>VZSR01003798.1:6039748-6081544 GCA_013398615.1 Brachypodius melanocephalos | reverse complement strand
AAAAAACCTAACTTCTGATTGGTCCATTGTGGCTTAAACCACAACATGTTTCCAGGCTGTTCTCCTTGGAGGTCCCTGCAAACACAAGCTGCTCCCCATCCCAGTGCATGCAGCCCGTGTGTTAACAGCAGAGAGCTGCTGGCCACACAGACAGAGAGAGAGCACGGCTCTGGTGCTCACTTTCTCCTCAGAAGGTAGCCTGACCCTAAAAATGGTCATGAGAGACTGGCAAGCGGAGAATGGTGCTTACAGAGCATGCCCTGCTGTCATTCCTTCTCACTCCACCTCCCTGTGAAGCAGCTCAGGGAATGTCATCACTCAGCAGGCTTATGACAAGCCCAAAGTTGTCAAAAACAAATGCAAGAAACCACTCAGGGGCTGAAACAGCAACAAAGGTGTTGGTGAAGAAGGATGAGATAAGCAGTTTTGATGGAAGGATGTTTTATGCTGAATGCACTAGAATGCTCTGTCTAGCTCTTATCTCAGGCTGTTATAACCAGCTGTTTCCATCTTTCAGCATGACCTTACTGCCACAATGGCTCTCATGTAAGATTTTCCAAATTGTATCCAAGTCAGCCAATCAGCTAGCCCTTGGTAAGGTATCTGGGTGGAGATTTGAGTATTGCCTTTGAAGCTATTTTTAAAACTTTTCTTTTTTCCTTTTTTTTTTTTTTTTTTTTTTCTTGCCCTTTTTTTCCTTTTTCCCTGAAGCACTTTTCATTTGCCAACAGCTTTCTTGAACTGTGAAAACCAGGACAGGGCACAGCTTTCCAGTGTGGATACCTGCCTGTAGTTAATATCAGTTCATTCCACCTACTCTTCTTCCTCTCTCTCTTCAGCGTGTTGCCTCAAAAGAGGGCTGAAAAGAGCTTTAAAAGGTGTGCCAGCCTGACATTTCTCATGGGCACGTGTTTCTGAGAGCTAGAAATGCCAGTCCTTGGAGGTTACACATGGAAACACTCAGTGATTTCCCTTTTCATTCCCCGTCTCCATTTTGCATTGTCAGGTTTAAATCCGCTTCACCCATCCCATGTGAGCACTGCATTGTTCTAAATTCCTCCTCAAAATGACACACTTCCTATCCTATGGCAATCTTGCTATCATTACCAACCAAGCACGTAATTTCATCCTCTTCTCCTCTCCCCAAAAGTGTATGATCTTAGTTTATTAGGTTCTATATCTATAAAATAAGCCGTGGTAGGAGGCACAGTGAAAATGCAAAGAAAGGTGATGAGGCATTTTGCTACAACCTCTGAATTCCCACTGGCTTTCAGGATACAGAAGACATTAAGCCATCACTCAGAATAAACATGTTAATCCCTCTTTAAATCTTAGCTGCCAAAGCAGAGGTGACCACCGGTGGCTTTTGAAGGGCATAATGCTGTTGATCTTAGCAGGGATGTAACTCGCTGTGATTTCCTTGTGTATCTTTAGTGAGAACCCCCTGACAGGGTGCTAATGGCAGGATTCATCTGGAGAAGAGGCGATTACTAGAAATGTGGAGATGATGGCTTAACATTACCTTGTATATGTAAGTTCTTTTTCTTGGGTTTGAGATCTTAAAGAACCTCTCAGAGGTAATCAATGGCACTTTAGTACCCTTTGAAGCTTTTACTCACAACATTTGCATGGTACTTTGTGACACATTGACTTTACTATTTTCCTTCAATTTTACACAAAATTGCTCCAGACCTGCATTTAAGTTGCTGTAAATGTGGTGATCCGTCAGCTTCAATCACACACTGCATCTGGGGCTCCCTTTCTGCAGTAAAATCTTGGGTCATCATTACATTTTTCCACGCTCTAGGATGGCAATGGGCTAATTATTTAACCTGCACCTGCTCTTCTGTGAACTGAGACACTGCACCTTGAAAGAACTACACTGGATTGGCATTGACCTAGCAGAGAATTACAGTGCTGGAACACCGAATTGATATAACACTAAAATAAACTGGGCTCCAAGGCTCTGAATGGGCAATATTGTATATGCTAAGTGAATGAGGGCTGAATGTTCAAACAGCTTCTTTAAAAAATGCCAGAGCAATTTCCTAATTTTAAGTCTGCACATATATTTAGGGGTAGATTTGGGACCTAAAACAGGTGCTTTTTTTTTTTTTTTTAAATCTACAGTTCTGATCTCATACAGCCACGTGAGCTTATCAGTGTCAGAAACAAACTCTATATGGAAAAAGTCAAAGGCAATTTATATCTCATGGATATAAATTGGAAAACTGCACTTTAAAAAAGATATCAAATAGTATAATGTATTCATCTGCCTGGAAAATGCCGTGAATCTCTCATTCCTCAATATCTTATATTCAGCCAAGCCCTTTCCTGCAGCTGGCACTGTGCAGGCTCTTCTCCTTTCAGCTCAAAAGGTTGGAATTAACCTGGCTCCCAGGAAAGCTGCTTCCCACACAAAAAACTGTGACCCACCTACTACAGAGAGTTCAGGAATCAGCACCCCAAAGCTGTGGATGGCCCAGGCTGAATTTGGTGATGCCATTCCCTCCAACTGGGAGCACTAAAAGTTTGGCATGAGGCGTGGAATATTTAACCAGGCTGCCACTGTGTACAAACGAGAGTGAGTGCTTGAGCAGAACATCTGTCAGCGAGGTGGCAGCTGGCAGAGCCTGGCAAGGATTTTCTGTGGAGAAATGGGCAGAGTTTCCTAATTCTGAGTCAATGCTGAGCTGCGTGGGAGGGTGAAGGGAGCAGGTGTCAGTGAAGGTGTTGCTCTCTCGATGAAGAGACAGATGAACAAGTGCCCTGAGGAAGTAGGTTTGAGAGGGCAGATAGGACAGAGGTTGGGAGCAGTGGGCCCAACAGGTAGCTTCTGGTGGCCCAGGCAATGGCCTCTGATTGCTGCAGGCTTCTCCCATCCTGGGTCTGTCAGCAAACCATGATCCCAGACTTCTTTCCATGCAGAATGGTTTTTGCACATATATGTGTCTAATGCAAGGCCTTTAAGAGGGGGACACCTGCAGCAAGGTGAGTGTTTTACCATGGCCCAAGCTCTGGTCTTGGTGCTCTCAGGGCAGATGGGATTGAGCAGCTCAGTCCTAGGCAGGTATCCAAGACCTGGCTCAGTAGAAGGAAAGAGTTTTGAGTCCAAAAATCTTCCTAACTGGTCTGGGGAGGGATGGGTCTCACACTGCTCTCCCATTTGTCCTCCTCCTGCTTCCAAAAGAGCTTTATTTGACCTTCCCCAGCAGCAGGCATTGGGTGTTCCATCACTGGCTTCTTACTTCTCTCATGAACTCTCTTCTCCCCAAGCAAGAAAGTGAGTCTGGTAGAGGTATGAGGCTGAGGGAGGAGAACACACAGAGCCCAAAACCAGCTTTGAGAGGCAGCAGGTTTACGTGTGAGGAGGAAGGATGTTCAGAGAGAGAGGCTGAAAGGCTGAAGTGGCCTAAGGAAGGCAGCCTGATTGCAAAAGTTCTTTGTAAATACAACAGGACTTCAGTCCAATATTTAAATTATTTTTCCCTGTGTCAGGGTAACTCCCTGTGTGCACACAAGGGTACCCACAGTCTCACTCTCTTCTTCCGCCAGATCATGCAAAGGCTCAGAAGTACAGTAATTAATTTCCCCATCATTACCACTGCTGTCCTGCAGATAATTCTGCTGAGTTTGAAATTTAGCACTATTCTGTAAGCAAATATTTCCTCTTTTAGCACTAAGATGGAGATGGCCAGGGACAGAGTTTTGTCCATGATGCAGGTCACTAGAAAGGGTTAATCAACTGGGGGTACATATTGGCTAATTCCCACAGTGTGGGAGTGAGACAATGGGAGATCAGATTTGGACTCAACTTCTTTGCATTCTCCCCCACGCTCCTTTTGGAGGGTGTTTCAGGGACAGGCTGTGAGGAATGTACACTATCTAATCTGCATGTATAATGTAAATATGCACATTTTTATTTGCTCTCTCCATCTGCAGGGAACTTGCTGGCATCAGAACAGCCATGCAGGCTCACAGCAAACTTTCCTTGTAAAAGGGAAGGAGAAGACTTTAGCAAGGCTGCTTGCTCTCTCTTGTACAAAAGGGTGCACAAAACTTGTCCTACTCACACCTTCACATTTGCCTTTTGGTCTCAAAATCTGTGGTGGACTGGGCTCCTAAAAGGGAGCTGGTCCCTTAACTGAGCTGGAAAATCAGTGTGAAAGAGAGGAGAGAAGAAATATCACTTGGCCAACCCTAAACCATAATTTAAACCAATTTCTCCAGCATAGCAGAAGCCTAAAAAATAATATTTAGGATAGGACAACTAGGTTTTATCTTTTGGAACAGACAAGATTAAATAGAGGTAGATTCAAGAATACTAAGCTGCTCAGCATGAGGAAATCAAAATGTTTCATCTGAGTTGTCAAAATAAAACGTCTAGGCTGTATGTTTTGCAGGTTTTTTCCGTGTTTGCATTTGAAGCAAGTTGGGTAATTTGCAGATTGACTAAAGCAGCACTTTTTGCCTAAAAAAAAAAAAAAAAAAAAAAAAGGTAATTTTCATGAAAAGCTGTTCCCCAGCTCCATTGTGGCCTTCTGAACAATGCTATTACCCTGGCTGGGAAGCAGCAGCAGCAGCAGCTGGAGCTCCTTGCCCTGCCATCAATAGCTTGCAGCACTTGGAGTCCTGGCTGCCCTATAAATTGTCTGTCTCCCAACTGGCTGAAATATCTGACTTTGCTCCACAAAATTTTTGGACTCAGGTCACTTGAAATCAGGGAGAGGTGATGCTGTGTGGAAACTAATGGTGCAAAAGAACAAAAGTTTGCACAGGGTCACCAGCATCTAGCAAAAACTTTCTTCATAGTCTCTTTCAAGAGCATAGATCTGCATTCCCATGGAATTTTGCAAAGGCATGGCTGACTCAGAAAGGGTTTTAATCTGTTTTCCTTATTGTTCCACTGCATCCATGTGTATTTGTGTGAGGTATTTGTGTGTACGTGTTTGTGGCAGTATAAATATTAATAGCACGAGGGTGAGAATACATGTGGCCCTCAAAGGAGGTTACATAAACACACAGCTGCTGTGCTATTTGTAAATTTATAAAGACACACTTCCATCAGGAGTGTGAAAGTCAAATAACCGTGCAGGGAGGGAATGCACATGTGCTTCATAAAGTGCACAAGATTACATGGTGCTACTCAAACCCTAGCCCCACTGGGGTCAGCTGGAGCTCCATCACTGACTTCAGCGGGATCAGGACTTGGCACAGTGTACTTGCTGTGATTTCCATGGATAAAGCAGAGCGAGCTACTGGAAAAAACCAGTATGAGAAGTGCCAATCCCCTGTGGCTTGCTGACATCTGAGCCTGATGGGGATGATGCAGCAGCTTGACACTACAGGGCAGAGAGCCTCCACTCTTGCCTGCTGCAGGCTCTGCTGCCCATGGGAAAACACGATGTGGACAGGGCTGTGACCAGGAGGAAAGCAGCTCTGCATTTGCCTCCCTGCACTCTCAGTTCTGCCAGGGAGGGGCTCTGGTGTTGCCTCAGCCAGACCAACAAAAGAGCATTGGCTGTGTGTTGGAAAGGGTGATGTGTTGGCAGTGTGCAGGTCAGAGTGGTGGTTTCCATGCAGTCCCATCCGTTCTGCTTTAGCAGCTGCTTGCACTCACAGCCTCCCCTTTGGGAGATTTGGCAGCCCATGTCACACTGCATTCTACATTCTGGATGACAGGACTTGATGGGGCTAAGGTTTCATCCCATGCACAAGGTGGAGCATGCAAGGAGATGAGTCAGAAGGTTTCAGGCACAAACAAGAGTTGTTTAGACTGGGAAACAGATTAAGGAATTAAAAAAAAAAAACCACCTAATTTTCTGGGATTCTTAAATAATGGAGTGCAATGTTACATTTTTCCTACTGCAGGAGGTGCAGCTCACACCCCAATGGCAAGCCTAGGATCATTATTTGGGCTCGCAGAATTACCCTGGCCGTGAAGGTAGCCTTTCAATCAGGAGCATCTTCCTAAGTGCTGCAACACAGTAAGTCCAAGTCAGATAAAGGCCTTGATGTGTGGAAATTTGTTTGAACTTTCTCCATATCCTCTATCTCCACTGGTTTAGTTTAAGTGTTGAAGGAGGAGCTCATGAGAAACTATTCCATAACATTCCTGAGGCAGAATAACCCCACAGGAAGGGTGTTGCGCCAAAATCTGCAAATTGTATTTTGGTTTTGTTTTGTAGTATCACTGATGCTTTAACAATTGGTCCAAAATGCAGTTGTGTAGTCACCCAGCCCTGGAGGATTTTCTTTATGGGCACCAAAGGCTGAGATTCCTTTTTTCTGGGTCTTCACCAAAGTGCCTGGTTGATTGAAGGCTGGCCTAGAATCCCTGGTACCCGGTGAAGAGAAACAGGCATGTGCAGATGGCAATTCAGATCTTGAGTGAGGTAAGGGAAGTGGACTGAATCCAAGCCTCAATCTGCCTTTGATTTGGAAAACTTAACGTCTAATATTTTAGTGTTGCCCTCACGGGAGGGGATCCATTTGGGGGAGGAATTATGCAACAGGTAAATGTGCGCTGGAGTGCACTGAACACTCACCTCCCTCTGCAGACAAGACCTTTACTGAAATCAGAGTAATTGAATTTTTGGTTCACTAGCAAGAACTCTTCTTTTATATATTGTTTCTGTCTGGTTTTTTTCCAAGCCAAAAGCAAAGCAAAAAAATACAGCATCTTGGTTTGGGCAAAACACTTCTTTTGTCTCTTTAACAGAAGTAACAGCTGGATTATGAGCACACTTTTCAAAACAAAATGTAAGGCAAATTCTAACCAAACTAAATTTGCAAAAGGAAGATCAAAACATTTTCTTTGAAAGTGACAAAATGAAACGTTTGGATATAAGTAACATATTCAATGTCAAAGTGAAGTCTCAAAATTCCCCTTTTAGCCTCTGAAAAGGATTCAGTGAGGCAAATCTAAATTTGAAAAAAGTCGCTGTTACCAAATCTGCATTGCCCACTGAAAGAAAATAATCCCAAAGTGTCTTTCTGATCTAAAAATGTTTCTACAAATGCAAGAGATCAGGCAGATGTTTTTGGACACAGTGCAGAGCTGTTCTAGCTAAAGTTTCAGCAAGTCACCCCTAGGCTTTGTACTAATGTCTCTGTTCAGTGATCACGAATCCCTTGTAATTTGGAACATAAAAATCCTGCTAGTGCCATCACAGACAGACAACAGTCACCTCATCCAGAAGGCAGGATGAGAGCAACCTGGCCTTGATTTCTCATACCTTTATTTCAGCTATTTGTGTTTGTTCCAACCAGCAGATTGGCTTTTGCTATATTTAGTTTCAATCTGGGGAGAAGGGCTGAAGGGAGCAATATAAATTTTATGAGAATGTTTTGTACTTTATCCCAAGCGTTTCTTACTTCCTTATGTAAAATATAAGTGAAAGAAATGGATGGGTGGGGGGGAAAAGTGGTTTCCCAGAGTAGTACAATAGTGTAGATGGAGGAGCCACACGGGTTTTGCAGAGGGCTGGGGATGGGTCAGAAAGGCACGGCAGATGCTGATTTCCCAGTTTGCGGGGTGGAGGGAGCACCGCTGGCCATCAGCCAGCAGCAATCCTTTTCCTGGGTGGATTTGGATGAGAAAAGCCTGGAGATGGAGAAGCCAATCTCTGGACGTCCTCTAAGCACGGACACCTCTCAGTGCCTTGCCTGGATGAGGATTTGGGAGCCCATGGAGGGAAGGAAGCCCTGCAGGTCTGCGGGTGATGGAGCAGTGCTGGTGGAGCCGCTTTCCCCTCCTCTCCCCGGCAGCAGCTCCACACACCCGCACTTAGCTCGGCGGGGTGGCCCGGCCTGATGCGGCCGCCCCATCATTATCCAGACAGGGGATTCCAGAGCTACTCGAAATGCCCGTGATTGTGCAGGCATCAGGTGGCAATTTGCCAGCTGGAGCTCGGTGCTGCAGCCGGCTGGACAGCAGGGGACAGCGAGGGACAGCGGGGACAGCGGGGGACAGTGGGGACAGCGAGGACAGTGGGGACAGTGGGGACAGCGGCTCACTGGGGCATTCTCCTCCCCTGCTTGCCCACTGCTGATCCCAACATCTCCAAAGGTTGACACTTTTGCCTACCTTTAGATGTCTACACATCTGAAAGACTTCTTGAGCCATGAGCCTGGCCATGAGGTCAGGGATGTGAAGAAGACCTTGTGTCAGCACTGGTGCAGTTATTCTGGACTTGCAGCCCTGCACTGCATGCATTGCAGTGATTTTGCCTGCCCTGCACCTCCTGCAGGCCGTCACCTGCTTCCATGAGCTCTGCTCAGTGATGTGCTCTGCTTTGGCTTGTCACTGCTGTGAGCTGTGGCCTGACCTTAGTGTCACTCTTTGGACAAAATTCTGATTTTTGCCAGGCATACTCTGTACAGAGTAATCAAAGGGCCCTGGCTGCTGTTTCTCTGATGTGTATGCTTTTCACTTTGATTTTCCCGTCTTGTCACACAGCATCCAGCCTGTATGATGGCATATTCCCCACATCCCTTCATGAGGGATATTAATCTGCTCAACTGTACTTCATTCTGGTTTCCATCAGCAAGGAGTGGTCTGGAGCACAGGGGAAGATGAAAGGAAGCATCCTGTAAATCCAGGCACAATCCCTGGAAGCAGCAGGAGTTCAGCAAGGATGAAGCTGCCCCAAGACTGTTTTCTGGGACAGCCTGGATGTGATGTGTGAGAGGCAGATATGGGTGTGCTCAGCCTGATGAGAAATGACATGAAAGGCTCCATCCTCAGTGAGGAAATATGCAGATATTTGGGGGAAGGAAAAGTGTTTACCCCACAGGATAGCTTGCGTTGGTGTTACAGAAAGTCACTGATGCCTGAAAAAATTGGTAAATCTTCCAAATGAACAAAAGTGTTGGAGAATTTCTCCAGGAATGCTTGCATGGAATAAGTGAATTGGCTAATTGTTCTATACCAGGTTATTTTGTTTGGCTCTAATTATATCCTTCCAGCAAAATAAATTATATCTAATCCCCTCCCTGATAAGTGAGCAATGGAGTAATTACCTGAAATACTGCACTTGGACAAGGAAGGCACCAATATTATTTAAACTGCAACGAACTGTAGGGTACAGCTGACTCCCACTGTTCCTCTTCCAATATTTGTCTATTGTGTAATTCCTGATCTATGATACCTGCTATTCCCCATCCCTTTGAAATAACAATGTCTGTCTTTGTACATGATTTTCCTCCACAGATCTCAAAGTTCTTCACAAAGGCAAGTATCATTACTATCATTTTACAGGTCAGAAATCCAGACATTGTGAGGTTAACTGCCTCTGGACTATCCCACATTCACTCTTTGACCACCAGATCATGCATTTACCATGCAGGTCACATTTCCCCCTTTCATTCCTGGATCGCTCTCTCTCCCCTGCTCATCCCAATAGAATCCAAAGGCTTGTGCAGAGATTCAAATTTATGTGGAGTTATTGATACTGTGTTCTGCTCTTTGTCTCCTTGTGGTTCCTGGAAATTCTTGTATATTTGCCTGCTTCAGAAAGAGCTGAGATAATTTCTTTTTCTATGAGCACACATTACAAAACCAGATCTGGTTCATGCATCTTCCAAACTCTGAAGGAGCCTGACTGTGAGAATTCAGCTAAGACTGTTTGCAGGATAAAGGATCATTACAATTTTCAATATTTTTGACTTAAGTTTGCACTCCAGTACTGCTCGTGGCTTCACAGGCTGAAATCCTGGTGTCTCTTTATACTGGGGTCTTCTTGGCCCATTTCTGCTCAAGAATGCTCATGGATGTGTTTAAAATTCAGAAGAAGTTTATTTTTGACAGTAGCCTGTGCCCAAACTTTTATATCCAGCATCAACTGTGGTGAGGGGAGAAAATTAATCTTTGCCTTTGAATGATAAACTGTTAAAAAGTAGAGCTTATAATGGCAGCAGTGAAAGAGTTTCATTTATAGCAGCCTCAGTACCACCACAATAATATATTTCACAGGACAGAAGAGTGACAAGAGAAGAGAGGTAAAGAACCAACAATATTTATCTCTGAGGTGTTCCCCCAGCAAAACCAATTACTGGTCCTCCTGTTCTTCTGAAGGATGTGAAGATGCTGTTGTCACACCTGAATTTCCCTGTGGGACTTGGGTAGGACACCAAAGACAGAACAGATAAAAGGACATAATTCAGTCCATCTCAGCAGATTTGCAGATGCTTTTTTGTGCCAGAACCTTCACCCTCTGAGACCGCTTTCTGTTAGTGCAATGCACACATTGGTGGAAGCAGGTAACCTCAGAACATCCTTGTCAGGAAACTATTAAAATATCAGCACAGGGGCAGCTGTTTTGGCAGTGGTCTAAAAAACGAGCATTAAGAACAGAGCAAAAATTCATGAAGTTTCCCTTATGTCTTCATGAATTCCTGATGTTATCCCTTCATTGCTCCAGTTCCCTGCACTCCTACACAGATACTTTTGAGGGCACATCATGGTACTATATGGGCACTTGCATCTTGAATCTGAACAATGAACCACATTGAGTAGGGTCCCTGCAAATCAAGGTCAGAACCACTTGGATCACAGATAGAGATGCTCACACAAAGGCTTTCAAGCAAATTCTTAAGGAGAGAATAATTAAGAGACATGGAAGTAAATGCAAAATGGGATAAAATGTTAGATAGGTTTAACAAAGACTCAGAGAGTGCCAGACTAACTCGATATCATTCTTTGATAAGATAATTGATTTTCTAGACAAAGGAAAAGCAGTAGATTTAATCTATCTGGATTTCAGTAAAGCATTCGATATGGTGCTGCATGAGAAATTATTCGTTTTGTTGGCAGATCTGGGGTTTAGCACAGGAACTGTAAGGCAAACAAAGAAACAGCTGAAGGGGAAAGAACAATAGGTTTGTTTACAGGGAGAAGCATCAGGTTGAAAACAAGATAGGAATGTCAGTCCTAAAAGAGCTTCCAGGTGTCTAATCCGGTTTAAACTCTCGTGAATACTTTTTGTTACACATTTAGTGTATAAAAGTGTATACAACATTTGCACCTGTGGGTAAAAACTTGGAAAACTTTACAAATGGGAAGAAGTGTTGGAACATTTTAAGAAGAGTTAGATGACTTTAAGAGCTGGAATAACAGAAGCAGGGTGGGATCTACTAGTACAGACTGCTGTGCCATATATTCAGGTCACAGTAGTAATATTCCTTATGGTGATCTGTCACTTGGCAATGACACATGAGAAGAAAAACATAGCTGTAACAGTTGAAGGTCCATTAATAAGGTGTCACCGTTAAAAAGTCAATGTGAGATTTGAATATAGCAGTTGGTTCTACATGAAAAAGTATGGATGCACCTGTGCAAAGTCAGATCTCCTGATGTGCTCTCTGCTGATCAGGAAAGGGGTATTTAATGTGGAGCAGCTGGAGAACAGGACAACGTGGCTGAAAAGAATGGAGATTTCTACTATCAGAATTAGAATGACCTGGCTTACACAGCCTAAAAATTGAATTATGTAGTGTTGTAAACACCAGGAAAAGGCAAGAGCACTTTAACCTAAAGAAGATACTCAGAAACATATTCAGCTTAGATTTCAGAGGACAATCTCATTCCACCAGAATATTGAATGTCAGTTAGGGGAAATGTGTTCTAAAAACCTGCTAATTTAAAGATGGAACGGGATTGGTTGTGGCAGAGTTGTTTGGGGGAGACTGGAATAGCACATGCCCAAAATATTCAGTCTCCAGCATTGTTTTTTAGTCCCTTTTTAATCAGTACAGAGAAATGAAATCATAAAACAGTATGAAAAAGGAAGCAAACAGCCAGTCTCTTGGTTATATGTTTTGTCAGTCCCCTGCTGGTGCCTTGGCTTAGAATTATTTATGATCATTCCCAGTGTCTCATATCTTACCAGTTCAAGTTGATTTCTAGCACATTTTTTTGCATTGCAGTTAGGTACATTGCTCTCAGGCTGAAATACAATATTCACAACTCCCTTAGTGCCATGACATTCCCTTTAATATGGACTCCAGGGGTAAATCCTGCACCCCAATAACAGGGACATATTATTCCCCCTTTAAAATGACCTTGCCTTTCATCCAGACCTCAGTGGTCAATCTAAATTGTGTTGCTCCAATAAAATCTAGTTAGCTGATGAGCTCAGAGACGTTATTTCTCCTTCCCTAGGCATAGCTCGCAGCATTAGTTTGTAGGGGGTTGGCTGGCACTGATAGAGTGATCTCTGCATTGGAAAACAGATTGGCATGATGGGCATGAACAATTTAGCAGGCTGGAGGCAGGGAAGAAGGAATTTACAAGCAAATTTGTTTAAGTACAGATTGTTTCGTTTCTGAGAACAGCAGCAGGGAGCTCCGAAGTTGCATGCTGCTGGCAGCTGTTTAGCCATTAGTTGACGAAACGAAAGAAAAAATAAATAAGACAAGACAAAGGAATAATCTTTGAATAGTAACAGAATATTTCAAAATAGGAGGAAAAAAAAGCTTTACAGGATGCCTTTTTTTTTTTTTTTGAGTGGTAGGGAACAAGATGTGAGATTGGCATCAGCAAAGTAAATAAAGATGACTATATAGACCCAGAGAATGCATTCTCTATTCTATCCCATAAAATATGAATTTGACACCCTGAACTGGGCATCCACTTACTAGACACGAAGATAATGCACAGTGAGCAGTGTAAATATAAAAATAGAGCAAGCCCAAGTAAAATTAAATCAGGATGATCTGCTGCGAGCTTAGGAACAGCAGACTGGGACGGGGCTCACCCAGCACCCGGGGCTCTGGCCCTGCCACCTCCAACACAGGAGGGTATTGCAGTGATGTTGCATTTTACAGCAGCTTCAGCCTTTCGTCAGGGAAGGCGTTCTCTGCTCACAGCCCCCGCTATGGCGGTGAGAAGTCATTTAAAGATTAGCTGAGATGTTATTTCTATCAAGCACCCTCTAAGCCTGGCCATTAGCAGCAAATTGGCTGTGAATAGTGTCAGAGCACCTTTCATTCTGACAGGCAGCTTACAGGTGAGGGACTTTCCCAACCAGAGCTGCTATTCTCATATCTAATAATTCCTTACAGAACTTTCTCTCCTTATTTGTCCAGCCACTTTTAAAGCCCATATAAAAATTTAGCATCCGCAACATCTCGCGGCAATGCAGAGTAATCTCCTGATGAACGTTTTGAACTTGCCCATCAACTAAATGTATTCCATAACCCCTCATTGTCTTATGGAAAGACCTAGTGCATGATAATTCCCTGTTCATATTTTCTACAGTGAAATAATAGCAGAAGGAAACAATCTCCTCCTGTGTCCGTGAGTGTCTAATTTTGACCACGGCAGACTGGCTTTGAGGGCATGTCAGACCGTGGGTCACAAATATCCTGTTGCTGCACAGCTGGAACAATGGGGAGGCAGAAATTAGGACATCTCAAAGAGCCTGCATTTTCTGCCTTTTTCTTTTTTTTTTTCCTCTTCCCTCCATTTTCCAGACTTATTTTGTGACTGGTCTGTCTTACAATGCCAACATAACTTGCAGGTAATTTCATGTCAGTGCTATTTTTGACCATACTGGCTGAAGCTCCCATTATGTAGGGATAAAGACATGTACAATTTTTACCTTGAGTTGATAATAATAACGGGAGCTTAAGTTTCACTGCTTTGTTGTCAATGTCATAACCCACTTATGAAAGCATCATAACACAGCCATAGAAGCATAGCTAATTGAAGTCCATTTTGGTGAAACTACAAGGGAAATTGGTCTCTTGTTTAACAGCATTAATTTACTGTGCTCCAAAGTAAGGATCAATAAACAAACAAACAAAAATAAGCTTTTGAGTTTATTCAGCAGAGAAAGAATTATGACATGAAGGATAATATCTCCCTGTTTTATGGTACCTCTGGCAATAATATATTGAAGTTGTTATGAAGCCATGATCATATCAGAGACATTGAACAAAGAAACAACCACAACCAAACTCAATTCTACATATATTCTTTCACATGGGAGACAAATCAATCCACGCTCATAAATAATAGCAAAATCTCTTGAATAGCACAAAATTCAATACACTCATTAGAATGTCACTAGAGCCCTGGGAACAAAGTGCATAAAAACATGAGTGGAAAGAATCACCCCAGTCCCATCATTTTAAACATTCCTAGGTGGGTAATGGTCACTAAAGATCCCATCACATTTTATTGAGGAGAAGGGATTTGACATACTACATGAACCCACTCTTGTTGGTCAGCTGTGTTTGTTGAGAGGTTACTAAGTTTTATGCAAGGCAGATGAAATTGGATGAGGATGTGGTCAAGACAGAGGATTAGACATACAATTTATGAGGCTGTTTGGGGAATAAAGACACTAAATCTCTTGTAGTCATTTATAATATTTTTCACTGATTTGGATAACCTTTGTGACCTGGCATGTCATATATAAATATCTTTTTCTAAACATAAGGATCTCTTTTTTGTCTTGGTTTCTTTAAGCATATTTTCATCCTGGTGTCCCAATATGAAAGTGTTCTGCAGCAAGTTCTGAGGGTCAAAATCACACAGGATACACCTCTATGTCCACAGAATCCATCCTGTGCATATTTTGCTTCCAAACTTCTGTTGTTTATTGATATTCCAGTAATGTTGAGTCCAGAGGCCCCCCAAGTTCTTTTGGCTCTCCTTCCTTCCTCACTCCCCATCCCTGGTGACTCAATCAACACCAGGCCACCTTGTCCTCCAACCAAGGCAGCCTCTGGAGTGAGTGTTCCCCTTTCCCTCACCCAAACCCTCACAAGTATTGCCTCCCCTTTTGCACAGGCAGGGGAAAAGGAAGGTGCCACCCAGCCCCACACTAGAAATGGGACTTTGTGTAGCTGGTGGGGCTGAGAAAGGCACCAAACTGAGTGTTTTTAAATAAACTCAGGGAAAACCACATTGTATGCTGAGCATATGACTGTCATAATAGTTTGTCTCATAACAAGGCTGTTAGCCAGAAGGGAAAGCAAAATTGTTGGGTTTTGTATGTGTAACTAAGCATGCCTGGACAGAAGGACGCATTTGGCAGAATTCTAAACACTGGATGTGTCTCAGTGAAAGCTCCCCCCAGGGCTGTGGGAATGCCCCACTTGGTGCAGTTTGGGGAGCTGGAACAAACCCTGTGTGTCATGCACAGAAGTTAGAGTAAGGAGTGAATTATTGGAGTATTTTAGGCTCAAATAAGCTTGTCTTGACAATGACAAGCCTGTCAAGAGCGCCAGTTCTGCCTCCTGGAGACACTAAAGCAAATGAGATGATTCCTGCTAAGTAGCCACCTTGGGAAGAATTATCTTATTTTATTATTTTTAAATAGAAAGCTTTTAAATACAGATTCAAGAGGACTGGGTAGAGCTAATGCATCAGCAGCAGAGAATGCTGATTATTTGTCATAATAAAAACACCGATATGAATGAGAGAGAGAACAAATCATACCAACAGAACCGGACAGCCTATCTTGGTGGTTTGCTCCTCTGCTTTGCATTAGAGTTCCTCCTATCTTCACAGCCCATTTAACCAAGTCCAAGTGCTTCCTTTCACTGCCTGCCATCCTAATCTATGTAAACCAGCTCAGTCAGGCATTTTTCATTGAACTAATACATATTAATGGGCAATAATACAGTTGTACTATTGCATATATTTTCTCGAAGTACAATTTTCCATCTAAAGAATTTTATTCACATTGCTGCATGGTAACTGCATCCACAATAATCACATCTTTAGTGATTATTCATTACAGGAATAATACAGCTGTGCCAAACACTATATTTTAGTGGCTTTATTTTTAAAATTTTTTAAAACAAAAGATGCAATTATATTTGTCAACTAATTGTGTTGTTGTCATCAACTGAAGAAAATAATTTTCTGCTCAGGTATTCAGAAAAGCAGTGGACAGGTAGAAATCAGGTGTCTTTCCCGTGTCTGTGAAGAGAGCAGATTTTGAGAATCATAGAATCATTGAGGTTGGAAAAGATGTCCAAGACATTGAGTCCAGCCTTTGACCAAACACCACTATTCCAAATAAACCACAGCACAAATATCCACATCCAGCCATTTCTTGAATACCTCCAGAGCAGGTGACTCCACCATCTCCTGGGCGGTGTGTTCCAAGGCCTGGCCACCCTTTCAGTGAAGAAATTCTTCCTGATGTTCAACCTGAACCTCCCCTGGCACAGCTTGAGACAGTTCTCTTGTCCTATCTCTTGCTGCCTGGAAGAAGAGCCTGATCTTCACCTGGCCATCTCTTCCTGCCAGGGAGTTGTAGAGAGTGGTAAGGTCTTCTCTGAGCCTCCCTTTCTCTGGAAACCTAAATAGTTTAGATGACTGGAAAGCTTTCTAATGTATCCATAACATATTTCCACTGGAGTTTCCATGTACTTACAGACCTGGCAGGTGTCTGTGGTTGAACTCAGGCAGAGCTGGAGCAGTGGCTGTTAATGGTCAAACATTGCTCTGTAATGCACATGGAATAAGCCAGTGCTGGATGATGTCCCATTTCCTTGGGAATTGATACTGTGTAATGGAGACATCAGCAGGTAAAGGACGTGGCAGAAATAAATCTGGCTTCAATTCACACTGAGTGATCTTTCCTCTGGTCTCACCTTTCTCCTTGTGCCCTGTGCATTGCCCTCACTCTGTCATGGGGTACCCCTGAGAACACAAACAGACTGCTCAGCATCCTTCACTCAATTTGCTGCCCCAGTATGAAAAACCAGCAGCTCAAGACACCATGTGGAACAAGATTGATGTGATAATCATGTGTGTCCATCCTTCTCACTAGAAAACTTCATCATCAATTACTGTGTCAGCTGTAATTGTGTTGTCTCTTGAGCAGAGGCAGACAGTGGCATTGTTCTAAGGAGGCAGGAGGCTCCGTCCTTTCCTACCATGATGCAATGGCTTTCTGAGGGGAAAAGAAGCATCTCTTGAAAACTGAGCTGCAGCTAAACTGGCAAACCATAATTATCTGCAATGAAATAATTAGCAACACCTTCAGGCAATAAGCATTTCCAGCTACTCCTACAGAAGCAATTTGACCTCACTTAATGTCTATTATGCATAACTTTGTAGAGTCCTATTGATACTGTAGTGCCAAGACCTGTGGGATCTGCCAAAGTTTGTTTCCATTGCTTACTGAGGAAACAGCACTTCTACAGTTGCTTGGGAGATTAATTAACTTGTCAAATAATTAAGTGGACAGCCTGTAATGAAGGTTCCCATTTCATAATTGATTTATCACTTTAGAAGCTTCCCAGATTTAGCTTCTCTACACAAAAGCTTCCATACAAGGAGAAAAATATTTGGTCCATTTTACTTACCTGTGCAGGTTTTTTTTCCTGATTTTTGCCCTGGGTTCATGAGGAATGTCATAATGATGCAACAAATCTCACATATATCTCACTGAAAGTTTTAGGGTTGGACGACTATTTTCATTTTGATGTTAGCAGATTAGCACTGGCTAAATGACAAGATCAGATTTTTAAAATGAGATGCTGCTGCAGTGAGTGTTAAAATTGTTTGGTCGTCTTCTGCTCTAATGATCATTATTCTGGCAGACCCAGTTTCAGCTACCTCCTCCAGTGATGAGCTAAGGGCCAAGTGAATTACCACATTTTATATACTCTACCTCATCTTTGTTTCCCTCGAAAGTACTTGCAATACTTAAAGGACTTTCTGGGGATTTGTAGCACTGAATCTCCAAAGTTTTACTGGTGTGTCAGTTATCTGAGATGGAGGGCAGTAAATAAAAATATCATGTATTATTCACCTTGCCCCTGAACTTAGAACTTCACATGAAAGTGTGATACACTGACACACTCTGAAGGCTGGCTATTCTGGAGAGATGGCTCATTTTCATTGATTTTCTTAGGAGATTATGTATTACTTACACGAATATGCTGACATTTTGTTGGAGCACATGTGAAAAATCCTGTCTCTTTGCCTGCCAAAGACCTTCCCAGGAAAACAGTTGTGCTAACCTGCTTAAAGAGAGCATCCAACAGAATATTATGATCCTGGGTGAACAGAAAAATGCATCAATAAATAAATGTGAGACTGAATTTTGAGTCTGGATGTGTTTGGAGGGGACATTTGTCTGGGGCAGTTTGTTCCAGTCTCTCGTTAACATGAATAATTGCTTTGTTTCAGGCAAGAAACCCTTGACTATCAATAAAACATAGTTGGTGTACTCAGCCTCCTGTGGGGTACTTAATGATCCATAAAATAGTTTAAAGTGAAGCTGCCAACCTGATTTTGGCCCAACCTGTGACTTTAGTTTTGATGTATCTATATTATACACATACATATTTGCATTTATTGGCTTCATAGCAGAAACTTCGGAGAGCGTAGGATTGCCTACACAAACTTCATTTGCCTCTTTTAGAAAACTGGAATTGTACATCATATTTCATGACATGATCACAACTGTAGCTTCCAAATCATCAGTGTCCTGTGATCCTTTGTGGCTGTACCATGTGGCAGCAGACCTCCAGGGCATGAGGAGCACAGGGAGGACCTTGCAGAGAGCTGAGACCTTTCCACAGAATGATATGGTGAGACAAACTAGCTAGAGAGCATCCATTTGCCTTGTCTTTGGCCTTGCTTCCCTTGGCTTTGAATGTTCTTCACTGAACACATTAGAATGGGGTTTGACAATGCAGATTGCTATCTCCCTGTTTCTTCCACCACCACCTCTTTGGCCTAATGCATCTTATTTGAAATTGTTTGCTGTCATAGTCAATCTCTTTAAGGACTTGGAAGAACATTTTAATTAGTCCTGATGAAGTGGCTGGAGCCAAGTGAAGCCTAGTGGCTCTTGCTCTCCTTATGTTTGTTTTTCATGCCGTGTATATTTGCTGGCAGAATCTTAAACCTGACTAATTACTTTTTGCGATGTCTAGACATCTTCAGCGAAGTGATTCTTTCCTTTTTCACCAGTGCTTATAATTTACATTTGCATGCTCCACCATTCATCCTGCACAATCTTCAGAAAGATACACCATTTAAAAATCACAACACTAAAAATCACAAAAAGGGTGAAGGTAAACTTGGAGGAGTTTTGAAATTGTACCAGAACTATCAGTCATGATGTCCCAGCTTCTCCCATTACTGACAGATCCTTCCACCAGTTTTGCAACACTTGCATCAGGTTGGGCTCCTGGCCTCAGATTCTTTTCCATGCCCCCCATTTTCCCAAAAAAGATGAATCAGGATTGGGGTACCCCAGGATCAATCCTTTCCCCTTCAGCTGCCTCTTATTTTTTTGATCTGCCCATGTGGAACATGAAAGCTTTTGTAAGCTGTATTAGAAAGCAAAATCCACCTTCTAACTTGTCCTTCTGGAGAAGAAGCACAAAAGAACCAGATGCCCAACATATGACTTCAGTAGATATTAATCTAAGACAGAACAGATGATCATCTGTGGAAGAAACCATCCTGTTGTTAATAGAGCCTTCAGGAATATTAGCAGACTGCCATAGCTTATGTTAGT
The DNA here is from genome assembly GCA_013398615.1 of Brachypodius melanocephalos. Taxonomy (NCBI): domain Eukaryota; kingdom Metazoa; phylum Chordata; class Aves; order Passeriformes; family Pycnonotidae; genus Brachypodius; species Brachypodius melanocephalos. The sequence continues at coordinate 6,062,039 of VZSR01003798.1, read as the reverse complement.
CTCTCAAAGCTCAGCTGCTTTTTCCTCTGTACATATTCAATATTCACCCTTCTCTCCTCATAGATAAAGACATCATATAATCCTCTTCATCTGCCACTCCATTTCAGCAATTTTCCCCAACTGATGCTTCAATGATACTCCTCCTCTTTCCTCAGTTTAGTCCATAGGAAATGTAACATTAATAAGCTAATATCTGCATATCCAGTTCTATATCAAGGGGATGGAAAATGCCTTATTTCCATGTGACCAAAAATAACCTGAATTCATTGCAATTCAATTCCTTGCTTGCTTTACATCTGCTTGGAAAAATATGGCCCATGGCAACTAGGAAGAGAACTCAACAAACTGATTTCCATGCAGGAGCTGATTAGAATCTGCAGAGATGTTTTTGTAAGTGGAATGCTGCTTTGCTCCTATCACAATTGCTGTCTCAAAATTCATCAGGCCCATTGTAGTAATTATATTAATCACCCAGAAACTCTAGCAGGATGTCATGTGTCATGAAGCCATAGCCTGATATAAAGTAATTATTCAAATTTTCCCCCTCCAGAAGACTGTATCTGGCCTTACCCAGGGAGATGTTCAGGCCAGAGCTGAGAACCTGTGTGATGTTTTCTACGAATTCTGCACTGGAATGACTGCATTTGAAGTTAAGGCAGTTACCAAAGACACCAAACTAAAAATAGTTGCATATGTTGATGAGACAACCTTTGAGTACTGTGATGAATGAACACTTTCCTTTTTTTTTTTCTGAAAAGCGCTCCTTGTTTTCAAGTAGCTTTCCTAGTTGACAAAGGACAATGTGCACATGTTTTCCTGAAAATATTCTGGGAAAACATTTCAGAACAATAATGTACAGCCAGGAAAATGTGTTCTTAGCCTTCAAATCCAATCAACAAGGCAGGAAACCTTCCAGGGAGAGGCATCTTCTTGACTGTATTTTAAAGCAATGGCTCTGGAAACAGCAGGTGCTTCACTCTTGCTCACCTGCCTTCTCACCCATGTGGGACTGGCTTTCACTTGTGAAATGCCAGCTCAGAAACAAATGCTGCCACCTATTTATAAATACCTCCCCATCAAACACCCTGCATAATGCCTGTGGAAAACAAAGAGCCCCGGGTGTCTCTCCTCTGCTCACAACAGTTCATGGGCTTCACTGCAATTATTTCCAATGATAATTGTAAAGATAACACCATTTAAATTATCTAATGTTTTATTCAATATTTCAGTGAGTTTCAATTACTTCCAATTATAATTCAACAGCTTTCTATTTAAAATAATTATTGTCTTTTATAACCTGTTTCAAGTCAAATAAATTGTTTGCCTTTATTCCTCCTAGGCTTCCTCCATAGGTATTCATTCTAGGTCTCCCTTTGGTTTTCCAGTTCCCCATTAATTTCTGTGGCCTTTCATTAACCCTTTATGTGCCCCTCCCACCCTACCACACAATCAAGCCTCTGAGAAGAAGCTGTCAGCACAGCCCCTGAGACAACCACAATCAATTAAACTCATTAAAAATCAGTTTGATTCCATTATGAGCAACAAGACACAATCCTGGTAGGTTGAATAGCTCTGGGGTGCTTGGAGCTGGGAGGAGCCCACTGGGGCAAAGATGTGCCACATCTTTGCCTCTGGGGCTTCCCATGTTAGGAAATGAGAGTGTCACCACGAGCTGTGAGATCTGACAGAAATATGAGGACACGGGAAGAGGGGGAAGAATTACTACGGTTCATCTTAAAACAGGAATACTGTGGGGTAAGACTGTTCTTTGGTTCATTGAAATTTTAGGGAAATAGTGCTTGAAAGGAAAGAGTGTCCTTAAAACACATTTGCAGTGGTGTTAACTTATATGTTATTTTCTTATTTCTTTGTACCATAAAATATGTCCTGATAACAGGAACTGGTTACCCTGTGATTTCAAAAAGAAAAAAAAAAGTTTGATCATAAAGCTGTTTGAATTGTGGAAAAAAAACTCCCTTTGGATATAGGACAGGAAGAAACTCTTCATTTGCAAATTGTTGTCTCCTTGCCGTTGTTTGAAGGTGAGTTCCCAGTTCAATAGCTTTACATAACTGCGAGTTATTGAGAGATATTGGGGAATAAAAAATTTGTTTTGTGTAGATGTGGAACAGAGGCACTTTGTCCTTCATTTCACTCAGTTTCTAGGTTTTTTCCTTGATGAAAATGTGGCACATTTAAAACAAAATTTTGGGGTTTTTTAAAGGCCATTTTATTCCTCAAGAGAAAAAAAGCACACAAGACTTTCAGTTAAAACCCGTGTTTTAAAAAATATTTTTTCTTATTGTGACACTGCTAAAAATGAAAGCATGTGTGCTCTTTGGATTTTTTTTTTTTTTTTTTTTTTTGTCACAGTGTTTTCATTTAAGCAGGATACGTTTACCACACACAAAAAAAATATACACATTAGACCAAAAACATCCATAAAACTTTAAAAATTCCATTTGGGATTTTTCTCTGGAAATTGAAAATTAGAAAAAAAATCAAAATAGGTCAAGAAAAGATTTCTATTTAGCCAAAACAGTACTTTGGAATTAATTTATTCTCAATCAAAACATTTCACTCCACTCTAATCGCCGGACTGAAGTCACCCTGCAGGATTCAAAAGGAGTTGATTTAGATGCTCCCATGGGTTCCCATGAATCAGAAAAGTAATCAGTCAATCATCTGCCTGCTCTCACAGTTTTCTGTTGTTGAGTAATTCTCCAGATCATACTTGCTGAAACTCGTCTGGCTTATTTTTGTACCTAGCAGGGACGACTGCAGCATCCACGGCCCCAATCCAGCAAAGCACTTTACACATATTCTTTAGTTAACGTGGTCCCCTTGATGTTAATGAGGTATTCATGTACTTAAAGTTAAGCTCGAGCTTAAGTGATTTGTTGGACGGAGTCCTGAGCCCTGGAAGGGGAGGTGCTGAGAGCCCTTTTGTGGAAGCATCCTCAGCTTCAAAGCAGTGTGACTTGGCAGTGGTCAGAAGCTGTATTGATCTGAGTAAATCAGTTTAGAAACTGATGAAGATCTATTTAAGCATGTCTCATCCAAGGCTCCTCTCTAAGTGGCCTTAAAGCTGATTTTATGAGATGTGCTCTACAAGCAGGATGAGAGCAGGGCTTGCTCTGACTGACCAGGCTCAGCTCAGCAATGATTTGCTGAGCTCCTGTAGGCATCTGCAATGAGAAGTTGCTTTTGCTGAGAAGTTTGAGGTCTGTCCCCGGACACCCATAAGTAATCACCTTGCTGAAAACAAGCAAACTCAACTTGCTGAGTTTTTATACAAATTACATATTTACAGCCACTTTTAGCATCAAAGTGATCAACCTATTTTGTTGATCAAGTTCAGGTGGTATAACCTCTAAATTACTGTAATGTACTCTGCTCTGCTATAATTTACATTAAAACCCCCGCCACTATTATGTGTAGGTGGAGGGCAAAAAAGGTTCTTCCCACCTCCTTGCACTTTATAATCTTATGGATCCCTCTGAAATGTAGCAGACAGCATTGATCATGTTATATAAATAGCAGCTGTGCAGTGCAATGTAGTGATATACCCAATGTCCCTAGGCATTGCCAGAAAATCTCATGTCTTCCCTACAGAAGAGCAAAAAAATATGTATTTCTTGAAAGTCACCAATCAATTGCTTCAGTCTTTTCCTGCAGACCTGACATACACAAAATAAAAAGTATTTGAAATGTCAATTCAAAATGCTTCAGAGGCATGTTTTCCTGACTGGCAGAAGGAGACTTGTTACTGACAGCACTACAGGAAAAAAAATACCTGCTGAAATACATCATTCAGTGACTTTGCCATGGTCTGGAAAGCAGATAATGCAAAAAGATTGTGTAATTCAATGCAGGTCCGCCCTTCGGCCAAGTGTGTTACAGGCTTGGGCAATATCAGTAAAGTAAATCTAAACCAGACCCAATTCTCACCTGTTGCACCTGAAATCTCCTTCAGGGATTTGGGTGGGTTTTTGTGCAGGTGTAATAGGGTCCTATGTGCCCTGATCCTGGCAAAACCCATTGTGTGAGGGAGTTCTGCGATCTGTCAGTACCACAAGTGGCACACACCATTTCACTGCCTCCATATCAGTCTTGCCTTTCTACCAAGTTAAGCCATGAAATATCAAAGCATTAAATCTCTAATTCATTGATTTCAGAATTAGTCTTACTATTTTATCTCAGTATCTGATCCCAGCCTTCCAGACACAAAGGACAGGGATGAGAAATCCATAAGCACCACTGTGTGGTTAAAGAACAGCTATTCCAGATAACACACAAACATTAAAGCAAGGACAGATTGAAGTCAATATGCTCTAACATATTTTAATTGTTTCTTAATAAGTGGATAATTTTGAGACTTCCTGACTCAATCATCTTCTGCCTTTTCCATTCATTCTTCTACAAATCCTCTTCTGTTTAGGACAGCTGGCTGGACTCAGGATGTGTTGATGTCCATTGACCAGATGGAGCCCAGATTATTGCCGTGCCTCTGGCTTAGACTAACAGAGGTTCTTGCTGACCCCTTCTATTCTCCTTTTCCATCCCTCCATTTCCACCTTCCTCAGAGGGGTGTGAAGCTGTGTTTCATCACTTCTCATCTGGGTTCAGTCTGACCCACCTGACAGCTCTGCCACTGCATAGCTACACAAAACCCAGCATCCCCAGGGGAATACTTGTGGCTCCATCATTGAGCCTCATCCTCCTCTTGCAGCCCTCTTCCCAGCTTGGGTAGCCAAAATATTTTGGTCTGCTGCCTATCAGATCTGCCCACACACCAGCTCTGTCCTCAACAGTTCAGTGCTGGTCAGCTCCTCCCAAAATCTGCTTTCCTGCCAGTCCCCACTGGGAGCATCCCAATATGCAGAAAAGTCAGCAATGGTTTATGCCAGCAATGTGGAGAGATTCAGGGCTTGTTCACCTGAGGCAGGGCTACTGCTGGGCTGAAGTGATTAAAATATTAACTGCTGGAATAGCTGTCCATCCCACTCATCTCCATCAGAAGCAATTAATATGGATTATATATATTTTGCAAGAAGAATATCTTTCCTTTCAAACCTTGGAGGAACTCCAGGGAGGATTAGGTAGAAGACTGAATGAGCTAATTTGCATAAATTAGGTAAAATGTGAATAGCAATTTGCATTCTGAAAGGCTCTCTCTGACTCTTCATGATATATTGATGCCATCTGGAAAACCTAGCTATGAACCAGACATTTGTTGGAACGATTCTCCCCGGGCTGTTCCCACAAACTTTGTGTGTGTGTTCAGAAATATTCCCCTTTCCTCCTACTGCTTGGAGCAGGGTTAAAGACCTCTTTATGTGATCGACCCTCTTTATTCAAGAGAGAACAATTCAGATAGCTTAAGAAGAAATGGAGGGTGCATTGGAAATACTCTAATTGCTGTTCTTCACTGGAGGCAAAAGTTCAGGCCATGGCTGTGTTGAATCCCTGTGTTAAGAGTACCAGGCTGGAATCTCATGTCATTTTTCTTTACTCAGATTACATCATTTCTTTGGGAACCATATTTTATGAGCTTACTTTTTTCTCCCTTTGATATACAGCTTTTCCTTGCTTTATAGGAGTTTCATCCCCACTCTTCCTTTATCAGAAAAGATGCCACATTTCTGGAAGAATTCAAGGCCAGATTGAATGGAACCCTAAGCAACTCGGTCTAGTAGGAGGTGTCCCTGCTCATAGTTGGGGGTTGGAATGAGATGATCTTTGAGATCTCTCTCAGCCCAAACCATTCCATGGTGTGTCCTTTGTACACTGTATTTCTCACACAGCCACATGGAGTTCCTGCACTCTGCCCAGCTCCATCACGTGCCAGAGACAGTAAAGTCATAGTGATAGTAAAGTCACTGTTCACAGTGCCTCCAGTAGAACATATTAGCTGATCACCACCTTCTCCCTCTACTAGGGATCAACCCTTTTTTACAAAGGTAAGAACTGAGGCAGCTTGTCACAGGCACCCATAAATTTCCACAGCTCATAAATGCTTTTCAGGTCAATGGACTTTCTGCTGCCCCTTGGAGCTGCTGTTGAAACCATCACTGAAGAATCCCTCAGTGGTTAACCAGGTGGTCTTCAGGCTCCCCTCCCAGAGCTGCTGATGTTGCTGAGGCTCACAGAAAAGAGCTACAGAGCCTCAGTATCAGTGCTTTGTACAGACAAAATCATCTGGCTGGAGCCAGACCAGGCAAATGCAGCACAGTGCAGGAACAAGAGTTAATAGATAAAGACTTTACATGCCCCAAGGTTTTAGGGCAAAGAGACAAAGACGAAGGGTCAGAGAAGTTCAAGATGCCAGGAATGGGAAGAAAAACTCTTTAGATGTAACCTTTTTAAAGCAGGATGGTAAAGGAAGCTGGCATCAGGTTTGAATGTGATTTATAGTATCCTTATGCAACGAGAATTGCCACTACCCCCCAAACCCAATTATTTCCACAGCTCTTCTCCAGACTAATGTGTCTGAACTAACAGACAAACACGAACTGGGGCATGAGTCACTTGCTCATGCAGTTGCCAAGTTCACGGGCTGAGATCTATGATGATTTGAGTCTGTATCAGCTGCCCATGCTTGGGAGGCTGGGTCTGGAATATCGGAGATGAACAGCCCTTGACTGCAACTGTCAAAACTGGGCTGAAGGTAATAGCATCAGATTTATTCTAAATAAATTCTTCCCAAGTTAAAAGGATGGATAAGGGTTTGGCGATTGTGTGTTCACTGTATAAAGCCCAAACTTTTATATCCTGCAATTAAATTCCGAGAGCTCTGCAAAGCTCTCTTAGAGTTGCAGAATTAGAGGTCATTTCTGTGTGACCTGGAGGCTAAGATGGTATCAAAAATATCTAAGAAGTTTCAAACTTGAAATCCCTGACTGTGCTTAACTCCTTTAGGCCATTCTGTTTTTCTTACTGAAAACACCAACAACAGCAGTAACTTTTTATGCAGCTTTGTATGTGTCATATAAACTTTTGATAGCAAATGGCAAGTTGACAATTTTTAGATTCAATGTTTTTTCTCTTGGTAAATGTAGGTCAAAACAAGCTGTTTGCAGTAGAACTTGGTTTAAATGAATTTCCTTATTTGAAGAATCCTTAATTTTTTTAAAAGGCAAAACATCCTGATTCCTCATTTTCAACAACTAAATGATTTTTTTTTAATTTCAAAAATCTCACCATCATCTAAATGAAATATTTTCAAGGTATCTAAATGAACTGTACATTGATCTGATCTGTGCTTTTTGTTTGGATTATCGGGTCACAAACCCTGATAAATCCAGAATAGGGAAAATGATTACAAAATCTTGCAAATTCCCACACAGAGAGAGAAAGCATTTCCTTTACTGATATAATAACAAATAGCAATCATAATGAATGTCATAATTACAGCGGTCATGAGGATAGTTATTGGCAATTTAAATCAAACTGCTCCCAGAAAACAGGAGAAAGTGGGAAGGAGTGAGGTGGGTGGATGATGGCTTAAAAGGATGGTTATTGATCGAGTTGTTCATGGTGGATTAACCCAGGAAGGGAGAGCTGGATTTATTTTATCTTTATCTGTGAAAAAACATTGAATATTTGCCTAATTTTATTGTATATGTACGGCATAACTTGATGATTACACACAATTTATACAAAAAGCCCATACTAAAGCAATTAAATACTCATTATGTTAGTTTTCCTGGCTCAGGAGGAGGACTAGATATTTCCTTGGGCTCTCCTCCATCCCTGCCTTCTATGCTTCCATACCCCATAGGGCAATCCCTCCAAAACTGTCCTTTACTGGGCTGGGCTCAGAGCCACCTGGGCTCTGACAGGAATTTCCCTAAAGACCCATTTTGAGTCCAAAGAGGATTTGGGTGGGTGGTCAGGCCAGGCAAAACAGGAGGCTCTCCTGTACTCTCCCTAGGCTCCAGGACAAGTTATATGCAAGTGTTTTTCAGCCTTTTCCAGTTAGTTGTCCTCTAAAACCCCATGCTCTGCCCATGTAAGCCCTGTCCAGCAAGCCTAAGCCTGCTGTGAAAAGCTTTACCCTTTTGCAAGATTTATGGCTTCCCATTGCAGAGCCATTAGGAACAGCCCTCAGGTCCCCAGGCATCCTCGGGGGTTGAAAACCACTGGTTTGCACCAGGGGACTCCCAAAGTAATCCTGCAGAAGGGTGGTGCCGAGTCCTGAATGTGCTGAAACTAATGGAACAGGCGTGACTCTCAGCTGGAGATAATGGAGGGGAGAAGCACTCAGGGCGCTGAAACTGCCCACTCTGGTACCAGGAGCAGCACAGCCCTGCTTGACCTGATTTACTTTGTTCTCAGGCAGGTCTTGCAGCTCCAGGCTGCTGCTCAGCGCTGCCAGAGCTTCCAGTCCAAAGCCACCTTGTGCCCCAGGTACCTGCTGGGCTGAGGGTGCTGGATATGGGGTGAGGAGGGCAGGGCAGGCACAGCCAGGCATTTCCTCTCATCCTGTCACTGGGAATGGGAGCTTGCCCCCCACCTGACCACACCCTCCTGTCAGGGAGTAGTAAAGAGTGATAAGGTCTCCCCTGAGCCTCCTTTTCTCCAGAATAAACATCCCCAGGTCCCTCAGCTGCTCCTCACAGGACTGGTGCTCTATCTGTGCTTTTCTGTGTGTTTTAGCACAGGTGGCTGCAAAACTCCCTGCCAAGAGAAATAATTGACTTCTCTGTCTGGGATAACACTGAAAGGTCCAAACTCTGATTAAAGTTGTCTTGTTTGCTTGCCCTGTCTGTAGTTACATGTGGGTATAGGATTCACCTATATCTGCTGTACTTCTCCCCCTGGAGAAAACACCTCAGCAATACCGAGAGGAGTCTAATCAGGTATTAAAAGCAAAGTGAATTGCACTTGCTGTAGAATTGGGGTAAATTGCTAGAGCAATGATAGAGCCCCTCCCCTGTTTTAATCCATTTTAATCTCATTGTTGAGTTAATAAAAACCTATTGGTTTACTAAATCAATGCAGGGTGTGATTCATTATTATGCGTGCTGGTACACAGATTCAAACACAAACTCTCTTTGCTATAGACTGAAACAACACTGATCCAATGGAAGTTGGCTCTAGGGAAAAATTACCTCTTGCCACTTGTTAGAAAGACACTAGCTATGTTAAATTTTTGCTTGTGTGAATCAGAGGCTTTATTTAACTTCACTGATGCTGAATGCACTTGAAATATTTTTACAAATGATTTAATCTACAAACAGAAAAGAAACCTCCTTTTGTTTGAGTTCATATTGGATTCATTTATGACCATTAAGCAAAACAGCTATGCCCTATAATGAAGAGGGATTACTAGGGAAACAAATATATTTGTTAGCTTTATTCTTCCCCCTGCATCTATTAGAACAAGCCTGTTTCCAGCTTGCATTTCATTTTCTTTATGGCAGGCTGCTGGAGTTGAGACATAAATTAAATAGATACATTTATATAAAGTCTGCATTTCTGCTGCTTTTCTGTCTCAGATCATATAATTCTTGCCAACTGTCTTCATTTAGGAGGGTCAATCTATATACTACTGGGGAAAGAAACTCCATTTTTTTCATGCTGTTCCTCCCAGTAGCTCTCTGAAAACAATGAAGTTCTATGAACCTAAAAAGTATCTCTCTTATTTATAGCCTTGCAGATATCTGATATTTGACAGAATCTTTTTCTTCCTTATGAACCAGTTTCATTTTGATTTTTTATTATTTTTAATTCTCATCAAAGGACTTGAAAAGGTTTGAATTCAGAAAGTGTTATTCTCTTAGGAGATGGTTTTCCTGATCAATAAAAAGCATCCAAAGTGTCACACCCCGTGTAAAAAAGAAAAAAAAAAAAGGTCTGCTATACACAGCCATAAGCCCTTGCAAATAAGAATATATACCAGAGTAACAAACTAGGACTCCCAAGGACTTTGTGACAGCTGTGAAGGACTCCAAGCTCTGACATATGATCAAGCGAGAGTGACTTAACAAGTCACCAAACATCAGAAGAGCTGAGGCAGCAGTCTGGGCACATGTTCTTGGCCGGTGACAAAGATATAATAAAGCAATTTAGCTTTGCTGACAGTGAAACAAAGTGAAGGTACATCATATTATTTTGCATTAGCTCCAGGCAAAGAGCATATGTATGGACAGGTACCTTCGCTCTGCTGATGTGAAAGAACATATTAAGCTTCCATGACCCGATGTTTTACCCAAAACCTCAGATCTTCTGGCTTCAAATATCTTAAGCTTTCTCCATATCAGCCAGAAGGGATTCTCTAGACCAGGTTTGTCAGGGGAAGGCAGCAGTGGCTCACCACCCCCTGTGCAAATTAATGGAGTGCAAACAGACTGAGCTAAGGGGAGATCTGCAGCCTCGATTCCACCAGCACAAGGAAGGAACAAGCCACAGGACAGACTCCCGTTCAAACTGAGCTCAGGTGTCTCACCCTTAATCCAGACACCTGACAACTGAAACATGGTCCCTTTACTGCTGCACAATCAAAATGTTCAGATTTCAGCCTCTTCAGAAATGTTAAAGGACTTTTAACAGACTTTAAATGGCCTTTGCCCTGCACTTGTTTGGGGTGTCCTTCACAGCCAATGGCACTCTGGAAGCTTCCAAAGAACACTCAGGAAAATGTAGGGAACTTACCTTGAACTAGCAGTATTTGGTTTGGGGTTGAAAAAAGAGAGAACATGAGAGCTTGAAAATGAAAAATCAATCACAAATTAGTTCATTAGGGCAGTGACAGTCTCAGCTGTAAGGGATGAGCACCTTTGAGCTCCATTTGTGGGTTGCTATAGATTCATGAAATCAGAACTATTTGGGTTGAAAGGGTTCCTTAAACATCATGTTCTAATGCCTCTTCCACGAGCAGGGACACCTTCCACTAGACTTTGACTGGATTTCTCTGTGTTGGTGGCTGTTGCCCTAATTTTCTCCAAAAATTTGGGTTGGATATCAGAGGCTGGAGTCTTCCTGTAGACAGAAGAGGATGTCTGTCTACAGTTCCATTACAGAAATTGTAAGGTACAATGGATATACAGCAGGATTAGTGTCACCCTGGAAGGCTAAGCCAGGCAAGAAGGGAACCTGAGCATTGATTGAGTACAAGAAGTGACAAGGAAGGCTTTATTTGTTGTGTACCCGGAAAGCCACTGATTCCAATGGCTCCGCACAAAAGCAACATAGTGGGAGAAAATAAGTAGGTAATGAGGACAGGGACAAAGCTCCCATCTGGAAGAAACTGAATACAGGTAACTTCCCTCATCTACATGCTGAATAGGCCTGACTTGGAGCTTTGAGATCCTAGTGATGGATTGAATACGGAAGAATTAAAACAGAACAGGGTCAGCAAATTCTTCGTTTTTCATCCAGTTCAGCAACAGCTGTGGAGGACAGTTGTGCTTCTGGGTTGCAATGCTCCTTCCTCCCCAGACACCTGCATGCTGGGGTAGGCTGGAGAGGAGGCTCTTCCCAGTATCTGTCCCTCTTGCTGCCTTTTAGTTTCCTTCTTGGATCATAGCTTTCAAATCACCAGCTCACCCTGGCTCTTTTACAGCAAGTGACCTGTCAAGAACTGCATCAGTGAAAAAGATACAGCTACAAATCACTGTCAGACTGCAGAGATGTCTTTTTTACAGTGAAGCTGGAATAGATATCTATGTACAAGGCCCACCAAAAAAACCCCTATTCCTCTGGTCCATGGAACATTTTCAGTTCTTGACACAGGGTTATGTCTGTGTGCAAGAGACAGGAGCAAGAAGGGAGAGGGGAGCAGGAGACAGAGAGAATAAATTAGGACTTTAATACATATGCTCAGTGGTACAGATATAAATATGGATTTGTTCTGCTGAGAGAAGTGATTGTCAGGACCTAGGGGAGTGTGAATGTGGGGCTCCGCTGAGATGCCCCTGGTTTTACACACTCAGTTGAAATAATTGTTAAAAAGCCTACACAGAAAGCTGTGACCATTCTGGTGTCTCTCTGCTACCCCAACAGAAAACCCTTTCCTTGTGCACTTGTGTGTGAACATGCCCATCTTCCTGAAGATTAGATTTATCTGGAAATGCATCCCTCAGTGACTGCTGCAGCACAGCCCCAGCTGGCAGCCGTGGCTCATGGTTATGCTCGCTTCTTCCCAGCACAACGCAGATCCAGCAGGGAAGAGGCACAAACTCTGCTCTATGTCAGGGCCAGGAATAAAAATCCTCATGCCTGGAGCTCGTGGGCAGACAACTCAAATCACTGGCATAGAACTAAACTCTGGAGTCCTCACAATACCTGGAGGATTGTTCTTCTTAACCTACTTGCATTTTATTTCTCTCGTCACTTCTTTGCGCCTCTGCCACTCGAAGCGCTAAGTTACAAATCTGTCTGATAGAAGAATCTCTGCTCCCTCAAATGGCCTCCCTGGGCTGCAGAACTCCATTAATTAGCATCTTTTAAATGGTTGGGTAATATTCGTTGCTCCTTTTTGAAACGGTTTCCCCGAGCCCTAATTTTAATAAAGCTGGTTCTCGTGAACATTTGAATATTAAAGCCTTCGGTTGCAAAAAGACGAAAGAGGCATTTTAAAAGACAGCTGGGCAAGGATTACTTAAATGGCTGATATAGTTTTGTGTGTCTGTGTGCATGTGTGAATGTGCAGCACCTCTGAGATGAAGCATTTTCTTAGAGGTGTTTCTCTGTCAATGTGCATGAGGGCAGAGTAGCTATCACTGGGGCCCTGGGGAAATATGATACCCTGCAATATCTTTAACTATGGGTGAAAATTTCTCTCAAAACACACCAGAAAGGGCTGAGTTTGCTTTATGTAGTTGCATGCACTCTTTCAGATGTGAAAGGTGAAGTGAAAGCTGCTGTATATTTAAAGATCTTATCCTGGGGAGAGTGTTTTGTATCTTTTATTATGTGTATTTTTCAAGCTTTACAACCTCACCAGCTGGGGCTGATGGTGGCAAAGGAATATTTGACTGACTTTGTGCAAAGCACTTCTCTGATGGGGATGATGTACTAAAATCGGCTAAGTATGTAATTTTCTTTCAGCATTGTCATGAAAGATCTCCAGTTCTGTGGGATATTACTAGCAAGGATTCCCATATCTTGCTAGCAAGGCCCAGTTTTGCTCTGGAGAAACCAGAGGACAATCTGGACTCCACTATTCTTTTTTTCTCCCTCCTGAGGCTGAGAGCACAGGTGTCAGACCGATGATGTTTTCTGTTGTGTTGATACATCTTGTCGACCCTGGACAGGGCATAGACTCTCTGATTCATATCTCACAGGTTAGTGGATCAGACAGCAGTGATTTCTGTCTTATCACAAATCTGAGGTTCAGTGATCAGTGAGGTGTAAGTATTTCTTCACATACTTCAGCCTGCCTGGGAAAGATTTACAGTGGTATCCTTGCTGAGAGGCTTTATACACTGTCAAAGCTCTCCTGAGTCATAGGGCTGCCTATCAAAGGGCTCTTATTTGCTCAGAAAGCAGCTGTGTTTTCCTACGAGATGCAGTGGCACAGCCATGATTTGTAGCTGCTGTAAAATGATGATAATCTGTTATTCACAACCCACCAGAGGTGTGGTCACAGGGTTTTGGTGTGCTGTACCTCCTGCCCAAGCTAGCACAGTATTTGAAAAAGAGGCTGGAAAATTTGTTCTTTTAATTCACCTGATCTCACTGTCCTCTTTGCTGTGGCCACTGCTGACCCTGAAACATCCTGAGGAAGCCTTGGGGAGCTGATCTCAGTCACTGGATCATTCACATACCATCGTTCCTCTTCACCTCTGGTGAAGCTCAGCCTCACCCTGAAAACCCCAAGTGGAGGAACTGACACAGTTTTCAATAGTTTCATTCTCTGTATTTGTTTCAGTGACAGATTTGAGCAACAGTCTCCATTCTTAAGCCATTTTCTTCTTAACAAAGAGGCTTTTCAGGAATGCTGAAGCACTCTCTGTCTCTCTCGTGTGGGAGCAGTGCTCTCTGTGACAATGTCTGTGCTGCACTCAGTCCTTGTCCCTTCTGCCAAACCATCTCCTCCACCCACTTGACTCTAAGGAGATGTTCTGTAGCTGACCCCACTGGAACAGTCACAGCAGGTCAACACTGTATATTGGCTTGCAGACAGAAAGCCAGAATGCTCTATTTGTAGGTCAGACTGTTGAATTTGGAGGAAAAGAAGCAAAAAGATAATGCAAGAGAGCCTCCAGGCTTCCATGGGAGACCTAGGGCCATGGAGACGGCTCTTCATTTCCATGCATTTCCCTCTAAGCCATTGGGAATGTGTACAGTGCAGTGGATCTACCCGCAGAGATCTGACTGCAAAGTTTTAGGATCTATATTCATGTTTACATAGTCACCAACCCCAAATTAGTGAATAATCCTGAAATTTGACTCCTCTGTGCTTCTTTGGATCATGTCTGTAGTAGGTCTGGGCTCTTTTCCCAAGGATAGCTCTGCAGTTCCAAAGGCTGGGTGTGAATGGAGATTGGGTTAATTTAGATTTGCTCAGTAATCCTAAGTGCACTCCAAGGGTTTGGAGCTACCAGTGAGAGGCTGCAGGGAAAGGGTGATGCACAGGAGTGAGTGGGTGGCTGAAGTGACCCAGCCCCATGGTGGCTCTTCAGCTGCTTGTGGATCACAAGCAAATTTATCTTCTGTGGCTTCTTTTTGAGGGGCAGCCCCTCACTCTGAGGAACACAGAGGAACCCAGCAGAACAGCAATCATTGCACATCGCTCCTACAGCTCTCCTAACCCCAGATGTGGGGGTCCTGCATGGGAATATTTTGGTCGTTGATTGGGAAAATCAGAAAACTGACCCTCTGAGAGGAGGCTAAAGTTCTCTACTCAAAGCAAGAGCAATCAGCAGCCAGGTCAAGGGATGAAATCACAAACACAGTGTGAGAGAGAGAAGGAGTTTTGCTAAGATTTGTGTAGGGTTTTACCAGCTCCAACTACCTCACAATGTGCAGGATGGGTCTTCCTTCTTTCTGATGGATGGTCCTGTGTGTCTCTTAATTTTTGTTAGGGCTTAAAACATAGAATATTTATTTTAAAAAGCTAGGAAGACTGCCTTGTACACACTCAGATTGCAATAGAAATCTGATCTTGAATGGCAGAAAGAAAAAAAAAGAGAAAACAGGATTTATAAAGGCTCAAAGGCAAATATTTATGTTATTCCTTTGCATTTGTTTAAATAATTGACTAGAAGTGGAGAATCTTCTAGGTGAGATGAAGAAGGATAAATTTTTTTCAGGAAGACATATAATAGGTGAAAGATTATTATTGGTTCTAAATGCAGAATAAAATCCAGCTTCAGGCCTTCTTTGCTTAGGATGAAAACATCTTTTCATGATTTTTATGCATATGAAGGAAAGTGAATCTTTTTCTCTTGTAGTAATTGCATTTTTAGTCACAATTGCCTGTTATCTTTGCATTTCCCACAGGTGGAGATATTGATTTTCACGGAGGGTTTGCTTTAGCTGTTCATCTCTCAAAACCCTTTGTGATACTATGAAATATCAGGCTACCAAGTAATCAGTGTGGGGATTATTTTTTCTAATAAACACACAGGCAGTAATTTGTTTATTCAACTCCTAGTTCAGGGTTGAAATTTACTCCAAAAGCAAGCAGCAGCACAGAGAGCCCAGGTTGTGGTTCAGGGGTTCAGGATGGATCCCCTTTCCAGGGATTTCCCAGGGAGCAGATCCAAAGGCCATTCATTCACTGATAGCCCATGACACCACAGGGGGCTCACCTGTTCAACTTCCCCCCCGTTCAAGGAGCTTTAATTTGGGTTTTAAATTACTTTTTCAGGAAGCTTTCCTTGTGTCATTCATGCAGTCTCTTTGTCAGAATGGCAATAATTCTAGTCACCTACCTTTATTTCTCCCTCGTTCTCTATTTTTCCTGCAGTCTGATGAAACGAGTTTGGTCAGCTTCCCATTTGGTAAAAGGCAGATTCACTTTCTGATTTCCAGTCACGCACAACACAGCAAGAAAACAGCTCATGGGGGTGATCAAAACACCTCACTGAAACAATTCCTGCTTATTTTGTTTTTTGTAATTACTCTTTTTCTCTTTTTCTTTCAGCATCATGGAAATATTGAGTCAAAATTGGGTTGCCAACATTGCTTAAAAAGAGATGAAGGATTTTAAATCCCTAGTCAGTGCTAGAATCCATAGGCAATCCTACAAAAAAAGAAAAAAAAAGAAAGAAAAAAGGAAGAAGAAAATATTTATACTCAGAATCAGCATAATTGTCATAGTTATTCTTGTTAATCTTTATTTTACCTACCAAGCTCTGAATTTCGGATTACTTCTTTTATTTTCCCGCTGGTGGTGGTGAATATCAATAAGTGCAAAAGCAAAGATAGAATGCCAGATTTCTGAAGGAAAAATACCCAATTAATCCACTTTGCTCTTCTGCTCTGGCCTCAATCTGTTGGGAGAAGAGCAATATGAAGGTGAAAAGGCAGGGAAACAATTTCTGAAAACCTGTGCATTGGCTACAGGAGAACAGCAGGAAAACAGGTCTGAAGCTGCTTCAAGTATTGTTTTATCCCTTTGATAACCTCACTCAAACCATCTTTCACGTCCATTTTAGCATCTGCCACAAAAAAAAAAAAAAGGGGGGGTGGTGGGGAGAAAACAGGCCAGTGAAGGGGGCTGGAAAAGATTTTTTTCTGTTTCATGGACTTTCTTAGAAATTTGGTGGTAACCAAATGGAACAGACCCACACCCAAGGTGAACTGGG
Organism: Brachypodius melanocephalos; assembly: GCA_013398615.1. Classification (NCBI taxonomy): domain Eukaryota; kingdom Metazoa; phylum Chordata; class Aves; order Passeriformes; family Pycnonotidae; genus Brachypodius; species Brachypodius melanocephalos. Next base: position 6,045,276 of record VZSR01003798.1, on the reverse strand, counting down.
GGCTGTTCGCTTCATCAAGACCCAATTTGAAGCAGATTTCAGTCCTACAAGGTCAGAACCACCTTTTGTCAAGCAGATCCTGTCCTAGAAGCCTAAAGAAAACCAAAAGTAGTACCAGAGTGACAGAGTTGTCACCAGGGTTGTGTCCATGTGGGGCTGTGGACACAGTAAATTGTTGTCACTGTCTGTACATGGAAATAAGGAGGATCTTGGGCTTAAAGATGATGTCATCCTGTGAGGAAAAGGGATCTGTGACATTAAAGCTTTCATTCCTTCAGAGCAGAGACCTATCTGCCTGTCAGGACTCTGAATTTGATGTGTTTTCAATGCATTTTTATGTGATGGATGGCTTGGGCCTCCTACAATTTACCTGCCAAAAGTTAATGTAAATGCTCCAGAAGTTTGCAGAGGAAATGAGAGCCCAGGATGTTTCTGAAGTCTGGGAGATAATTAGTGTGATTTACATCCTTGGCATTAGAGGAAGCTTAACATTTCTCGTGTTCCCACGAAATGTTGTTGGAGACGTGGGGGTTTGGGAAAATCACGTTGGCTGAGGTGTATGGATCAGGATGCTTGTGGAGAGTGTGGCTGCTAACACAGATGGAAAGCTGATAACAGACTAAGGGGGTTTCAGATCCCACTGCTGCACAAGGACACATTTTACAGATGCTGGAACTGCTGAGCTAACCATTTTCCCCTTGAAAACTACTGCTTTGCATGGGCAAGAAATGTCTTTGCTATACTTAGAGGTGGATTATGTGATGGGAAAAAATAGAAGGGCTACTTCATGTGCCAGCACATGAAACTGCCTCCAAATCTTGCCAGAAAAGGAGAAAAGCACAGCAAAACATTCTCAAAATCCTGCTCTAATGAGGAGCAGGTGTGAATTTTGCAGAAAGGCAGGTTGCAGGGCAGCTCCAGGGAAAGGTGACAAGCTGCTGTGATAGGGAAGGAGTACACAGCGGAGCACAGAAGTGGGAACCTCTGGAATTCAGGCCTTAAGATTTGACTTGTTGACACATGAAAAACCATTCAGTGCTCGGAGATCAGTCACCCTCCTCATGGGGATGGAACCAGCACAGTTCAGCAGCAGGATTGCTGTGGATCTGCAAGGTCAGAGGAGCAATGGGGATGGGGAAAACTCTGCTGGGCAGATAGGACCATCTACAGAGGGGAAAGCCTCAGTGCTGGAGACTCTGGGCCAGAAAAACCTGTGGGAGTGTACCAGACAGAAAGAGGGGCTGCTGGTAGAACAGGGGTAATAGATTCCCATCTTTCCAGGTTATTCAGGGAACTAGCCAGTGTAATGGTGCCTTTAATATTTTAAAATATAATTTAACTTCTCATATTTTTGCCCTGTGCAACCTCTTATTTCCTTCTCTCAAAGAGATCCCTTCAGTCCACACCAGTGAGTCGCCATGGAGACCACAGCCATGTGATGGCAAGACGTGACTCCACACTGCCGGAGCCTCATCACTTAATTATTTATTAATAGACTTTTACCCTCATAGCCTCAAGAGATACAACATCTTGTTACCAAGGCTGGGAGAGAAACAAGAAACAAAGGCACAAAAATAAAAGGGTGAGGGGAGAAAAACGCAGGCAATTACAAATAATTAATTAGAAGTACTATAAACATGCCAGGAAACATGTAATAGGAGTGGAAATTGAGCTCAAAACACCATAGGTCAATACCGTTTAGCTGAAAAAGTATCTGGCTAGGTAGAGAAAAGACATCTAATGTACAGAGAGGTGAAGTTTGTGGCCAGGGTCATTTTGCTGGTGCCCACTGCAGTCTGCTGGGATGGGAACATGTTTTTCATGTTTTCAGCTGGAAATGAACCCCAACAGCTAAATCATATTGCCCTGCCTTTAAAACCTTGCCATAAAGATTTTGATCCCTCAGGAATCGGGAATAAGAACCATGGAGACCACAGGACCATTTGATGACTGGTCACAACTTCTAAATTGCAAAGAATTTTTGATTAAAACAGATCTGGCAAATAATGGGTCAATTCATAGGAATGAGCAGCAGTTTATAAAAAAAGGTCAAGATGCACAGCAGGATTTCCTTGCTTTTTATTTGTTTTAATTGAACAGCTAATCCAGCCTGTTATAATGGAAAATAAGTATAGGCATCATCTTCTCTCTCTTTACTTTTAGACTTCTATAAGAGCTACAGCATCCGTTGATCAGGAATTACTTTTTCTGAAGAATTCTTCCAAATACAGTTAACTCAAAAAACTTTATTATGACTGCTTCAATTGGTGACTCTCAACTAGGAGGAGAGTGAGAACAAGTTGGAACTCCAACAGGGGATATCTGTGCCCTCTAGATAACTATCAGACATGGCAAGACAATGCAATGGGCCAGAAAAATGAAAATCCATTCATAATGTGTCTTCAAAGAGGGGAAAAAATATAAAAATCCTTCAACTCCAAGCACACTGTAAAACAAAACTGGAGGAATTACATGGCACAGAGCCAAGCAAATTTAAGGAACAAATCTAGCAAACAATGAAACGTAACAGCTCTGATCAAAAACAACCATTAAATGTTAAATACTGCTCTTGTAACTGACAACACCAACAACTTTAAAGGGCTGTTTTGCTAGCATGTGCATGTGTCTGTAGGGAATACTCAGCCTCTCACAGAGCTGGCTATATTTGCATTTCTTGTGTTTTGTTGTGGGTTTTTTTCTTTAATTTTTTTTCCTTTACAAATTTGTACTAATGGAAGGTGAAATCCATAGACAGGCTAGTTAAGGAGGTTGGAGCACTTTGCATCTGGTCTGGTGGGCATGAAGGACTGCAAGCATCACCTGCCTGCTTGAAGCAGGTTCACCTGGAGACATCTCCTGTCACACATGAATGAAGCAAAAAGTCTTGTGGTGATGGCACTCAGGCATCTGAGAGCCTTTTTTGCATTTTTCCTCACCATTTCTTTCTCCATGAAGAAGGAGTATGTATTTGGGTTTGTCTCTACTCCACAAAAGAGCCTAAAGGAAGGACTTCAAATACTGAAGAACTGAGGCAACCGAGGTCAAAAAGTGAAGTTCTGGTCTTCCCCTGCCTGGCATAGCTCAGCAGAGACCCATCCCCAACCACCTTTCCTGCCAGTGCTAGAAGAGAACAGCCTTGTTTGCTTTTGTACATGAGACAAAAGATTTTTTTTTTTCATTTTGAGGGGAACAAGGACTCAGGCTACCCCTTTTTCTTTGCTGTTCCACTCTTCTCTTATCCTCTTGTCTCTCCTCCAAGAATTCCAAAGTCTCTGTCAGTCTGTGTGATCAGCCTCTGTTGACTCAGTGGTGAATTTGTGAGAAGTCTTTCTTATCCATCTCCCTAGAGGTTTTGGAAACAATTCTTACCAGCTCTTGTACTCTCTGACACTAGCCAGGTGATTCTCTAATCATATTGCGTACAGCAAGATTAACCTGTCATTAAAAATATAATTGTTCTTCAATTTGCACTTCTTTCTGAAATAGAGGCTGAACAGAATGCCAATGCTGTGACTGGAGCTTTGCTGCAAAGCCTCTGGCAACAAAAAGCTTATTATTTGCAAAAGAGGGGATCCTAATTGGAAAATATGATGGAGAGAAAATAGTGAATCCCCAGTAATCTCCTTCCAAAATTATAATGTATGTGGTAGAATGAATATTAATGTATCATATTTATGAAATGGGGACACTGCAAGGTGCAAGATGAGTTTTCCTTCTCTCTGCATTTCACTTGGCAAACAACACTTGGTGGAGTGACATTCACCCAGAAGATTTCCTCCACACCTCTCAGACATAGCTGAAGAAAAATGCACCCAGAATTTCCCTTATCTGTGACTTTACAACAGCCACTGTCCCATCTCTGGCATTCCCTCCCCACAACCCTCCTCTTGTTCATCACTCCTTTAAACATGACACTCCTCACACAGCCCTGCTTACCCCTGTGAATCCAGGGAGATGAGTGAACTTGGCCCAAGCCAGCTGGAAACGTGGTGTTGTCCTAATATCCTCTATCACTACACCCCAAGTACCAGCACAAGTGATCTCTGAGAAAGGGAGATGTTTTATTTCACAATCATTCAACTGGTTTTTAGAGTCAGGCTTCTCAGTCCCCCTGGACTCTCAAAAAGACTGTAACTAATGTGAGTTTGTGCTAAGACAGAAGATTCAAGAACTCAAAATCTGGCCCTTCCTGTTTAGATATTAAATGCTAAAATGTGCCAGAATTTGTCCTGAAGTCCTTTGTAGAGATGCTGTCACCCAGAGATCTCCCCACATTGGCTAAATCCTAATTTCTAGCACTGTAACTATAGTATATGATGGTTTTTAGGACAATTGACTCTCCTTTAAGTATAGTCATTACCTGTTCTGGCAGACTTCTTTGTAGGTCTTTAAAAAATAATTCCCAAAGAATTGAGGTTTATTGGAGAGAAATATTCTTTTATTTACTTGTCCATTCCCACACCATTATCTTCATGTAATCTGCTTCCTTTGGAATTAAGCAGTTAACACAGTTACTGTGTAGAAATGTAGATTTCCCTTGGCTCTCCTTGGAGAGAAGAAAGGATAATTTCAGACAGGTTCCCCTTTAGGTAATGCATCTGCCAGAGCTATCTCAATATTTTTGCAGGACAAATGAGAGCGACAGCCTGGGAGTGCAGGAAAGGAAGAGCCATCATGGTGATAAAAGATCTGAGTGGGACTCAGGGATCTGAACTCACTCTGGCCACAAACTTAGTGTGTGACATTAAGAAAACCATTTTATTTCCCTATTCTTTACTTCTCTACCTGTCAAAAACTTTACTTCCCTCAACTCTTTTTCTACTGTGTTGGTGTAAATTACAAGCTCTCAGGTATAATCTCTGTCCCATCCTGTCATGTTATTTAGGAGAAGGGAACAAGGATCTTTGCAGGGCTCTTTAGAAACCAGAGCAGAGGTAACAACAACGGAGATGACAGGAGAAAATATCCTGAGGACTACAAAGGTGGCTCACTGTCTTCTGATGTCAGTGCACTGAATCCCCACACAGAACCCACAGAGTGCTGCAATCACCATGTGGTCCCACCAGGACCCTACTTACCACCAAACTAACCCTACTAACCCTACTACACCATGTAGGGAAGGGCAAGGTAGGCTACAGTAAGGTTGGGTAGGGTAAGGTAGAGTAGGGTTGCGTAAATTATGGTAGGGTAGGGTTGGCAAATTTAGGGCAGGGAAATGGTAGTGTAGGGTAGGGTATGGTATGGCAGGGTAGGGTAAGATAAAGTAATGTTGGGTATGGTAAGGTAAGGTAGTGTAGGTAGTGTAGGGTAGAGTAGGGTAAGAAAAGATAGAGTAGGGTAGGGTAGGGTAGGGTAATGTAGGGCTGGGAAGAGTAGGGTAGGATAGGGTAGGGTAGGACAAGGTAGGGTACAGTGAGGTTGGGTAGGGTATGGTAAGGTAGAGTATGGTAGCGTAAAGTACTTTAGGGAGGAGTAGGGTTGGCAAAGTTAGGGTAGGGTAGGGTAAGGTATGGTAGGGTAGGATAAAG
>VZSR01003798.1:6014492-6039648 GCA_013398615.1 Brachypodius melanocephalos | reverse complement strand
TAGGGTAGGGTAGGGTAAGGTAGAGTACGGTAGCATAAGGTTCTTTAGGGTAGGGTAGGGTTGGCAAAGTTCAGGTAGGGTATGGTAGGGTTGTGTAGGGTATGGTATGGTAGGGTAGGGTAAGATAAAGCAGGGTTAGTAGGCGTTAGTAGGTGCCGAAGGTGAGGGTGGCTGTGGGGCCGTCTCTCCCAAATCTCGGACATGGAGTGTGACTGGCCAGTTGTATGCTCTGGCTTTAAACCTAGTCCTTGCTACTTCTGCTAAAATAAGGTCCTAGCACTTGCAGCTTAGAGGCTGTGGCACAGACAAGAGCAGTTTTTAATACATCCAAAAATGTTACATACAGAGGACACAGAGTTCTGTAGGGGCAACAGGACATACCCCATTGCAATGTCTTTAGGGTGTGCTTTCTTCACTCTACCTCCAGCAAATATTGGGGTTTGCATCCATATGTGCTGTTTCAGAAAGCATCCAGCACTGGGAAAAATCACCTCCCCCAGGATACCCAAAACCTTCAGCCACTGCCATTCAGAGCAATCTCTATATACAGAATAATTATTTTAATCAGGATATGTGTTAGAAATAGGATCTGTGCAGCTGTTGTGTGGTTTCCTGCACTTCCTGGAATGGCTGCCTGGAAAAACTGAGTTAAAACTGTAGGTGGAGGGGCAGTTGTCATGGAAACTGCATCACTGGCAGCTTCATTTCAATATTTTCTTCCTTCTGATAATTTTCTACCCATTTTTCCACTCTGCCATCTTGGTTCTCCCTTGCCTTGATCAAACTATCTGTGGTGCCTCAAATTGGGGTTTGGGAGTGAACTCAGCTGGATGAAACGTGGAAAACCAGAGAGAGCCACCAGCTCTGGAGGACAAGACTGTGGCCTCAAGAATTATTGACATCCAGGTTTAACAAGTGCAGCTGAGAGTTAAATTTCAAGACTGCCAAATATAATCCAAAGTGGCCTTGAGAGAATGAATTACCTTCAGTTGATCTTAGATTTCTAGTTTTGCTTTCCCCAAATACTCAGATTGCTCTGGTGCATCCAGAAGATGTTACAAAACTCCCCTAGAGCTTAATGAGCTTTTGTTCAGGTCATTATTCAGTTAAAAAGAACAAAAAACACCCAACTTCCCAGAAGGCGTGTTTCTTGTTATTAGCACTTTTCTACCTGCTACTCTCAGTTTTGAAGGAAAACGAAAACCATGAGGTTTCAGAAACCAATCAAAGCATGAGAAAAATGAACAATTGGGACTAATGAACCTGAAAATGATTGGTCCAAATTATTGAATAAATATAGCACTTAAGAGTAATGAAGGTAGTTAGGCAGCATGGGGACTGGTTTCAGAGCTATTTGCCAGCTAGACAGCAATTTAAATTTGCAGCAAATGCTTGGCCTGATTCGTCACTGAGTTTTCTATCCCCTTGTGGCTCTGGAGGCTGTTTTGCAGAGTAATGAATTAAGTTCATTACTCGAGATGCAGAGTCCCTCTGCTCACACCAGCCCATCACTTCCTGCTCAGTGAGGTCTGGCAGGACTAAGTTGGTTTTTACACAAAATTTAAGTTTCAATTTGTTTTCAGCAGATCCAAGAGGCCATTGGTAGGACACAGAAACAAGAGCAAAGCCCTCACCCATCAGCAAAAAGTGCTTTTTCCTGACTTATGACTATTTTTCTGTTGTTTCCTGGCCGTGTCTGTGTTTTTTTTCTCCCAGTCCTAGTTTTATCTAAGGAACAGAACCACAGACACAAAGATGGGTTTGTCTTGCATGGTTCTTTTTACTCTGGGTCCTTAGAGTACTCCCCAGAGATGCCTGCAGAGGAACACCCTCAGCTGAGGGTCTTGGTCCCACAACCATAACTTTCCATTCCAGCTTCAAACCCTCACCGTGCAAATGAAAAGAGGATTGGGTGTTTCCATGCTGATTTAACATTGGAAGCTGCAAGTTCAGCATTGCTTGAGATGACTGTGTTCAGTGCAGCCTGTTTAACTGTTCTCCATGCTACCAACAGCAGCTGATGGCAACAATGGCCCTTTGCCTACGTGTGTGGCAGTACCTGCAGTGGGAGGAAGGCTCAGTGGCAGAGATGAACAGCCTTGTGTCCTGCAGGTTCCTGTAAATGAAACACTGCAGCCAAATAGAGGGAAGAAAGGGGAGGGATGCATAAGGAAGAGCTTAGCTGCAAGGAGAGTTCAACCCCCATCCTGCTTCCCCTTTCCAGTTGGGGAATAGAGCCCCATTTGTCATGACTCAGAAACCTCACAGCCAGCTACCTGCACATCACATCCAGAGCCCTGTGGCTGGGATGTGGAAGGATTTATAAACATGCAGGCTTGACTTTTATTTCCTGATAATCTAGTTTAGTGTGACAAATAGCCCCATGAACAGGACACCCTCTGGCTCCCACCGTCCACGTCACTTGGACAGCCTCCAGCTTCCCAGTGCTGGAGGTGTTGGCTTCCTTCCCAGCAATTCCCTCTATCTGCAGCCCTCCAGCAAACTTTCATCACTCCAGCCTCTTCTGAGGCAGTGACCCTCCTGTACCTGTCACTTGGTGTTCTCCAGTAGCCATGGCACTTGGCAATGTGTCCCAGAGCCAAGCAAAATCTGGGAACTTAGACGGCGCCTCACTTTCTTTGTCATTCCTCTGCTCCTTCTCCTTGCTACTCCCCTCTTCTCTTTCTCTCATGCTCCATCCAGGGAGCTCTTGGATGAGGCCATAGGTTTCTCTCCACACACTTCTCTAACCCTACTACTACCTTGTAAGTGTGATAACCAGCAATCCAGTCAGCTCCCTTACCATTCCGTGAAATGGGAATGTCATTTGCTTATTCTGTCACAGAGCTCCGGGCTTAGTGTCTCCAGATGTTAAATCCTGTTTAAAACCCCTCAGAAGGGAGTTCCAATGCTACCTGCACCAGATGCTGGCCTTTATCCACCTCTTCCTCACCACTCAAGTGGTTTCCCAACTTAACCAATTCTTTACCTGCTAATAAATCATGAAGCAATAGAAGAACGCAACGCTCTGTTTTAAACAGAACTGTGGCAGCTCATTTCAGTATAAACAATCCTGGCACTCCAAAGATTTCCAACTGATGGAATGAGCATTTGTGAGAATATCAAATATCTCTTCTGAGCTCTACATAAGTCAAATGAGTTGATCTGAACTAATCTTGTGATTTCAGGGGAATCTTCAAAGAGGCCTCAGCTCATCTCAGAGTGCAAAGCAATATTACAGCAAGGCAGAACTTACTGAAGCTTTCTCCTATTTTTTTTTCCCAAGCAGCAACAGCAGGATGCACTAAGGTGGGCAGATGGTGCAGAATTTGTCATTTTGCTATGAGCAAAGCCTGGTAGGTGTGTGCACCTGCAGGAAAGGTGCTCTCCATCAATGCACATGTGCACGGGTGACATTGATACACACGTGCATTAGTACATGCGACATAACCTCTTGTGCTGCATCTGAGATCAAATGCTCTTGTGCCTCTCATACATTTTCATTTAAGACAAACTTATATCTAATAATTTTCAGACTGTGCCTGAAGAATCAGCTATTGCATTCTTTGAATCACTGCTGTCCAGTTCTTACACAGAAATCATTAGCCTGTGGAAATATTCTTTTCTTTTACCAGCAGACGAAACCATATGCTCATCCAGAGGTGATTACTCACCTACTACAAGTTCTATAATAACCTTAAACAGTACAAAACAGCATAATTTTTTGCTTTAATAAATACTTCAGAACACTTTACTTGCATCATAAAATGGCTTCACAAAATACTGTTTCAGCTTCTTCCAGTCTGCCTGCAATGTTCCATTTCTGACCAATTTTTTCCCCTTGGAATTTTGCAGTGATACCTAAACAGAGATGTTTTGAATCGCAAGTGTGAGGAGTTAAGAATTCTTTTCTCTTTCTCTTCTAAATGACTTTTCATCATAGGTTAGGCCCAAGTATCTATTAGAGTAAAATCAATAACAGCTCCCAGAATAAAGAGAAAGTGCCCCAGACTTAATATACTTCATGCACAGCCACTGCAGCTGTATGTCCAAAAGGAAGCTAATAGAGTGACTCATTCTACAGGTTACTGATGTTTGAAATAAGTCCATTGCTAAAATCATTAGGAACAATGTAATTCTCAGCATTCCAACAGAACTAGGGCTCCTGCTTCTTTGCCTTTATAGGTACATCAGAGCAGCAATGATTTCTCTGGTCTCAGTTCTTAATATCTGAGCACATGTGCACACTAAAATTGGTAACAGCCAAACATTATCCTTCTTCCTTTCTCCATCCCTGTGGGAATGCAGATGAAAAGTTGTATGCTGAGTGGCAAGGACAGAGATAGGAACTGAAGAAACACATCCCTTTGCTGGGACTTCAACATCCCACTGCCTGTTCATGGTAGACTGGAAGCAAAGGTCAGTGACCCTCTACTATTTTCTGTTATTTTTTCTTTTCTAATATTTCAGATAGATCCCTTGCTCCTTTCTCCTCTGAATGCTGGGAAGGAGCCAATGAGCTGGGAAGGATTCTCTGGTTGATGAGAGCTGTTATTTAAAATAAAATTACTCATCTGAGTGCCAAAAGCTCATTGAAGACCAGCTGAGTGACACCCATGACACTGAGCTTGCATGTAAATGCAGCCTTTGTTCTTTAGGACTGGCTGGGTCAGGCACACATGGAGAGCAGCAACTCTGTTCCCAGTCCCTCCCATGAAGAGTGGGGCACAGCAGGACTGCTGGCTGCATATCAATCGGGTTGCTCCAGAGAAAACAGTGGGAAGATATTCCTGCTCTCCCTCCCAGGTCCAGCGATGGGACCCATCCAGAATACAAAACACACCCTGAGTCCAGGAAACTGCAACCAAAAACCACCCAGAGACATAAATGCACATTTTAATAGTATGTAGATAGACGAAACAGCAACAGCATTTATAATTCAGGAACATTAAAGAAAATATAGCACTTGCTGGAAAGCACAGTGGTGCTCTCCATCTGCCTTATCACTGGACTCCAATGGTTGGGTGCCCACAGACCTCTTGCATTAAATTTTACATTGATTTTTATGGCCAGTTATTACATGCAGTGTCTGAGCACTCCAACTGCTCTGTCTCGTCCCTGGTGTGGTATGAAATAAAGTTCATGGCAGTGGTGTAATGGATGGCTCGGACCAACTCCAAAAGTGAGGGTTTATCAGGTAATTATTTGAGGGGAGTCAGAAAATGTGGTCTTTTATGTCTACATATAAAAACTGCATTAGGTTTGGAGAGAGCCAAAACATGTCATATCATGGGTTCCCAGTGCTTATTACTTCAGCCCCTTTTCTCTTTCCTCCCTTTCCCTTCCAGAGGAGCATTTCTAGGCCTTTGTTTGGCTGGGAGGAGGCCAATTCCAGCGTTCCATCACTCACAGCCCAAGGAGAAAAGGATGCACTGGTGTATCCTTTGCTGGAGCCCAAAAGGTACTGAGTTGGATGCTGAAAGAACACAAGTTTTATAGCAACTGGCAAAAACAAGGCCTGCACATTTCCTTTTATAAGCTGTAATGTGACATTCAAAATCAAAAGTGTCAAGGCTGCCTTCCCAGGTACTTGGTAAAGATGCGTTGATACTGCCTTGCACTCTGGGACCTTCCCTACAGGATGAGGGACAGACTTTTCAGCAAGGCCTGTTGGGATAGGACAGGGAATCATGGTTTTACATCAAAAGAGAGTAGATTTAGACTATATATAAGGAAGAAATTGTTTAAAATGAGGGTGGTGAAACACTGGCACAGGATGCCCATGGAGCTGGTGGATGCTCCCATCCCTGGAAACATTCAAAACCAGGCTGGATGATGTTGAAGATGTTCTAGCTGAAGAGGTCCCTGTTCACTGGGGGTTGGACTAAATGACCTCTAAAGGTCCCTTTCAACCCAAACCATTCTGTGGTTCTGATAAGGGCTGTTCTCATGCTGACTTCAAGGAGAACTGCACCCTCACCAAGGAAGGTTTAGCAGATGTTGGATTTGCATAGGCTTGGACCGCATATTTTCGTGTTTCAGGATTCTTTTCCTTAAAAAGGCTGCACCACCAAAATAATAATTAAAAATAAAGTGTTGAAATATTTTCCTAAGGCTCAAGTAATGAGTTAAAAAGAAATGGGGAAATACCACTGGTTTCTACGTGACATTTGCCTCTCTGGGGTACAACTAGATGGTGGTTCAGGTTCAGCCTGGAAGGGAGATCAGCATTGTTGGACTGTTGCAGGGGGAATTGTGCCTTTTCCATACATGTCATTTATATCTATCTAAGAAGAGCTGAGCCCATTGTCTCAAAATTGCTTTGAGCTAGGACAGGATGAGGCAGGCTGTGGATACATGAGGTATTAGAGCTATTAGTGATGGTGATGTTAGACAGTATCGCTTGTCTGTCTGCTTTACAGTTATAAATGTGTATCATTTAAAATACAATAAGGGGCCAGATGCTCAGCTGGTGCCTGACATCTATCCACCAGATTCTCACTGCCACAGCTTTAGCATAATTCACTGTCTTTACAGGGAAGATATATAGATAGATATAGATATAGATATAGATATAGATATAGATATAGATATAGATGTAGATGTAGATATAGATATAGATATAGATATAGATATAGATATAGATACACATAAATGGTTGCTGATTTTGAGATCCAAGCTACGCCCATGACATGTGAATTCAGTGCCTGCCCACATCTCCATGGAATGGTGTGTCACTGTGCATACACTGCCCTGAGATTACAAACTGGGAGTTGAAAGAAGGGTCCAAAATATTTAAACAATATCTCGTTGCTAAAAATCTTCCACAAATGCTTGCTTGTTGAAAGACAGAAAGTTAACATTATTTTATTTTTAACATACTAGGGACTGAGTAATCCCTTCTCTGCCAGCCTGGGCATCTTACTTCTGCAAATGACAGTTTAAGATGAGCAAAGGAAGATGAAGAGCTCTCTGAATCATACTCCTTGGGTTCATGTCAACTATGTGCTTACATAATGCCTCTGAACCAGCTGCTGAGTATTATCTCTAGTTTCTAATCCTCTAATTTCAGAGTTCTTTTGTGCAGATTATTGCTAAAAACTTCATGTAATTAATATCAATTATTTGGATTTGCAGTTTAATCAGTGTCAGATATTTTCCAGCTTGGGAAGCTGTGCTATTCCTGTTGCTGTTATTATTAATTTCTAGTCTCGGTCACCCAAATAGATGATAATAAATACAAACGTAGATTGACTTGATACCAGGACTGTGCATGACACGAGCTGATAAAAACCAGGAAATTCATGAGAATCACATTTTTATTTCTGTTACTCTGCCTGAATCTGTCCAGTCTGACAAATCTGGTCTCAGTGAAGCTTCAGTGTCCCTTTGTTGCCAGGTAGCTGGTGCAGTCACTTTAGTTTGCTGTTGAACCACTCTGAAGGAGCGCATATTTAATACTACATTTGCTCACACAAATGATGCCCTGCTCCTTCTCCTACTCCAGATCATTCTCAAATCCAGATCACGACCTTCATATCGTTTTGTTTAAAAATATGATCAGCTGTGACTGCAGGACGTGAAGTGCAGTCACAGAATAGCCAATATATGTCCATGCCCATTATTTTAGGAAACACAGCCACATTTTTTCCAGATTCAAAGCCAGATGGATAGTATACTCCATGACCTAAGTGCTAAGGGAGAGATTTCCCAGAAACAAAATACACGTGTTTTACCCAACAACGTGCAGGTTCATGCTGGCAGCTCAGGGAGTGAAGCTGATGTGTCTCAACCCCACTCAAGGGTCAAGTCTCACACCTGAATTGCCCCACATTTTACCAGCTGTGACTATTCAGTCACAGCCATCTGCCTCCTGTCTTGCAATTCCTGCCATCAGATAGTTCAAGATGCTGCAAAAATTAACCTTGGCAGATGTAACCACCAATTCAAGATTGGGATGCTGTTGGAGGGAAAGACAGTGCCTGGAAGATGGAAGATGGAAGTGAACAACTTTGGACCACACAACTTGCTTTGGAGTAGCACAACCACAGCACAGGTGTGGGCAGCAGATGAGTTTTTGCAACTGCCAGCAGATTTACCAGGCTTGAAGGATGAGCAAAATGGAAATATGTTCCTGTGAGAGGATAGAGAAATACTTGATTTTGGTAAATATTGAAGCTAAAAAGGCACAAGCAGGTACTGCAATAGCCTCCTAAATTGTTTTATAACAAATTGTTTAGGTGGCTCATTTCATACCAGATAGGTTTGCTGTTTTAATTTTGGGTTGTGTTATTTATTTATTTTTGAAGTTTTATTTTGCACATCATCCAGTCATTTACTAGTACCTGAAAATCTAGAAATTCTTTGTTTTACAGATTCCAAGAAATTTCAGCAGGAATTTTATGGAAAAATTCTATATCCACATACTCTGCAAATAGGCAGAGGAATGTATGCTGCTGGTGAGGAGATTCTCCTTATCAGAAATGCAAGGTTTTCCTAATATTTCACCAGCCTCCTTCTAGCCAAGCTACAAACAGAGAACAACAAGCAGGTGGAAAGTCACAGGGCTTATATTTGCAGACCGTGGGAAATTGTAACTGTGATGTGGCTTAATTTACAAGTACCTGATTTTACAGCCTTAACACCCTTTCAATGCAGCATTTTGCACACAATGCAGGACTTTTTCTTCCCTCAGTGGGGCCATATCTTAGAGTAATTTGATGCTTAACTTCTGCTCGGGTGTTCCAGAGGTGCAGTGCCTGCTGACACTCAGGTGTGGGAGATCAGACCTGGACAGAGGTGACAGCCCCAGGCCATGGACAAGGGCAGAGGCAGGAGAGGCAGGGAAATCCTGACTTGGCTTTAGAAAGGCTCCAGGGGTGGGGTGATGAAAGTTTGTGTCCTGCCTGCCTTTTCCTTGATCCTGAACAAAACTGCCAGTCTTAACTTTTCAGCACAGCAAGAGCACGCAGTAAAATGTGTTTTTATTAGCGAAAGTTGGGGGGAAAAAATAGAAAATCATGTCCCAAGTGATGATTGTTAATAATAAACTCATCGTTTTTGAGCGAGAGAATGTGGCTTTCTACACTTTCTAAAGAGAGCATCAGCAGAATAGGGCAGAGAGAATATTATCTCTAAAAGCTATGCATCATTCTCTTAAAATGTTAATGTTCCATTTCTAGCTGAACAAATAAACCTCTACAAGTTGGATGCAAGTAGCACTAATGAATCAGAGTGCAGACCAAGAAAACAAAGAACCAGAATCTGACTGCAAAAAAGCATCTTTCAAGGAATAAAAAAATAATTAAGTCATTATTTAAAAATTGTTCCAGTAATGTGCTGTGAACAAAGGGCTGTTAGCTTGAAAGGACCAAACAGCTTTTATTTCAGAGTACTTTATTTGCTGCAGGACTATAAACAAGATCCCCAGCAAACCCTTCAATCAGAGCATGTGTTTTTAAAAAATTCAGAAGCCTTTTTCCCATTTACCATTTCTGTGAAATGTGAGGTTTTTTTCTGTTTTGCCTCTCTAATATATTTATAGTGAGTGTGCAGTTTCCATGTGGTTTAACATTCAAGTCAAAATTGGGTGGATGCAGGGAGCAGCTCTTCATGGCTTGCTTTTATGGCTTTCATTGAGTTCCTGGTGCCACGAAACCCATTGCAAAGATTATGATAATGCAAGATCTGATCTCATATATGCCCATGTTGAATGAAAACCCCAGGCTATTTTCATCATCCAAGCACTCAGGTTTATTATCTGTAACACATTCCTGCCTGAAAGTGCTTCCCAAGGTTGTGTTAGACACTAAAGAGCCACCTGGAGTTCTTGCCCTCAGGAAGAGCTAAATTGGACAAAACCGGAAGGTGATGAGAAGGCAGAGATGAAGTGATGCTTAAAGGGATGCAGAGCAGGCCAGTGGGACAGATGTAATCTTACCTGCATTTAATAACCCTGTTCTGGTGGCAGTACCTTCAGGGATGACACTGAGTGTTGATGTAGTGGTTTCCAGGGAGCAAAGTGGTTTGTTTTCCCAACTGCACTGCTCCAGGAGGTTTGTATGACTGCATCTCCCATGCTGAGAGTGATTCAGAGCTCTGCTCTGGGCATCATCTTTGATCACACTTTCTCCTCTCTATTCCTTCTGATGTCCCAGTGTCCTGTTTGTGGAATGGGACTGCTCAGTCCTGCCCAAGCTGCTGAGAAACCTTGAGCCAGTTCTAAAAGGCTCCTGGACTTGTGGAAAAGGTGGTAAAAACCCACAGTTGTAGGCATATCCTCAGAAAAGCTGATTCCTGTGTTTCACAGGAATTTCAGTCTACTGTCCCCACCCCTATTTTTGTGGCCTTTAGAATAGGTTGAATTCACTCTCAAAATCACTGCCGTTATGGAGCTTCTGGTTGCCAGCCAGTGCTTCCCAAACTTTTCAGTTCCTGTTCTTTACAGAGAAAATTCAGTCGAAAAAAGAGTGATTTCTGAAGAAGAACTCCAGTATTTTGAAATTTCTCATTAAATGAAATTTCCCTTCCTACATTGCTTTTGAAAATTGCCCCATTGCAATATTTTTTGGTGAATAACATAATTCATATGAGAGCCAACACAATGAGGCTGAAACAAAGTGCTTCAACCTTACCCAAGCAGAATGTTAAATAAAAGTCAGATGAAATTGATACTATCCCTTGAAACACTCAGATTTTCAGAATCAGCATTTTCTCATAGCAAGCTGTTCCATATCCCCTGCTGGCAGCAGGCTTAGAGACATCAGCTTTTTCTGGAAAAGCTTTAAGAGCTGGCTATTATTATTGTTATTATTATCATCAATAATATGCAGAGGAAATGGAGCTGGAAAACAGGGGCAAGAGGATAGATTCTGCTGCACCTTTCTATGCCCACTAGCACTATGGTTTTGAATTCACAGAGGTCCAAAAGAGAGGAGAGTTCACCTCTACACAATACTGTCTACCTCCCTTTGCCTCTGTGTTTCTACTTTATGAGTACATCAGCTGCTCTCAGCTCACTCTTCCACTCTGGTGGGTTCATTCACATGTCACCACTGCCTGGCATGACAACAAAACTAACCCCTTAATGCTTCATTTGTGGCTTTTGCCATTTTTTTTTCCATTTGCATAGAATAGAAAGGTAACACTGATGATCAGGAGAAGAAGGTCTCTGGGCAGCTCTTCAGTTAGCTGAGTGGACTCATACAGGATGACAAGGCCACTGCTGCTTGCAGGCTGCACAGATTCACTCAAATATCTGGATGACAAGCGCCATTTAAAGCTCTTTAGGATGGATGTCAGCACACACACATTGCTCTGTGAGCAATCTCATCAGGAGGCTGAGCCTGGATGGCAGGGAGAAGTGGGAATGAGAGTGGAGCAGAATGAGTTGGTGTCTCATAGCATCAGCTGCTCTCTCAGGTGTCTGAAGTGGGTTTGTAGCAGGGTGTAGAAGACCAGGCATAACTCTGAGGGTTCCCATCCCATCTGGGGAGCCTGTTACCACAGTGCTATTGCTGCCTCCATGTGCCATCAAATCCCCAAAATAAAATTATTAATATATTTTCCTTTAGAAGAAAATCCTTTAGAAAGGGATTATTGACACGTGTGGCTGACACATATCCCGGTCCTTCATGCATGAAATGTTTTGTCTTTCCCTTTAAGGAGTTTACTGCCTCACTGACCTTTATACTCTGCAAAGGAGCATTTTAATCTCCCACGCTGCTGGGCTGCTAAGTGGTTTCTCATTTGGTTTGTGCTGCTCAATGGTCTTTCCATGTTGACGGGCTCTATCAAGCCACTGGGTGTTAGTCTGAAAGTGTTCTAAGCTGTTATTTTCAGTAATAACACTTCTATTTGTTCCCCAGGTTCACCACGCCCACAGGAGCTGGGAGGAGATGTGGAAGCACAAATATTCGTTAAAAGAGAAAGCAATTTTCTTTGGGGATAACCTCAAGGCGACCAGAAAGGGTCAGAGCACTGGTTCCAGTATGAGCCGAGCTGAGACTGGAAATCTTTAATCCATGCTCCTATTGAGGACTTTCCCAAAACGGTATTTATCACTCAGAGCCTGTCAGGAAATCTCTGTGAGTCTCGGGGACGTGCCAATATGTTATGGATGATGTTGTAATTGTTCACCCCTGTCAGCATTGTCTTTTCCTGTAGAGTTTGTACATAAACCACTTGTGAGTGCTCATCCTTCAGCATTATTTTCTCTGTATTAGTCACCAGTCATGTGACTTATTTTCCTTGGAATGGGGAAAAAGAAAGGAAGAAATATCTTAAGGAAACTCCCCATGGAAGACAGAAGAACGTATTTTTCATGGAATTCATCTCATCATCACATAAAATTTGGGAACAGGCAGGTTGGGTGAACTGCATACAGCAAAGTCACCAGTCAGCCCATCCAGCACGGGGTGAGTGAGGGTATGAATGTGCAAATGGCAGAGCTGATCAGTCAGCCCGGGGAATTTCCTGGCACTTCTATCAGAGAAATTAAAATGAACCTTTTCCACCATTCTCTGCTGCTGCTTTAACCTCTCTGTCTCTTGTCTTACCTCTGCATTCTGGAGCCTTGAAATCCAACATCAGGGAGAGCCCTATGGTATTTCCAAACTCTTTTTTTTTTTTTAATTTCAGTTAGAGATGGTGAAAAAAACCCCCTCTGACTGTGAAGCCTGTGGTGCAACTGCCCTGTGTTGCTCAAGTTCTTGTTGGTTAGAAATGACTGCAAACTGTTCACCATTTCCACCATGTCTTTTCCCTCTGTGCCCATTATATGAGGCTGTTTTGATAAGCCTGTGTGATGAAATCATGTACACATATAGTACAATAATAATATCAACCTCATAATGACTAGGGAGAGGATAAAAAATGTCGGCTTTATCAAAAAAATGATCTCTTTTAACAACAAATTGTAACTAATTAGACTTTGAATGGGAAATCAAATGAAAGTGCATGAAGGCTCAATTTTCCATACAGCTGACGTTCTGACCTTTTTAGGAGTGGAAAAGAAAATTATTTTTAATTAACATGACTAATCATTTCCTGTCATTTTCAGATAATTGGCTTTGTCGAAAAAAATGAGCTGTTTTTGGGGGGAAAACTGGGGAGGGTGACAGTGGCAGCTCTACTGGCATGTTTAACCTTTTAGATTCTGCCTGGAAAAGGAATTTTGAATCCTTGTTATCATGGTGAAAAGGCTTTATATGGAAATTTGGTTCCTTACGCCTCTTCCTTTCCATATGGCTGATACGAATTCATGCATAGGGAAAAATTATTTGACACACTGCTAGACTTCTTTTACTTTGAAATAGTATCTTATTTTAAAAAATGCAGAGATGGTTTAGCTAACAAACTGTTTTCTGGTACCTCTTGAGGTCATGCACATGATCTGGGACAGAGAGTAAAATCCTGGAGTCCTCAATAAATTCTACCCCCCAGCTGGTTGGGAATTTGGCTTGGGTGAATGTAGCCAACTTTTATTCTGACTGAACAACAAGCAATTGAAAGTGGCCAGACCAAGTGCTGTAAAGACTGTTTCATTGTACCTGCTTGCTGGAAATGTGGAAATGAAAATCCTAGGAAAATAGAAATCCTAGGCCATGAGGTACGAGTTCAGTCTCTTTTAAGCAGCAGTGAAGCCTGGTGTGTTGGAGGCTTTCCTAGGCAATTGTTGTGAGGTTTTAATGTGCACTTCAAGGGACAGGCAGAGTTGTTGGAGAGAGACCAAACGGAAGCAGGAGGATCAAATGACTGAAACACGACCTGCAAGAAAAGACTTAACAGCCTGGGATCGTTCAGCTAAGAGAAGAGAAAATTCAGTGGGGAACTTAAGTTTTGAATAACATTAAAAAGACACTCAGGAAGGCGGTAATCTGCTCTCCACCTTCAGTTAGTGGGGTAAGTAGAAGCGAGAATAAATTGCAGGAATGTCTCAGAAGAGATATTAGGAAAAACTTTCAAGTGATGAAGAGAGCAGAGCACCAGGAACTCAGTAGAGTCCCTGCCCCTGGTAGTTTTAAGTGGGACAAACACCTGTCAGGGATGACAGCAGCACATTTCACCCTGCCTTGGGGCAGGGAAATGGATCTCCTGCTCTGCTGAAGTTCCTTTCAAATGTGATTCCCTTAATTGTATAGGGCAAAGCATTCTTGTTTGATATCAGCAAGCAGGATGAGGCTCTAAATAATGAGCAGGTTTTGAAACAGAAGGAAGACACGAACATATAGAAGGTGAGCAGCAATCAACATTGGATGTAAATGCAGCCACAAAAAACCGGGAAAGTTACCCTCATTCAGCAACTGAGTGAATACACAGAGAAGCTTTGTCCCAGCAAGGAGCTGCTCGCTGTAGCCTGGTGCTCTGCTGGGTCAGGATGCCCAGAGGTTTCTCAGGCTCTGGGGTTGCTACTAGTACAGCCATAAACTGGTTCCTGATATAATTTGGTTGATGTGATGTTGTCTGTTACCTTTTGGCCAGTGTGGATTGTGGGACCAGGCTGGTGGCATTCACCCTGGTGTCTCTCGAAATGACAGTGATGGAGTCACTGGCACAGAGAAGGAATAGCTCATCCTTTATGCAGAAAAGAAGGAACAAATTTCATGGTTCTTTAATTCAACAACTATAAAAAATAAACCCAGAAAAAGAATTGGTTTATATCAAATCTATACTTCATGTAAAAGAAATATCTGACTTTTAAATTTTCCAACCCCCTTTTTCTTCTGTTGTCTCCACTTACAGAGCACTCCAGCTTCAGCAGGATGGGGAACAAGCAGGATAAATTCCTAAACTCTATAACAGCAGCAACTCCCATCCTTTCCTCTTCTTTAACTGACATATTCTATGGCTGAGGAATCCCCTGTTTTACTGATATCAAAACCATGTAGTCATTTCTATTCATGAAACAGATCAGAACAAGTTCCACTAATGACTAAGAGATGTATTTGGGAGTGGAGAATTCTGCAAATTAGCAATCAAACACAATAAAAAAATCAAAGGTGCTGCATTACAAAATACACTTTGTTCATTTATTTTAACAAGTATCACTTATTTTCAATTATTTACAGTGCTAGTTAGTGTGCTCATAAAGTACTGTGGCATATTGAGTTAAAAGTAATGGATTCTTAGTGCTGGGAAATCTCAGCAGAGCACTCTGCTATTAAACACTGGTAGGAATGAAAAGTAATGTTATGGTGGGCTGCTTTCTGGGCTTTTCTTTGCTTGTTGTGGAGCACTTTTTGATGGGGTGAAGATAATTGGGTCTGCAGATTAAGGGAGTTAAGAATTAGCTGAGTTCTCACCGTGAAGAGTTTTATAAATTCCCACATCAATCTTTATGTCTTCTAGCTCATCTCTCCCTTTAACAAATCCAGCATTCAGGGCCTTATCTCAGGGTGTCCTTCCCAGTCTGAATTCTCTGGCTTTCTTCAGCTGCTCGTCATTTAAAGACAGTTATTTTTTTGGCATTTCATTTCCTGCTTTTTTCCTCCTCTTCTTGCATTTTTTATAGATGGTGATAAATGTGAATAACAATGTGCCCAGTGTGAAAGACAGAGTGTAAAACCCAATTCCATTCAATTTCTCTTTTATTCTAACTTTAAGCCTCGGATTTGCCCATGTCTCACTCCCCCAGACCCGTCCCCTTAATTAAATAGTGACTCTTAAAACCGATTGTTGCGAAGAAATAGATCTCAGAAGCGAGACCCTAATGCATCCTAAAGAAAATTTCCTAATAATCGTAGAAACTCATTTAAATTTTATCCCCCACCCCTGAGATATGGAAGCAGCTCAACGCTAATCAGGAAAGGGAGAAAAGCGACCTTAATTTCAGACGATCTCTTTTCAAAATGCTGTCGAAGGCAGCAAAAGGCTCTGATAATTTGCACGCCATGGAGATGGCAGAGAAGGAGAGGGGCAGGCAGGCAGGGGATGCTGAACACTCGTGTCTGCTTTTGTGCATCAGTGCTGACACCTGCTGCGGCCACTGCCACCTCCCCAAACCGGGACAGGGCAGGCTCCTCCTGCCCGGAAAAGGGATCCCAGCTTTCAGAGCAGGAGGGTCAGCTCGGCCACACTGGGAGCAGTAAAGCAGGTTCAGCAGCAATGGAAAAACCTGGCTGTCCAGGTTGAGGAGGAGAGGCTTTCTCCAGTTGTATACTGCTTTTTTTTTTTTTTTTTTTTTTTTTTTTTTTTAAGTATTCAGGTTTTTTGCCTGCTTTTTGCTTGACATCTTGATAAGCTGAGAGGGTTTTTTGGTTTTTGCTTTCTGGGTTTTTTTTGGTTTTCTTTTTTGTTTGTTTTTTTGTTTTGTTTTTTGTTTGCTTGGTTTATTGTGGGTTTTTTTGTTTGGTTGGTTGTTTTTTGGAGGGTTTTTTGGTGTTTGTGGGTGGGTTCTTTTGTTTGTTTGTTTTGTTTTGGATTTTTGTTTTGTTTTGTTTTGTTTTGGATTTTTTTAAATTTTTTTTTTCTCCCCACTCTGTCAGGCTCTGAAATAGATGGGACTGAGCTGCCCTTGGACCCTGGCCAGGAGAGAAGGGATCAGCAGCGAGTGATGCTGCAGTCAGAGTCAGATTCAGGCCCAGATTGGTTTAGAAATAAAAGTGACCAGCCCAGGCAGTGGCTGTTTCTTTAGCACATCTTGCTTGCTTGTATGGGTTAATCTGGTTGGTGGCTTCCTGCCAACATGTGGAAGTTACTCTGGCAAAAAGTGTGGTTTTCTCTGCATTCCTGCTGTAAAATGAGGAGTTCTCACCTGCCATAAACCTTCCTGCTGTAAAAAGCTGCTCAGCACAAGGAGATGACCAGCAGAGTTATCATGGTTATCTGATGTGACACGAGAAGCATTTAGCAGGAGCCAGCTTCCTCTGGCATGGTGATACAGTGAGGATTCTGATGGACAACTTGCATTAACACCATAGACCTTGGGAGAGGAAAAAAAGAAGGGAATTTTCTCTTGAAATGGATGTTTGATAAAAGAACAGAGGCAGGTAATGGCTAGATTTGCTTTGTTAAGCAAATGTCCAGAGTATTTGCATTTTATAATTGTTCCTGCAAAATTTGGTGTGAGCTGAAATTCAGCTTAGATTTCCTGTGCTTCTCTTTTCCTCCTGTGTGGAGTGCCAGAATGTTAAACAGCTTTAGTTCCATCTTGCCAGGTTCCCCTTGAGCTCTGGTCATTCTTCCACTGAGTGGCAAACCAGAGGCCACCCCACTTTCAGTGAGGGTCAGGGGTAGAAGCCCTTCCAGGGCCATCCCTGGGGATTGTGAAGCAAAACTCGTCCTCCTACCCCAAACAAAACACACCACAAGAGTCAGAACATTGCTCCCTGTTATTAATCCCACTGTGATTCAAAATGCTGTGCTATTACTGCACACACAAAGATACTTGAGGGTTTTCTGATTTCAATTATGATTATTATCTCTTCTGAGAGATTTTTTTCTCTGCTGTTGGGAAATCTGCTCTGGAACAGCAGCAGACAGCAGTAAACAGTGCTGTTTGTATTAATTGTGCACTCTTGCTTGTTGAGGGCCCCTTGTTTTGCCCCCCTCTATGAAAGATGGTGGGAGACTCTAAAAATATGCTGCAGGTAGCAAGGACCCACATTTAATTTACACCATCTTTTGAACTAACTAAGCCAAGCCAAAGTTGAGATTTTCATTTTGCAAATGTCATGACCAGGAATTTTTCTCTCAAGAACTTTTGCTAGATAGAAAAACAAGACAAATAAATTTGTCCCAGGCCTATCAAATCACATCCTGAATTTTGCTGTGTTCACAGCAATGGCCAATCCTTGACGGCACCATGTCCTGTAGGAGTTCATGGAAGTGCTAATTCTCTGGGAACAGTGAGCATGCTGCTCTGTTGTCATTGGGAAGAGCATGGTGACTTTGGACAGTGTGAATTTTGAGTCACCAGACCACACTTGGGGTCACCAGTGGACTCAAATTTATGCATGTCCTTCAGGTTCTCAGCACACCATTGTCCGGAGCAGCATCTGCTGAGCCCTGAGAGCATCTGGGACCTCTCCGGGGGTCCCAGCATGACCTGAGAGCCTCTTCCAGCTCCCAGGGGACAGACATCCACTCATGAAATAACCAGATCAACTCATCACCTCTCTGTTTGTCTCAGCAAGGCAGCCAAGAGCAGAGCTGGCCAGGAATAGAAATCACAGGTAGAGAACACCAAGACAAATGACTAACAGATGCTTGCCCTGCCATTCCACCTGGACTGTGGCTAAGGGGTCAGCCCACTGCAATCTGCAGGATATATATTTTCCTTCATGCTAAAAATGCTGAATATTCAGTGTTCCAGATTCTTGGTGTCTGTCCCAGTGTGTCAAGTCCATAATCTCACAGCTACCCCAGTTAACTCATTGTCCTCCTACTTCTTGGTATGAGCTTCACTGTCTCCTATGTCGATGTCCAGAAGCTTCTCTCCCACACAAATTTATTATTAGAAACACTTTCACTTCAAAATTACTTCCTACCCCTTCTTTCAATTGTCCCTTTCCTGGGGTGAATCAGGAGAATAAAGGAAGAGGGTTCTTCCTAACCCCAAGGCTGCCACTGCTGCCATTCCTTATGAATGCTTTACAGAGCCTTCCAGATGCACATTAAGCTTGATGTGGACTCTTTAAAACTCAAGAACATTTAATAAATGGAGAACTGGTCTGATTAAGTCATAGCAGAGATGAATTTCTTACATTGATACAATCTCCAATGAGTACTGTACTTCATTTAATAAATGTATTTATTAAATACATAAAAGAGTTGTAAATGGAGCTCTTGTCTTGCTGAACCTCATTAGCTTCATCCTTACTTAACATTTATTTTCTTGAGATGAGACAATATTTGTTAAATCTTGAACACGTCATGGCAAAATCCACCCATAGTTTATTCAGACTGACTCTAAATATTAAATTTCGATATTTGCTAGAGCTGGCTCCTTGTTTAATCTACCAGGATCTCTAACAACCACAAGGAAAGATTTGCTAACTCAAAAATAACTGTTATTGAATATCCAGTGGGTTTTTTAAAATCTACGTTATATTTAATATGTTTTCCCTACTATTTTCTAAAATCTGTTTAACCTCCATTAAAAATGGGGAAAAGGAATTTGTTGCAGTCCCTTTTTGGATTCATGCAAAACCTCATAAGGATATCAGAAGTTCCCAAAATCCCATTAAATTGCCATGTGGATTTTTTCTTTCATTTCTCAACATTGTTTATTATCAATGTATTTGTGCATAAATAGCAGCTCTCTCCTCCAAGGCACTACATCACTCCTGTCCTGCTCACTCCCCACCATAAGAATTCAGCTGGTGGGAAATTACAAGTCAGTGCTGGAGCATTTCTGCCAGTCCACCTTTGAGATTGCAGCCTGTAATTTTTTCAGACCTTTGCTGGGAATGTGCAGATTGCCTTGGTCAGTTTTATACATCTCCTCTAAAGAGACACACTCCAAGAAAAAGTAATCACGCTGTATCCATAGCAGAAACAATCCTTCCCCACCTCTTATTATTCCAGTCTCTTGCCAGACTAAGACAGACAGAATAACAAACACCGTACTTAGTTCTCAACATGGATTCAGAGCATTTTTATGTTTCCATCTAGTTCCAGAATTTCTGGGACAGCAATCCCAAATTATGTTTGGCCCGAAACCTCTGCCAACTTGTCTTGCAGATCACCCTGCATCCGGATCATGAAATTTCACTACAGAAGAGCAAATTGAAAGCAATTATGTTCTAGTGTGCTTCTGTACACCACTCCCTCTGGCCTTTCAGAGCCCGGGGATGGGGGAAGCACAGCCCGGGAGTCCTCCTCCAGCACATGGGCAAGGTAGAGAAACTGAGTGGGGAGGAGAAAGCAGCCTAATTTACCTGCTCTGTGTTTCCAGCCTTCCCATTTCATGCCAGTTCCCTTGAAAACTCCTCTTTTCCACGACAATGAATGCAGATCCCTTCTTTAGTAGTTCTGACCTTGTAGCAGGTAGCAAAGGGCAGCAAGACGAGATGTTAAAACTCTCAATACCAGAGATGGAGCTCCAAACCTGCTCAAGGCTACAGTGGAAATGAGCTCAGCCACCTGAATCCTGTCTCTCCTTATCAAGAGCAAGGAATATCCCACTATTCTCTTGCCTGGCACTCCAGGCATAGAGGAGATTGTAGGAATACAGAGATGGGCAGTGCTGTGGGTCACCATGTGAGAATTTGTCCCCTGAATAGCAGGTGCAGCATAGAGAGAAGTGGGTTTTGCTGAAAGCTTCAGAAATGTAGGGCTGGGACAGAAAGCTGTTCTGGGAAAAGCACTGGCCAAGCTAATTTGGGAACAGGATGGGAGGATTCAGCTCTCCTCTAGGAGTTTCATAGCAATGCTATCAGACTCTCCCTTTATTGCTTATCAAAATCCTCTTACAAAAACATGGTGCCAGTATATTATTTAATATGAGCACTCTGAAATGACAGTGAAGAAGACCAGACAGGCCAGACATGACAGATAACTTGGCAGTTAAAGCTACTACTAAAAATAAAGGCACAGATTTATTAAAGGGTTACAGAGAAAGGGTCTGCAGTCCAGCTGATCCCTTGTACAGGTCCCACATATTAAACATTTGAGTTTGGGTTCAATTAAAGTTTGCAAGTCTATACAGATTTCTAAGTTTGCCTGTGATAATTTGCTACTGGGTTCAGGTTATTCTCCTGCTGATTTATAGTCTTGGATGTTCTGAGCAATATTTATTGCATCAGATAGCAGAGCCAGCTTTCAGGAAATGCTGGTACAGATGATACAAGCCTTGTACATTTTGGCATTTTTTAAAATACTATTTATAAAGTGGCAGAATTTGGGGAAATTCTTGAGAAAAGCAGAAAGGACAATGTAATTACAGACTTTCAGAAGTGGTCAGTGATTTTCTGAGCATGTGAAGAAAAGCAATTACATATTTTTGGATAAAGGTGGGCATTATCACACCGAAAATCTGCTCCTTTTCCATGTGAACGGTGACAGGAACACAGCACAGAGAAATGCAATATATGAATCTACTTCTGGAAGCCTAGACTTGTGAATTATTAATAAACAAATAAACAAAAGTAACCAAAAAATCCCACAAAACAAAACAAAAGATACACACACAGAAATTTTAAAACTCCAAAACAAAAACAAACTTCAAAGATCTCTGACTTTTTATATGCTAACCCAGTTATTTATCAGATGAGCTGGTTGAGCCTGACAGGAATTCATGTCCCAGCCAGGCATAATTCTGCAGTCCCTATTAATACATGTCTGTGCATTGAGCTTGATGAATATAGAAAGTCTGGATACACAGCTCTGAGCTCCTGAAGGAGGAAAAGACAACTCTTCATCCAGTTCTGACCAGGACTGGATTTGAGACATAGCTATTTAAGAATCCATCTGTAATAACAGGCACAATTTAATTCAATTCAACAGCCTTGTAGGATTCGGAAACAAATAAACAAACCCTCCACTTCAGTAGCATTAGAATTTATCTTGAGGAAACCCAGCCTCATAAAAAATGAAGCAGAAAATCAACAGCTAAGATGGTAAAAAACTTTTCCTGTGGCATGAAAATTGTTGAAAAGATCACATTAGCTGCTCACTAAAATTTATAGCATCAAAAATTGCAGAAAGAGTGAATACAGAGAAAAGGGTTATGTTTGGTTCAGCCAGAGATTAAAAAAAAAAAAAAAAAAGAAAAATAAAGAAAAAGATACTTAAAGTAAAAGATATCCACTGAAGAGCACAAATTGGGCCAAAAAGAGGAAAACAGAAAAGAGCTTGGCCGAGTTCAATGTTAATCTGTCATATGGCAGGGCAAAAAAGGTTTTCAGAAACAGCTCCTGAGAGGCAATTGAAGTCACAATTCACAAAGCACATCAGAAACAAGAAACTTGTCAAATATTTTATACTGGCAGTTCATGATTAGTGTGTAATGTGTCCTCAAGAAAGGAAAAGATGAAGTGGAAAAGCCTAATAAATTCTTTTATCAGAGTTCACCAGGGAGGAGGTCAGTAGTTTACGAGGGTTGAATCTGAAGAATTCTCTATTTGAAATGCAGGTAGAACAGCTTCCATAATATTTTTTCACAAAGTGAATGGTAACAATACTTCCATACCAGATAAACATAAATTGTTGCACATGAGGAAAATCAACTTTAATTGTAAATACATAGAAATGGTTCCAAATTACCCAGAGCCTCTCAGGAGTTATCTTGGAATTACTTGGAATTTCTCTGGAAAAGGTCAGTTCAGTGCTCAGCAGACATCAAGAGTATGTTAGTAACAGTTATGAAATATCTAGAGTACAAAAGAATAAAAGGCACTGCTAGAATTCCTCACATCTTGTTTATTCTGGCTGTGCCACCTCAGATAAAAATTCTGCAGGAATAGAAGGGGCATCGAGATGGCTGGAAATACAACCAGGTGGGCATGGAGCAGGTCCTGGGCACAGAAATTAAAAGGCTGGGGCTCATCACTTTGATGAGTGAAGGGTGTGTGTGGTTATATAAAATCATAAATAGCACAGAAGGGAGTACAAACAATTTTTCACTGTCTCTTCTGAGGCAGAAACAAGAGGCACCGAATAAACTGATCAGGCCACAGATTTAAGCAGAGGAAAGAAAGCCCTTTTTCATACACAAAGCATAATCAAACTGTAGAGCTCATTGCCCAAAGTATAAATGGGTTCAAAAAGCAATTAGACAAATTCATGGAAGAAAAGTACATCAAGGGCTTATTAAACACAGTGAAGTGGATCCAAGCTCCAATTTGGGGCTCTTTAAGCTGCAGATTACTGAAAAATGAGGAGAGGTGTTGACAGGGAGTTTTCTTTCTCTCTTTTTTTTTTTTTTTTTCTCTTTCTTATACTCATTTCTAAGCACCCATGGACAGAGGGACTATTCTGCTCCAGCCGGACATTTGCTCTGAGGCTGGAGGGTTGCTCTTAGGCTGTTGTCTACCCTGTTGCAGGGAATATACAGGACTCATTTCCATTAGCCCTCAGCCCTGCTTCTCCAAGATTTCTTCCTTTCTCCCCTTGCAGTAGAGGGGGAAAATTGCTGCCTCTACAGAAAACCTCCTGTACCAGCCAAGTCCAAAGCACAGAAGTTTCCAGCAGGTGCTGCATTCTGCACTTGCTCAGGAGCCACCAGCACCTTCAGCACTCACATCAAGCCAGGGAGAAAATTCTCCTGAAGCTGCCCTGGGCTCAGCACACAGGTGACAGCAAGGGCAGTGGGAGCAGAGCGGATGCTAAAGGAAGAGCACCAGGCTCATTATCCCAGCCAATTCCCCTGGGATCAAACTTTGGCTGCTCAGACAAAGCTGGTGGTCAAAAGCATTTTTTGGTTTTTCCACTCCCAAGTGATAAATGACCCCAAGTTCTATTTGCAGACCTTTGGAAACAGAGCTCCAGGGTCCCTGTGGTGGGCTCAGAGAGACACAAAGAACTGAGGAAACCTTGAGATTCCATATCACTCTTATCACAGTTAATATTTGGAGCCACTTAATCATACAGGGCTTTCAGTTACTAAGATCCTTTTAATTTAGAGTGAGAGTGTGTGGTAATTAGCCTTAACCAGGTCATTGATCTTAGGGGAATACACTCTGTGAGGATCTACATCCATCTTGCACACTTGAGGGAGGGAAGGGCTGATCAGCTTGACATCTTGGCTCGTAGTATTAACAGGGCAGGTTAATGCTGACCCTCTGCTGGGGCCCTTCACACCTAGCTGGCCATGGAAACACCAGGGCATCTCTCCCATAAGCCCCATTATTCCTCTGGATTCAGCAGGAGCCCTGCTGGCAGTGGAGGGTTCTCACCTTCACCTCGCTGTAATCACGGAGATGTTCTCCATGACCTGCCATCCACTTCACAAATACCACTGAGATTTATGGGCTCTTTCAACAGGAACTTTGCTCTCCTTCTGATTCTACTCCTCCCCAGGGCAAACCTTCAATTCCAGGTCAACAGCTTGCTGTCACAGGCAGAGCTGAGATGTCACACATTGTGCTCTCCAGCTTCCCATGGGCTGCAGGGATGCAGATGCTGAGAACCCAGGATGAATAAATCCATCTCAGCAGCCTGTGCCTTGCTCCAGGCATAGAGGGAGAGAGGCCCGGACCGGGCACTGTTTCATACTAACATTTTCACAGCCAATTTCTTCAAAATGTGCAATCAAATTAGGCAGAATCATGCAGCACCTGCCATTTCATCACATGGGGCACTCACTGTGACCATGCCTGTTCTCAGAATCAGGCTGGAGCCCAAGGTGGAGCAGCAATCACCATTCCCTATCACACACCAGCTTTTAGGTCTTGTTCAACTTCAGCTCTGCAACAGTTCTCACTGGCCTTACATTTTCAAATTTCTGCTTGGAAAGCCTCTCTTCTGGCTTTTTAAGGACTTTTTTTTTGTTTGTTTTATTTTGTTTTTTGAGTTTTCTTTTGCAAAGTTGGCTCTTTAGGAAACTCTGCATGGACTAATATCTCTCTTTCCCCTTGCAGATTGTGTGGAAGACAAAGGGGAAGCAGGCTGGACCTCTCCCACACCCAGATTTCCCACATCATGTTGCTGCTATTGCCAGGTTGTGATGTTTGTTTTTTTTTTCTTTTCTGGGTCTCCTGCCAAACATTTGTCTGCTTTGTCAGTTTTTTATTTTTTTCTTTTTCTGGGGGAAAAAAAGCCTGTTTAATTTTAGCAAATGGGTTTTTCCACTTCAATAGCCTCAAAATTTTCCCTGGAGAACTATAAGCCCTTTAAATATATTTAGGTTGCCAGATTTCTTATGTTCTCTCTCCAGGAAGCCAATTTTGCTTCTAAGCTCTTGAGAAAGGGCCAGTCTCATATTTTCTTGCACTTTGAAGCTCTTGTGCACCACCTTCCCTCTTTTCTCTTTTCTTTCAGAGTCATTCTTAGGTTTAGTGCTTGTCCCTGAGGTAGCACAAAGGCCAGAAACCCTTCCCAGGCTTGTGTTAAGCTCCTTATCCACTCTGGGTCTTTCATCCTGTATCCATCAGCAATTCATTCTGGTGTTTCATGACAACCATCCCCACGTGCATTGCTGTGCACCAGGCTGAAGACACTAACCAGGACTAAATGCTTCAATGGCTGTGTGCTCTGCTCTGATCCAGAAGCTCCA
>VZSR01003798.1:5817095-6014392 GCA_013398615.1 Brachypodius melanocephalos | reverse complement strand
ATCTCACTTTGCCTCCATCAGTTCTTGTGAAAAGCAAAGATACTTACATTCCGTAGCTCCCTCTTTTCCTACTGAACATCACCGCTGAAACCTTTGCTAAGTGTTGAAATCCCAGAATAAAACAGGATCCTGGGATCTGGCCAACCCCTTACAACCCAAATCTCTTTTCCAGATATCTTGAATAGTTCTAGTACAGCTTGAACAGGATCAGAGAAAGATGAAGTGTCCAACAGGTCTCACCACACACATGGGGAAGAGCTGGTTCAATTACAAAGGGAAAGTGGTTCCAGCTTGCAAACTGAAGGCAGGACAGCTTGTGGTGTCTGTAACTGAACCAGCAAATGAGTTGTGTAATACGTGACCTCTGGGACAAACACAAGTTCCTTCTGCAGACCTTGGCAGGTTTATAAGCCATGCAAAAGAAAAGGAAGAAAAAACCTACAGCTGAAGTGTTCTGTGATGACCTGAGGAGAAGAAAGATTCACGCTGCTGACTGACTGGCTTCATGGTGAGAGCAGAGCAGTGTAAGTAATGGACCTGCAGACTCTGGGGAACAGGCATGGCTACTCAATAAAAAGTGCTGTTTATTTTACAATCAACAGTTCTAACACAAGGACTCTCAGGTTCTCTTATTCATGATGACAAATTATTCCTCGGATCAATGAGATTCCCTTTTACTGCCCCCCTATTTCACTTACATAAAAACACGCACGCATTGACGAGCTTTAAGAGCACCTTTGCAGCTACTAATTAAAAACATGTTTCACACATTATTCCATAAATATGTCAGGACTTTTATTACCCCAAGACAAGCTTTCACTAAGGCAGTGTCCATCTGGTGTCACTAAGGTGCAGAGGGGATTTAATAAAGCCAAAGCTGTGTCTGGGAAAGGGCCACGGGTGTCCTGATTTGTGCTCTAATGAGCCTGTGTTCATCTCAGAACCTGACACGGGGCTGCACTGTGCCAGGAATGCTGCTCTGGTCCACCCAGCACCCTGAGAACAGGGAAATATCCCCCAGGCTGGACAGAAAATGAAAATTCCATTCTGTGGGAAAGGACAATGTTTCTCTGGCTGCTTTAACCATGAACCAGGACAACAAGTCAAAACGTTTAATTATGCTTTTTTTCATGAACAAAAATATTTTGAAAATGTTTTCTTTCAGTCTTATCAGGACACTCAGCCATGATATTGTATTGCTTGCAAATCCATTCAAATAATGATCCCAGTGCACTCATGTACATAAAAATATGAGACCTGTTGCACTTAAAATCTCAAGCCACTGCCTGGTTAGCCTGGAGCTCTGCAGCATGACCTTGGGCTTGGATGCTAAAAGAGAAGCTTGAGAAAGAGAAGGCTGCAGGTGTAAGAATGGCAGGAACCTGGCCACTGAGAAACACAGAGCAAAACACAAATAGGATTAGCTTCCATGAAATCTGGACGACGGCTGTGTAATTTATACAGGATTCTTTGGCTTGTCAGCATCCTTCTTGTTTTCTGGGCTCCACTCCTGTTATCTCAGAGCAGGAGAAGCCTGTTATAGCTCTGCTGCCAGACCCAGGAACCTTTAGTCAGATTTAAGAGTAAGTGACTGTGGGAAATGAAGATTAATACTCTGGGGACAGGTGAGATTATCTCATTGCAGGTCATTATAGTTTCCATAAATCGAATATATTTGTCTACATATACACACACTAATGTCCAGCAGATCTATAGCACAAAGTATGAATGAAAAGCCTGGGGAATATTGAATCTGAAGGACTTATTGCATGGGCCTGTGAGCAGAGTGCTGTGCAAAAGGACTGGCTGGGACCTGCTGATGGAAATGCAGTGTGTGTGACAGACCCAGCACCCGTGGGCAGGTGCACCCTTAAGTTCTGTCCAACAGAAGAACAAAAATGGATCAACCAATTATTAAAAATTGCTCACCCCATTTATAGGTATTCATATCATGGGACTGAAACCCTGAGTCCAAACATTCCTTTTACTGATGTATTTGCTTCCACAATGCAATTTCAGTGATCTGATTTTTTGATTGCCTGAGCTAGAGGGGGAGTGGAAGGGTGAGCAGCAAGATTGATAAGAAAATTCACTGTTGCACCTGCTTGGCATGGATTAGTGTGCCCTGTGCAATGTCATGAAAAACTCGAAGTTCAGAATTACAGAGAGATAATTTTCTTCTGTCCCCCAGACCCAATTCTGACTCTCTCAAGCTGTTTCTTTCTCCTCACTGGACTTATTTTAGAAAGTGAGAACTTGAGGACGGTTGTACAGGGGGAAAATGGAACCCTGAAGAGGAACTCATCCAAACATGACACCTCCTTGGATCTCCTGCTACTGCCCACAATGGCCTGTGCTTAGAAAGTGCAAGAGCTCTGCAGCTCACCTTTGATCTGGGTCAGCAGAACCCTCAATGCCATGAACAGAGAGACAGGAATCATTTGACAGCAACTCAGCTGGAGCAGTGCTGCTGCTTCAGAGGGAGGCAGAAGCTTTGAAAATCAGGTGGAAATCCTAAATGGGCAAAGGAGATCCAAACTGTATGATCTGCTGATTTTGCTAGCTCAGCCCCAGGCACTGTGAGCCCCTCATGCTGGCAAGGTGATGTTGTAAAACAGGCAGAGGTTTAAAAAGAGGAATGCAACAATACAAACATGCAGAGGCATCACTTGTGACTGGAGTCCTTGGTTTTGGCATTATGCCACTGCCAACTGAGATAGATTTCCTCCACAGGAAGGAATATGATCTGAATAGGACAGGAAAGCAGTAATGGGAAGTAATATTCTTCCAGTGTTAGATAGGCAGCTGAGGCAAGCAATTAACTCACACCTCTTTAGGGAACCTGCAACAGAAATTGGACTTAAATCTGCATCTACCAGGGCCTCTTGCAACATTTAAGCCACAAAAGCATCTTCTTCCAGCTTTCTGCCCTGTACAAATGCTCAGCCAGCGCTCAGCTGTTCTGCAAAGCAGAATGGCCAGCTCAGAGGAGCAGCATTTCTCATGAGACTCACAGTGCTGCTCAGTTGGAAACACCTTCAGCAAGTCGGAGAGTCAGGGAGAGCCCTGGAAAAAAAAATGGAAATTAATCCCTTAGGTTCATCTTCCACTTTCACCTAAACAGTGACTTTCCACACAAACCACACAAATCAGCCACACTTCACTTAATGCTGACTTTCAGTATGAGTCACACATGGCAGCAGCTCCATGCCAGTGTTTTCAAGCCTCTCTCCACAGAGCTGGCTTAGTCAGACCTGCTCATATCCTCTCCTTCCACGCCAAGGAGCAGATTTGCTCTCGTTCCTTCTGTCCATCTTTCCTGTTACACTCTTTTCCGTATTCTCATTTCCCTTAGATGAGAAAAGCAGCACAAGGACAGGGCACGTTTCACCTTCTGCTTGCACTGAGGCTGAGCTTGTCTTCAGAGCCTGGTGCCTGACAGATCTAAGCTGTCTCCTGCAGTCCAACCAAAATTAGAACAGAGCCACTCATCACCATCCTCACTGACCTTTTTTGAAACTGGGGATATAAGTGGTCTTTTGAGCCAATACAAATTCATTGGGGTGCTACTTCTGTCTTACCTGTCTCTCTCATCTGCAAATCTTGTTTTGAGGACATGAAAAGAGGCATGAAGACAAATATTAGACATATCTCACCTGTAAGCTCTTTTGTTTTTCTTGTGTGTGAGATTTTGCCAATCACAACTCTGAGCATGCTGCTACGATGAAGAGGATATCTGCTGAGAAATGTTATTGATAGTGAGTGTCAAGAAGTATCAGTGAAGATCTCACTGTCTGGACATCTCCCTGAGTCCTATCAGAACAATCTCCAGTTCTAACATCTGTGAAAGTGTGCTGGAATGCTTTCAGAGACAGACTCCCTCATGAGCAGAGGTGCATGAATAAGGAATTTTTTTTGTTGTTTATTTGCTTGCAGTTCTGGAAGATCAGAAAAGAGATTGATTTCAGGGTAATCCAAAGCACATATTTCAAAAAACAGCCTCAGCAAACAAAATGAAAACTTGCAAATTGCAGTCATTCAATAGAAAGATTTTTAGTGAACTAAAAACTAAGTTTCTTTCAGCTTTTGATTTTTTGTTGGCATATATCCAAAAATTACCGTGCCTTTTTTTTCCCTTCCAGAACATTCACTATCTTGAGTTAGAACTGATTGAATTGACCTATATTCATGAAATGTCAGGATTAAACCCACCAAAATGTGTTGAAACAAAGCAAAATAAACCCCTTTCATTCAGAAATTCACCCCATCAGAAAACAAAACAAAACAAAACAAAAACAAAACAAAAAAAAAACCCAAAAAAACCTTCCTGATGTCATTTCACTTTTTTTGTTTTGTTCAGCTTACTAGTCAAATAACTAAGGTGAATCGTTATCCAACATTAACTCCAGTTTAGTTTGGGAGATAAATAACTTCCTTGAATTCATCTTTATTTTACCTGAACACTGCTGTCAGCTTTTACGAAAGAAGCAGCATGTTGTCTTCCTTATTTAACAGAACTTTAAAAGAATCTGAATTGGCTTCTTAAAGCAGAGCAAAGCAATTAAGAAGGCCATGTCAAAGACAAATGTGTAATAGGATGTGATCACTTAAAATCACTTAATTCTGTGTCTGGCTGCTAAATATTGGTAAATCTAATCAGGGCTGGCAATAAATAAAATGTTTGTGGCATCAGCAGTTCTGCCTGAGAACTCAACATGGAGAAAGCAAGCCTCTTTATTATCAGTATGGAGAAATTGCTGTCTTGGGGGCATGGGAAGCTTGCACAAGCATCCAGAAACCCAGTTCTTTATTCATATCCATGGCTGATATTCTCAGCACTTTTGAATTTGCAGATTTTGGCTGAAAATCACACGTTAACATGCTCTTTGCTATTATCAGGGCAGGATATTGACTGCAGAGGTCTAAACAGTAAACACCATGGAAACACCTTTGCTTTGGCATTTCCAGGCTCTGCATGCAAATGGGAGTAGGAGGCACAGCAGCAATCAACACATATATTTTAGGTTATCCATACTCCCCTCCGCCCTTCTTTTTGAATCTGAAAAGGTTCTTGCTTTCTAAAGTTACATAAAAGAACTGGTGGAAAGAAAGCCCCTAAGGAGATTCATAACTTATCCTTCCCCAGACATTGAGTCCTGGAGTATGACTGGGGCAAATATTGCTGGAGGGGCAGCACAGAGTAAAAAGAAAAATAGTTTTGATCAACAAAACTTACAGAAATAAACCTATGGAAAGCAAAACCTTCTCTCCATCAGAAAGACTCCAGAATTCTCATTCTTTGTACATAATATGAAGGTGATTTAATGACATCAATAGAGCTTCAAAGGGTCATCAAAAGGCCTTGTTGGTGTAATTGAGATGCCAAATTAGTCCAGGAATACCCAATTTCTTAACAAAAACATTTGGCTGTGCTTCCCTTTGGTGTTTGGGCACTCATGAGCAGAGGAAAACCAGAGCCACGAGCTGAGCACCCTGCAGTGTGAAACAGATAAAAGATGTGGCAGGACATGGAACCCTAATGGATAACTCCAGAGGAGGTCAGGGATGGACAAAATGACAGTCATTTGTCCAGCTCTCAGCTGTGGCTCCTGTCCCCTGGGTGTGGATGATGGACAGCTGTTGGGATCCTGCAGCCCTCTGGCTCTGTGCGTGCACCACTCACCTCTCTGGCCATGCTGATGTCACAAGCCCCAGCCTGCTACCCCATTTAAATCAAAATATCACTGACATTGCCTGGACTGAACCCAGCTGCTGAGCTCACCCAAGCCCAGGGGAAGAGCCCACCCAATCCTCTTGACAGTCAGCAATGCCAGGACCAGCCTGAGAACTGCACTTGCATTGCTTAGAGGAAATTGTAATTTACTGAAAAGGAATTAGGAGCTTGAGGTCAGAAATACTACAGCTTCTTTACAGGTGGGAGAAAAAAGACTGGCAAAAGATTAACAGGAGTGCTCTCTACTGAAATAAGTTTATTTTCTTTTTTTTTTTCCTAGGTACCTGTTAATTAGGATAAAAGTAGGAAACACTATCTAACAAGGTTCCTGGGAGCAAGCTGGAAAAAGCCTTAATGAATTCAGCATTACAAGATGGTTCCTAAGCAACAGAACATTTCAGCTGAATATTAACCCTAGTCACAAGGAGAGAAACAAATGGTCTCAAAAATAACCCAGAAGTCAGTTAATTAAGACAATGTCTTTTCTGTGCAGAGCTACTCTTGGACATCTTAAGGCAAGCTTTGTTTGGGTAATATTTGAATGAACTTCTGGCTGACAGATTAATTTCAAAACTTTTTAAAATTCATTTGCTGCTTTAGTATTCATCATAATTATGGCTGTTTGTAATAAGCACCTTAGAAGATGAGGCAAAGAACAATGCAAAGATGTAACATTAAATTTTATGGAAATATATTTCCACAAATGTACCCTCCCTGGGTATGGACCGACCACCATGTATCTTCAGGTAGAAAAGAGATGAACATTTTAAAATAATGGCATTTGAAGCAAGAGCTGGGGAATTTAAGAGATGAGAGAAACAACACAAAGACTATGTAGATGTTTGGCTACTACTGTGTAGTTGGACGGGTTCAAAATATTACTTAGTATAAAAAGTGGGATCATGTACCTGATAATAGGTTATCAGAGATGTCAAATATCAACTGAGCACTGGCTAAAGGCAAGGAATTAATCAAAACATGGAAATTCAGTCATTTTCATTCATGTTATCAGTCTCAGACAAGAATCATAAGTTCACCACTCTCTTCTGTGCCTAACCAGGATTTAATTTCTTAAAGTCGTATGAAGGACACAGCTTTTCATCCTTAAAATCACAGCTCTTACTCTTTGAGTATGCAACCAAGTTATTGAAGATGTACAAGTAAATCAATTAATTTGTTTATGAAATAACATTAATCATAAATTCAGTCCCTTCAAAGAAGAGCAGCATCTAAGGCAATTTCTTCTTTGTCCCAAATGACTTGAAAGGACTGCAAATACAAGCTCACGTAAATCAAGAAGTTGCAGTATGGGCTTATTTAAATAAATTACATTGATTGCTGTATTAGAGTTTGTATAATTGCGTGGAGGTTACCAACTTTCTTTTGCTCCACAACCAAGAGAAACCCAGTTTTGGGCTAGCAGGGAAATGGTGAAGGTTGGGATGGGGTCACTGGTGTGTTTTGGCAGCTCTGCCAGTGTAACTCAGGAATTACCAGCTGGCTGATGTTTGCTGGCTGGTGTCTCAGGGCGGTTGTTAACAAGAGTCTCTGGACCAACTGTGCCCTTAAAAGATGAGCAAATCAAACAACTTCTTACAATGTGAAATATTAAGAGGTTTTTAGTTTCAGTAGTAAGTTTGTAGCCTTGAAAAGACTGAAATTCACTGTGAAAATCTGCCCTTAAAATGAATTTAAAAGCATACAATGTAAGGCAGATTCTGTATGACTGCTAATCTGTAGCACTATTATCTAATAACAGTCTCCTTGGGTTTCTTTACCAGTTTTGTATGACATTTCTGATAGTTAAGGGAAAATAAAAAAAAGAAATTAAAGCTGTTCTTAGAGAAAAATGAAGTTAAAATGGAATTTAAATTGCATCATGTGTGTAATGTACAGGTGAAACTTTCTGAAAGTGAATGCAAATGGTCCCCAACCCAAATCTTGAGAAACCTGCTTCAGAAGTATTCTACTGGGGAACAAAAAAAAAAAAAAAACCAAACCAAGTAATTTTACATTCGGGTAGAAACAGGAAAGGTGATAAGTATGTCTAGTCTCACCGCAGTGCTGATATTTTAGTGAAAATGTGTGAAACATAATTGGATGGGTCTTTAAAGACCATCACTTAGAAGCAGATTACGTTGAATATCCGTAAGTGCAACCACCTCCTTATTCCATGGTGTGACAATGGCTGGGCTGAGATGGCTCAATGCTTCCCCGTGTGTCTTCTGAGAATTGGAGCAAAACATCCTTGCCCATGACGGTGCCAGGAACACAGCTGAAGGAGGATCAGCTATGGGCTGGTGTATTTCTCCATGGAATCCTGTCTTTCCTCTAAGTACAGTTAGATGGTGGAGAAGACATCACCACCTATAAATATCCTGCCTTTATTCAGTGCCCAACATTAGGAATTTTGCACGCAAGACTGGAACAGGCGCTTGGATCCAGCCTCACACACATTTCCCTGCCTGACCTCGACCCCCTGGTTCTGCAGGAGGATGGGAGGGAGGAGGTGGCCCAGGTGAGGTAAAATCTTCCCCAGGGCAGGGAAGGAAGCCCCGAGCATGACATTGTGCACCATGCAGCATGTCCTGCCTCACTAGGAGCTGTTAATTGTCCTCCACGTGGAATTAACTCTCCAGCCATCCCAACAACTACTGCTGCATTTAAATCTTCCCTTTAATGGGCTCTCAGGGAGCAAGCGGCTGCAACCTGAACTGTGCTCACCACTACATCAATCTTCCCCTCATCACTCTCACGTTCTGCAGCAATCCCCAGGAACAAGAATGAGAGCAGAGCTGCTTGCCCTGGCTGTAATTCCCAACCCTGAGCTGCCTCTCTGATGCTCAGAAAATTTGGAATTTGGAGAGAGCATCTCTCACAGTGGACAAAACCCAGTGGAACGGTCAAGAGAGAAAATAGGATTCTGGTCTGGGCATCAGAAAACAAAAATATCTCTGTGAGTGCAACAGAGAAAGCAGCTATGAGTTTCTAAGCGCGAGGCAGCTCTTGATTTAAAAGGCTAATTTGATGCATCAGGGACATGTTTTGGCTGTAAGGATTCAAAGATCTGTTGTTCTTCTGTGTTTTCACAGTGCCCAGCACAATGGGATTCTGGATATAAACAGCACTAAAAGAGATTGGTTTGAGAAAGGAGCAGAGAAGGGGCTCTTTGGGAAGATTAGGGGGATAGGCTTTATTTCCATGCAGAACAGAGGGTCCTGCCCTGAGAAAGAGGTTTGGTTAATTATAACTGGCCAGGCATACCAGCCTTTTGATCAGAGATCTGAAGTGTGTGTACACAGCTCTGAGAATCCTGTAATTGTTTATGAGAAGTGAAGAGTCAAGGTGAACAACTTTCACCATGTGTTGAAGGCTTGAATTGATTCCCTTAAAACTGCCAGCTAAATAGTCCAGCTGGCAAATATAAACTCACAAAATACTTGTGCAAACAGGGAAAAAAAACCCCTCAGTTGATAGATGATACTGTTTACACAGAATAAATTCTGCTTCTCTGCTAAGAATAAGGTTCACAGCTAAGCAACTGATTTCACAAGAGTTAGGTGGGAAGCGAGCTATTTTTTCCCCCTGTGACCAAATTACACACTTTCCATTCACACATCTAGGTGCAAGAATAACCTTTCTGCAGGGATTATTTTTTAAACAGCCTAATTAATATTTCTGTTTGCCTTGAGTAGTTCTCAGAAACAGGGAAAAAAAATAAAAATAAAAGGAAGACGGTGTAGCAACACTAAAAAAAGAAAGAAAAGCCCAGCGTTACTTTAACACTGACAACAAAAGTCACCCTTAGATGAATTAGTGATAAACTCCTGGGGAAGACTCCTGCTCCATATGGTGATATTTGATATTAGTCACGTAGGATTGGACAAATCAACTCCACATCCTGAGGTACCTGAGGGACCCGGCCCTGCCTGTTTAGCATTCCACTGCCACCACCTGTGAAACACTGCCATTGTCTCTCCTGATATAAATAAATAACTCCAGAATGCCAAGCAGAAAGGGGTGGGGATGGGAATGATAAATTCTGAGTCAGGTGTGTGAGAAGGGCTGTGGCTGTGATTTAGGGGTGCTAATGAGCCCCGACAGAAAGAGCCTCCAACAGCCCCGTGCTGGCAGCATGTCCTGCCTGATGGAAACCAGGTGTCCAAGGTGCTCCCAGGGTTCACAGCTTCCATCTCTCTGGGCCACTCTTCCATTCCTAAATGCTCACTTAGAGCAACACCTCTCTCTTCACACCACAGGGTAACTCTCAGCCTGCAGGTCAGTGCACACGGATTTGGCCCACGGCAGCACACGGCTCAGCACATTTGTGCTTAAGCTTTTGGGGTTTAGGTTGATATCACTGGAGAAGACAAGGCAAGAAAAAAAACCACTTGTCTGGGCTCTGCTCTGTCCTGAACAGCTGTTTTGCAAACCTCTGCATTAACCTCTGCATGTGAGGAACTCACTTTCTTTGAGGACTAAGCTCCTCTGTTTGTGTTTGCTCCCTCATGCTCACACCAGAACGAGAAAGCCCGGCCAAGCATCCTGTCTCTTGGAGTGTAACCCAAAAGCTGGAAGAACTTAACTCTGCTCAGCAGGAGCGACTGAATCATTCCTCTGTCTCTGATGGGACCATCACAAGCCCTCTCCAATTAGCCTTAACCTACCAGTATACCCAGAGCTGTTTTCAGGAACAGAGGAGAAGTCGTGCTTAATCCATGCTGGTTTCTGCCATGTAGCACTACTTCTCTCCCTTGAATATGACATTCCCAGGAAAATAAATTAATGCAATCCTCTCCCAGCACCTGACTCACTCATTTTGCCCATACATGCACTGCTAGTACACAGATTTTGGCACAGATTCACAAAAATGCTTTATCTGGGGCTTGGCTTTTCAAGCCCACTGACAGTGCATCCCTGAGCTTCACCCTCCAAAACCCATTACTATGCAGAATTGCCCTGTTGAACTCAAAGTCCAGTATGCACAGATGATTCCAGGGTCATGCTGAGATTGCTGCCAGGGGAAACCCCTGCCATGCAGAGATTTTTAAATGGGTTTTAAGTGATTATTTTCCCAAAGTGATAGAAACAGTGAAGCAGAAGCCACCAATGAAAATAAAACCACACATGTTTGGCAGCAGGCAGAAGCTGGGCCCTGACTGAGATGAAAAACCTGGGCAGTGGCTTAGGTTAAGTTCCACCCTCATGTGTGTGAATACCTCCCCACCCACACCCAGCACTTACACAATACTTATAACCACAGTTTTTCTTCCCTTGCCCTAAGTCAACTTATTCTTTAGTTTCCTGCTGCCCTGAAGTCCATCAAAGCCGGTTGCCATGGAAATGGTTGTGATGTGCTTTCTCAATGTCCTCAGCCATGAGTGCATATCAAGAGCTCTCTCTGCTGGTCTGGAATCATCACCATCCCTCATGGCTGCAGATGGCCACGCCAGTGGTGGTACCTGGAAGCTCTCAGAGGTGCAGCCTGTGTCTCCAAGCATTGTCAGGGGCTGGAGCATGGCAGAGCAGCTCCTGGTTTTGAGCTGTCTGGGAATACTCAGCTTACCAACCAGCTGTAATGTCCAGCCCCTGCGTTCTCACAGTCTGTTTGTCATTCAGTGAAAAGTGTTTAGTGATGCTGCCAGGGGAGCAGGGGGAAGGAGGAGCTTTGCCTGTGCTGGCACTGCTGGAGAGAGCTCCAAAGCAAGACTGTGGGAAGCTGCAGGAGTATGAGAAATAATGTTTGGGTTTTTTTCTATTTCAGCAGTGCTGTCAGTCTAGGAAAATTGGCAGATGCCTAATCCCTTGCCTGAGCTGTGGTTTTTTTCATTTGAGCACAAGGTCCTTGTGCAGGTTGGAAGCACACACAAGCCCTTTTTCCACACTTGTAACAGCATTAGGAGGACTGAGATCACTCTATGACTTTTACTTTTCAGACTCTCAGTAATCCTTCCATGGGCTGAGCACACTTTGCTGCCTCCCAGATACTCCCAGGAGCAGCAGAGCTAAGGCTCATTTTTAGCATAATTTATTATTAGTATTGCCTCCCTAAAATACAGCTTTTTAGGAGACCTGCACAGGACAGAGCCTGCCACTGGGTCCCAGAAGTTCCTACAGGGAAAGGATTTGCAGGAGCCACTTCCAGGTTTGCCTTCTACAGCAGGAAGATGCAAGATCATCAACAGATCCAATCTGTGTACCAACCCTTTGATTTCCCTCTCTGCTTGGGTGTCCACTGTCTGTACACCATAAACCCAGAGAGAAAGGTGTTTTTTGCAACTGGCAGCCAGGGACCACCCTGAAACAAACCCATCTCCCCCACCTTCTGTGTCTCATAATGTCAATCTTAAGGAGCTGAGCTCTCAGAAACCCCTTGAAAAACATCAGATTCTGACTTATAATTGGTGTAATTACAATGTTAAAAAGAGATAAAGTAAGATTTAATTAACTAGGTGGTGTTACCAAGCTCGCTCTCTGCTAAGCACACAGCTGAGGAGCTGAGCATGCTATTCCTCAGAAAGAGCTTGATTTTTTTTCTTCACTGTCATGGTGATGACATCTCTCTGATGGACCCAATAGCAGTGAAACAGAAAAGAAAACAGCTGAGGTGCCACTCGTTGTCTGCTTTCCACTCTTTGCAGTACAAGCTAATTGCTAGCTTTTAGCAGAGCCCAGATAGACCCTTTTATGTAAAAAAAAAACCCTCTCAGAGTCGTGTGATACTGTGGGGTTGTTTTAAGATTTTTGTTTTAAATTCTTTACTACAGAAATCTATGACTGTGTATGAAAGCTGTATCTAATCTGTGCACAAATCATCCAAGTTACTTTCTAGCCCCCAAGCCTGGGTTGAAGTTGCTTGGAGTCCTAATGAATAGGTTGTTTTTTGTTTCCTCCAACCACTGTATGTTTTTGCTCTACTTTATGAAAAGTAGAGGAAAAAATTCAGCACAGATAATTGGAGGGAAACACATCAATTAAATGTTGCCATAGGAGGATAGGGGGCAGAGAGGGCTGCTGGT
This sequence comes from Brachypodius melanocephalos, assembly GCA_013398615.1. Taxonomy (NCBI): domain Eukaryota; kingdom Metazoa; phylum Chordata; class Aves; order Passeriformes; family Pycnonotidae; genus Brachypodius; species Brachypodius melanocephalos. Next base: position 6,001,639 of record VZSR01003798.1, on the reverse strand, counting down.
CTTATCATCTGAAAATCTCAGAAAGCACAAGGTTGACCAAGCACAGATTATTTTCCCTCCAATCCCGATTCATGGTTAATAATTGGCATAAAATATCAGTTGGAACCACGGTGCAAATGCATACGACAGAGTGGCCTTGGTAAATGATTCTCTTCCACGAACTTATTACAGCCGATTAAAGTCTTGCCATTGATTTTTTGGGCCATCCTGGGGAGACCAGACACGAGGTCAAGCACACAATGGATAAGTGTATCATTAAATCCAGTCCTTTGGGGAGTTAAGAAGTGCCAAGTAGTTACATGGAAGTTTTAAGAGCTCATCTGGAGATCTACCTTTTTCATGATGCTTCATTTTGACAACAGCCATCCCCCTCACATCCTACATCCCAAACTAATGAGATATTTAGTCACTGAGAAGGGAGCATTGTGCCAAACTCCAGCTCACAACATTTACAACTTGGGGGAACACAGCCAGGCTTATGTGACCATTTTCCAGCCCTTGAAATAAAAGGTTTCAGTTGTTGAGTCTTGGTTCCTTCCCACCCGTTCTTTGATCTCCTTCACTCAAAAGCGTGGACAGAGGAACATTGGTAATGGGTGTATGGCATCCCAGAAAGGAAAATAATTTGCCAAGAGCAGTTTTGAGGAAAGATTAGCCCAGATTTATCAAATTACAGCCAAATTACACTAACTGCAACCTCCAGTACAGGCAGTGGAAATACTTCCAGTATTTCCAGCAGTTTATTTTGCTTCTCTCTGGAGGTGCTGGTGTCTCAGTCCAGGGTAGTTGAGCACCTTGACTGGATATTTCACCTTTCTGCTGCCATGGATTTCCAGGGGTTGGGAAGGAAGAGCTTTTGGGCATTTATTACTTATCAATGCAATCCTTGCTCCCATATGAGACCACACAATGACAACAGGACAATCCTTCCTGCCCTATTCTGTGTACTTAGGGCTGTCAGCCCCAGGTAGACATCAAATATCAGGTGAGGGGATCTTGAAATTGCATGCGGATTTGAGGAAAATGCCATTCAACCCATTAAAAATCCTCAGACACTGCAGTTATTCTACTGAAATTTATGCAGGAGAAGTTTTTAGGTGTGGAGTATCACAACAAGAAGCTCTTTCACCCGTATTTGGGATTCCTGGCTCATGTGACAGGCTGTCCAAGGCGAGGCACAGGCTAATGGAACAACATCAAAGCCTTAGCCAACATTAGCCTTTTTCTGTGAGATGCTGAGCACAATGTGTGAGCAGCCACATGCCCTCCAGGGCCACTGAGCTCTCCAGAATCCAAATCACACCAAGCACAAGTTTGGATCAGTCCCATTTCCCCGCTTGTTAATCCTGTGCACCTGGCAGAGCACAGCTCTTGCTGCGTGAGCGGATGGTCCATGAGTGAAGCCTGGAGGCTCCTGCTGCTCCTGCTGTACCTGAGCAAACCTCTGCCTGGGAACTTGGGACACATCCAGGATCCTCCAGCAACCATGGACAAGATGCTGCTTCGTGTAAACCTCATTTGCATTCCCACTCGAAATCTGTTTCAACTCTCCCGTCCATATGTTTATCAGGGAAGAAAGGCAGAGCAAGGAAAGAGGGAAGCAGCTGAGAGTCTTTTCTCAAGTTATTGCACCTCTCATTTTAACTTCCATTTCATGTTGGCTTCCTTCCCAACCCCCCCAAGTGTTTTCAAACCTTCCTCCTACTGTCCCTCTCCTGTTCACTTGCTTCAGATCTTTATTAACACTACAAACCCATCCCTGGAAATGCTTTCCCTTTGTAAAGACATCAGATTTAAAACAACAACAAACAGCATGGCATCTTTTAATCCACCAGCACTTTTGCCGCTGCTTCATAAATGATTCTGGTTGAAACTCAGATCTCCTGGGTTGACTGATGGCAGAACCACATGGGAAGTGAATAGACAATGATCTTGGAGAGCAAAGGCATCCCAGTGATGAGGAGAGGACACGCTGGTTTGATGGGAGGGATTTAAAGCAAAGAGATGGTTTTTTGAGGTCCTTGCACTTTTGAGGTTCAGCTGAAGAAGCTCACCTCAGTGCTCAGCAGTGACTCTTGAGGATTTCATGCTCAAAGGTGGGGAAAAAAGGATTCTGTATTACCTACAATCTGTGAGGTGCAAAACAGCTTTTTCTGGAGAGGGGGTATGAAGAAATCTAGACAGCTACGGAGCCCCTGGGGAGGGGCCAGGCTTGTTTTCTGCTCTGGAAGGAGGTTGGCTATTCTCCCAGGTGCTTGGGTTGGGTTATTTTCCTTTCTGTGAGACTATGAGAATTTCTTTCCTGATGTCCTTCTGATGTGCTGTGTGGTCAGGTGCATGGGCTCACCCAGAAGTTTTATGCAACAGCCACACTACTCTGGGAAAATCCAGGACACAAGGGACATCCTACTTCTCCTGCTGTCTTCCCTTGTGAAGAATAGCTGTGGGGTTTTGCTTTCCTCTCTCACTCCAGGGCACTGCTGTGGGGTGGAGGGCAGTGGGACGTGTTCTTTAAGGGCAGGTAGAGCAACTGTTCTGCAAATATTTCTTGGACATCTTTTCTGTAAGTCTGTCTCTGCTGGAAAGGACAGGACTCGATGACTCAAAGTTGTCCCTTCCAATCCTATGCCTCAAACAGCTAAATGGTGACTTGATGGTCTCAGAAACAAACCTGCACCTCTCTTGGATTCTGCCATTCTCAGGGATGTTTGTGAAACTGGTCAGTGCAGTGGCACAGGGAACTGAAGTTTAAGTGAGCAGAATTCCTTCCCCACCAGGCTGTTTTCACTAACTTCCTCCCACAAAGAATTTAGTTTAGAGTTAATTGAATTAACAAAGGCTTTCAAATACTTCCACAAGGTACTGGGTTCATTTTGGCCTTACAAAGCCAATCAAATCATCAGAGAAGCAGAAAAAAAAAAACAGTCAATGACTCACATTAATCATCTGAGAGAGGAAAGGGAAAAAAACCCAACCAAACAAAATAGAAACCAAAAAAATCCAGAAAGGCAAAAAACACGCAGACTGCAACTCTCAGAAACTTGGCTCACACCAGACGTGGAGCACTAGATGAAAAATTGACTCTGTGAATTGCATTATAGATTTTGAAGATGGGTCTGTTTCTGAGAGTCTGAGATGGAGAGTCTGGGACGTGCTGATGGAGTTTGCTGCAGCAGGGACCAGCTCATCCTGGGGAGCTCTGGAGAGCACAAACCCAGGGCTCTGCACGGGAGTCAGGGGGTCTCTGCTCATGCACACTCTGCTCAGGGGGTTGGATTTGTGGCAGGGACTCAAACTATTTCCCCCTTGCAAGTAAAACAAGTCAGAGGCGCAGACAGCAGGCACATGGGTGTGTGGCCCCCAAGTTGGAGGGGGTGCCTGAGATTTTCAAAAGTGTTTTATACATCTAGAAGGGTTTGTTTTGTTTGTTGTTTTTTTTTTGTTTTTTGGTTTTTTGTTTTTTTTTTCAGAGCTAAAAGCAGGACTGACTTCCTCAGCTTTCCAGTCAGGTAAATTAATGGAGGAGCTTTGAATTTTACAGGTGAGTGTCCATCCTACCTGCCAAGGAAGCACAAGGGCACCTCTCACCATCCATGACCAGCCCCAGGGATGCCTGGATGTGGCATCTGTGTCACACAGCTGGCACCACGGGTTCCCTGCACATTTTGCTCCTCCAGTTGCCACAATCAAGGTGCACCTTGGAGTGCTGCAGGCTGCAGTCCCCCCGTGCATTAAATCCCTGCATCTTCTCACCCCAGGTGAGAACAAAACACCTGCCAGGACCTGTCAAGTCAAAGGCAGTGCTGAGAAATGCAGTCACAACAGGAAAGGCTGATAAAGCTACCTGGTTTATTCCCCTGCCAGGAAAAGAATTTAGATCAGATTTCAGGCCAATCTCTGCATCTCTTTCTGGTTTTTATTTTTAAATGAGTCTGTTGCAGAAGGCACTGGACTGAAAGCTTGTCCTTCCTCCCTGTTTTTGTGCTTAACACTCAGATTTAGAGCTGATAATTTTATATTTTTAAAAGATAATTCACTGTTTCCTTTAAGAAAAGAATCTGTATGAGACAAAAAAAGCAATCATAAAAAGGTTGAGTTTTAATTAATTTCTTTCTTTGAAAGATTTCAGAAAATCTTTTGCATGTAAAGGAGTTTGGGATTGGTTTTTTTGGTTGGGGTTTCAATTTCCTTTGTTGTTTTGGTTTTTGTTTTTTTTCAAAAATTTGTTTGCTTTACCTTACTTACCTAGAGAGTTAGTCAGGATTTTTACATAGAGTAAAAAATAAACCATCCTTCTAAATGAGAGAAGATATTTCAGACTGCTGCAAGATTTCCAAATTACTAACTAAAAGATTCTGTCTCAAAAAACATAATAAGACACGATTTGTCCTTTAAAACTGTAGAACAGAAATAAATTTGAAAGACTTGAATCATTTGATGGGACAAAAACTTAATTTTGCAATTGTGCTATAAAAGACCTGGAAAGTAAAAGATGAAAACAGAGCCCTGCTTTTCACTTCTGTAGTAACAAAAATAATAGAAAGGAACAATTATTATTTTAATGGTAGGAAATAGTTATGCTAATTTTGATGGAATAAATGGGCATGAAATATCAAAGTTAATAATATGTCCAAAGCAAGTAAGACACTAAAAGTTTCTAAATGAACTTCAGAGACTTTCTCTTTTTTTTTGTTACATAGAGTTTAGTAAGCAATGACAAGATCCAGTGGCAGGAAACCACAATTTAAAAGAATTTTATTCTTTTATTAAATATGTAAAAAAGTTATCTCAACTAGAAGTCCTTACAGTGTAGAAGATTATGTAAGCCTTTCATTTTACAAGTTATCTTATTCCCTATTTCTTTAGCAATAGCTTCTGTAGCATAAGATGAACCCTCTAGACACTCTTTAAGATGTATTTAAATACAGTATTTATTGGAAAAGAAAAAAGTATGGTGAAGTTTGCATTCGTTCCTTTATTTTAGAGGGCAATTGATTAAAAACAAAATAAAATCGACCACATGAGGAAACACGATGAAAGAGAAAAGAGCAAGAAAAGTAGTAAAAATTGAGTCTTCAGGGCTAGAAAAGAGCAGGTGAATTCTTGGGCAGCTTAACCTGTCAGAAACAGGGCAAAATCATATCACTGCTGGATTTTTCAGACAGTGCTTTCAGCTGTGTTTATCTTCACTGTTTTGTGATGTCATCACAGAAATGCCATTTCCGTTGATTTTTTTTTTTTTTTTTTTTTTACGTGGGGATATGGTGGTGGTGTAGGAGAAATACAGTAGGAGTAAGAAAAAAGGAAAAGGGAGAAAAAGAACCCCAGGTCTCTGACTGCAGGGCTGTCAGGAATTTGTCTGAGCCAGTGAAGACACCACTGTCACTTGGAGCCTTCTCTAGAGCTCATTGCAGTGAATTTGCTCTTCCTCAGCAAGGTGACAAAGGCCTGAGCTGTCACAGTGACCAGAATATGCTCTGGCCTCAGCACCTGCAGTGGAAAAATTCATTCCACCCCTGCTCCTCTTGTTTTTAGCATCATAAAAGGATCCTCAGGGATGGAGATAAAAGGCAGACTGACCTCCCACCACACAAAGTCAGCCAGCAGATGGAGAAAAATTAGGAATAAATCAGATGTTCTGTGCCTCATGGACTGATTCTCTGGCCACTGAGATACATGAAAGCAGCAGACTCTTTCTGACTCTAACTCTTTATCACACCCTTAGCATTGAGGGCACGGCTGTTCCCACTCTTGGGTGATTAACACAGCTGCAAGGTATCAGCCGCAAGATTGTCTTTAGCACTATCTCTGTCCACAACTGGAAACTGTGAAGTTCCTGCCAAGAGCCCAGTTCAATTCCCATGGTCCAATTTTAATTCTGAAACCAAAATATCTGAACTGTCATCTCCTTCTACTTTCCAAAGCCTTGCCTGCCTTCCACCTTGTGTGAGAGCCCTTTTTCTCCATCAGGGTTCTGCCTGACCTAACCACACATTCAGCTGTGTTTCCTTCCTCTCCCCTGAGCATGATGGAGTTTGACTGGTGCCCTTCACCTGGATCATTCCCAACATAAATCAGACCAGGTCATTTCTGACTCCTGTGACAGATATCCATGAACTGGCATTCAAGCAAAGCTGCTATAAGCTCTTGGACCTTACTGACAGAAATACTCAAAAATTTGTGGAAAACATAAGGAGTGAATGATGAGAACTTGTTCAAAAAACCGAATAAATACTCACCAGGGAAAACAAAAAGGCCGTGCTGTTTTCATAGAGCTAATATTAATTTACTGATTTCTTGATTAAAACAAAAATGGAAAAATTATTCCCAGCAGGTTCCTCTTCTCTTGCTAAGTTAATAGCAGGGATGCCATTACACTGAAAATGATACATTTGATGCTAAAACCTAGATATGTGTTCATTTCTTCAATTCGTCCAGCCAGTGACGTTCAGCCGTATTCCACTGGACTGGGACAATCTCTCTGCATTCTTAGATTGAGAAAGAAGTGTGGAAAAAGCAACTCATCATGATGGGCTCTAATGGCTGGCTGTTAACCGAGCAGCCTGATGTTTTGAAATAAATCTGGAAGGACAACAAAACAGCAATCCAGAACTGTTACTGCCCAGCCACCATGGCCAACAGAGTGGAAGCAGGGAGCAAAAGGGATTGGGAAAGAAAGGGAAAGAAAGGGAAAGAAAGGGAAAGAAAGATGTGATCTTTAACTTCAGAGAGGGAAGGCCACCATAAACAAAAGACAGATGCTTGATCAAAGCACTGACAAGCTCACCTGGTGAAATGTGCTCTTTACAGTGAGCCCAGTTCAGGTAAGGACAGATTTTGGGAAAGGTTCTTGGCCAAGTGGAACCCAGCAGTGACTCCTGCTACTTTCAGTGGTATCTCTCCACCTCTCTGATATGTGTTTGGTCTGGCAGAGAGTGTTTTGCCTCTTTCTGGTGCCTAGTAACTCAGATTGGCATTAACATTAATACCAGTTGCAGATCCTCAAAGGTTTGGGTCCTTCACAGAGATCTGCTGTTATTCTTTACTTGTACTGCCATTTTGCCCATCCTTGCCTTTGCTCCTTCTTGGCTGAAGTAAGTTAGTGAGAAACCAAGAAGTTCTTTCACAGGGACCCCAGTACCTTCTGGGAGGGGTCACGAACTGGAAAAGGGAATATCCAGCTGCAAAACATCCTGCCCAAAATGCCTTCTAACACCTATAGGACATGCTGCCTGCTATTCAGCTAATGGTTTCTAAAATCTCCACTGGGTTCTGGATATATTTGCCAGTCTCTGCTACCCTTGGGCATCTGAAATGCCACACCCGTGTTCAGGTATCTGGTTTTGTCTCAAAATCCCGGTGGCTTTCTACCAGTTATGTAAGGGGGAAAATTTCAAGAGGAAAATTCAATCTGTGAGCCAAGAAACTCGAAGACAAAGGATCTGATGAGGCACACTTGAAGTGTGCAGGAGGTTTTGCACAAGTGCCCAGCTTAGGTTGTTTATCACCACTCAGCAAAACCTTGGCTGTTCCATATCAAAGAATGATCCTTCCTGTTCTGCCAAAATGACACAGCGCTGATAGACAAATCCTGCTTGCTATACACCACAGCTGAGTGCTGCCCACACACACTGCAAGTACCTAAGGGGAAAATGGGCTTAACAACAGAGTTAGAGCACAGATCCTCAGAGCACAAGAGAGGAGCCAGCACGTGTAGCTCAGAATCAGCAGCCTTTGGAGAGCTGAATGCATTTGAGGAGGCCACTGCTACCAGCTGCGCTCCTCTAAGATGAATTTACATTTAGCACACAATTAATTTCCCTCGCACAAATGAAAGGGATTTTGGATTCCTCAGGGACAGGCATCCCTGTGAGCTTGGCCACGAGACAGGAGATGTTCCTCATCACAGATTCTGGGTCAGCTTGGGGCAGGGAGGATGTGTTTCATTTCAAATATTAACCAGGATAAGCAGTTTTTGTTGGAATCCAGAGGCTCCTCAGGGACAGAGTCCTAGTTGTAGGGAATGTGCAAGCAGTGAAATTCCACCCATTCAGCATTGATTGCCTGTGTTTCTTGTGCTGCTGCTGTGTCTCCAAAATCAGCACAACATTAAGCAGTCAAAAGCCATTATAAAACTCAGTCTGTTTAGCTGGATGTGTAATGTACTCAGATTTATGGTCAGGTCTGCCCTGTTCCCAATAACCAGGATCAAATGAAGGTTTGGCTTGCAGAAGAATATAATTTTGTATCAAATTCTCTGGAGGGGCAGTGTTTGGCAATGAGCCATGTGTACCCCAGAGTGTCTGAACTTCCCAGCCTGAAAGCAGAGTTGATAGGTCAAGACAGGTAGAGAGTGGCACAATACAAATGCAACTCTGAGCATCAGTAGTACAGCATTAAATATCTAAACAATGTTATAGCCTACAATGCTGTAGACATAGACTATCAAGCTGTAGAATAGCAGGGGAAAAAAGCACAAATAAAACCCTGAAGAAACCAAAATGAGAGAGAGAGAGCCTGCTTTTTTTCTGAACAGGCCCTTTAAAAGACCCAGATTTTGAGTCCTCTGCGCACAAAGCCAGCATAGTTGATAAAATGATGGATGATTGGATCAAGCCTGGCAAACATCAGAAGAACCCACACCACCGAGCTGGAAGAGTTTTTCTGCCGTGTCCTGGAAGAGGCTTTGAACTCACATCCAAATCTGTTTGGTCTGGCCATGGCTCTCCCCTCAAAGAGAGGTGTGGAGCAGCACAGTGGAGCAGTTGCATTCTGCAAGGGGAGCTCAGGGAGCAGCAGCTGATGGAGGGGGGCAGCTCCCTCCACTTAATGCAGGACTCGGAGGCGAATTCCGGCTCCCAGCAGCAGCATGCGAAATTCGCAGTTCGCTGCAAACGGGGTTTTTTTGCTGATTGTGTCACACTCAGTTTCCTAAGGAGGAAGCAGGGAAACTCAGCCTTATTTGCATGAGTTTCACATCCCTCTCCTTGGCTGAGAACACACTGTGCTGCTCGATGGACAGCTCCTTTCTGATTCACTGCTCTAATTATGTTTTACAGCCGGAATATGGTACTTATGTCAAAGCTGATGGGTAAAATTCTACTGAGAAGCAACAACATTTTGTAGCATTCTCCCGTTGTTCATTTCCATGACTTCCCTTCATTTTTTTCCCCCTCAAGGCTCATTTTCCAGGCACTAGTCGTTCTGGAGAGAGATGTTCTCACCTCCTTGATGCTTACTTTTGACTAACAGCCATATTCTTCTTTTATTTGTTTATTTATTGTACATTTGCAGGCATATGGTGACAGAAAGAGAAAATAAGGAGAACAGGTGTATGATTTGTCTAAAGGAGCTGGGAAAGAGCTGTAGTATCTGTCTACAGGTAGACCTTCACAGTAACAATAATCCTTTTGCAATGGAGAATAAGATCATACAGGTTTAGAGACATTCATATTTCCAACATTAATTCAGGCCCTGTGCTACATGAAACTGCTTCTGGTATGCTCTGTTATCCTCACATGCAGAACCTCTCCTGGACCACATGTCAGAGGAGAATAAACCTCAGACAACGTTGCCTCTCATCCCAGACAAAAACCACCAGCAAGAGCTGGGGAGTTATCTCTTGGTCCCAGACATCACTGCAGGGACTATCCCAAATTTAGGGGTAGTTTGGCTTGCTAACTGCCCCTGAGAGGCTCAAAAAAGGCATCACTCAAATTGCAAATCTGAACCAATTGCTCCTTATGCAACCAGCCCACAGCACTACCCAGCCCTTCCCGAGGGAGAAGGGCTGGAGCCCTGGAAGAGAGGAAGGGGAATTTCATAGGAGAAATGGTACAGGACTGCAGAGCATCAGTGCTGCTGGGCTTAGCTCCACGTAATTTCCCTTCCTCCTATCATTTTCCTCAGCCAGTGTTGGAGCTATTCCTGGGGCTGGATGGTTCCCTGGCTATTCCAAGCTGTAAAGTACAGCAGGACTCCAGGGCAGACAGATCTGGTGTTTGTGTTTGGCAGGCAGGGAGAGGAGAGGGAGGGGAGCACACTCTGCAGCAGCAGCAGCAGGATCACAGCTCGCCTAACGGGGGAAAAACAAAAACATGATCTCTCATTTAACTGTGCTAAATGACAAATCGCTTACAGGCAAGGCTGCCCACTGGGGAAAACACCACCAAAGTGATTGTTTCTCATTTCCTAGAGACTGCTGACCAAGGGAGGAAGGGGAAGAAGGTGTATTTGAAATGCTGGTCAGGTGCTTTATAGTGCTCAACCACAGCTATTTTCTCCATTTTTGCAAGAACATTTGGTATAACATTATTCTTAGTCCTTGGCAACATTCAAATGAAAAGGAAAAAAAGCTCAGGTGACTGCTTTAGAGATACTTTGTCTTTCATTGCTCAACTCTTTCAGCAGAACTTGAGGTACAGATGGTTTCCTTTTCTTTTTTTCCTAAACTTAAACCTGCCAAACTTAGGGTTCAGAGATCTGTCTTTTCACACTGCACCTGCTGATGGGGCAAGCACCTACACTGTGCTGGAACAGTTCTTTTGCACCACCCCTTCTCTGCCAAAAAAATACATTCTGGTGTTGCTAAGGAAATCTTTCACCCAAATCTTGGCAGGGGAAAAGAAATGCTTAATTTTTAAAAGAGAAATAACCTTTCATTCCTTTGTTGTATTTGTTTGCTGCACCATCCAGTGCCTATTCATAAAACATAAGGCTCATTTTCTTAGACTTGTGGAATAATTTAGGTTGGAAGAGATCTCTGTAGGTCACCTAGTGCTACTGCCTGCAGAGTTAACTTCAAAGCAAGATCAGGCTGCTGAAGGTCTTTTGTAGTCAAATCTTGAAAGCCCCAAGGATGCAGAGCCACACCTCTCTGGGCTTCTGTTTCAGTACTTCAAAAAACTCACATCAATTTTTTTATATATATACAGCCAGAAATTCTTTTTGCTGCAGCTTGTGCCCACTGGCTCTTGTCCATTGATTGTGCACCTCTGGGAAGAGTTTGGCTGTGTCTTTGCTATAATATCTCTTTCAAAGATCCTCTCACTCCTTAGCTGGTGGAGAAGCAAGGATCTCCCAGGCTCACCTGTGTGGGTCCATTCTGCTCTGTCCTCCTCCTGTGCCTCATCCTGCTCATGTTTTCTGCCCAGTTTTCCCCTTTGCCTGAGATGGCCCATCCCACACACACCACAGCATCACCAGACAGAGCCAGCCCATCGAGCAGGAGGTGAGAAGGAAAGATGCACGGAACAGATCTAACCAAAACGTCAACACAGGTGTCCAGATAAGGGAAATTGCCCCTGTGGCTCCCCTGTCCCCATCTGAACACTCAGGTGGGGCTGACTTGGTTCTGAGTGCTTTGTAAGCATTAAGAAAAGCCTCATTTTCTCAATTTTACTGTTTTTTTCCACGGTGCATGCACGTATTTTTGTCAAAAACAAGACACAGAAATTCAATAATGAGTCCCAATTCAGCAACAATCTAACCTTTCCCTCCACAGTGTGAAAGAACACTTGATAGAATTAACATGCACTAATTAACATATTCTTAGTGTCAGAAAAGGTCTTTGATAAGTTTTGATGATGTTTTGTTGCTCGATCCTTACATTTCAGTTTCAGGACGCTTCACATTGACTTTTTATTCTTTTCCTCTTACTCATCCTGATCAATACATTTCTAAATTCTGACAAGAATTCCCAGGAGTATTTGCCATAGCTCTAAGCAGGCCAAAATCTCTGCACTTGACAACTTGGAGACACATTGAACTTTCCAGGGTTTTACAAAGACAGACCCATGTTAACAGCTTTGACTCTATTTTCCAGCCAAATTGCAGATAACCTTTAAATAGTCTTATGGAGGGATTTCTCCAGAGATTATCAGGACAGGTTTGTACTGAGAGATCATTTTGTTCCCTGAATAAACTGAGGTTACCAAGAGGTGACATTTCAACAATGTCAACTGTTCTTATTTCTTCGGTAATGTGTTTCAATAGACCCAGGTCTGGGACAGAGTAATGCATTCCCCAGATAAATGGGGTGAGGTAATCCTGACTTCATGGCCCAGATCCTGGAAAGTCTTACCCTGTTTCACCATATTACTGTGTTTGGTTTTATATGCAAGTACCAACATGAGAAGAAGAAAAATGCCGAAGGGAACAGTCTGTTGATCTCTCTGTCAAAAAAAATGTTTTAAAATGGTTCATTAAATAGGATAAATTGTTTTCTCATTACTATTCAAACCAGTAAATAATGCATTTTTGAAGAACACTTTATTAATTAAAAATGTTTATGTCTTTACTAAACAGATTGCAACAACTCTTTCTAATACCAAAGATGATGTTATTTCTCTGGTGTTGTCATTTGTCTATTAAATTATCACTAAACAAATGAAAAAGATTAAATATTTACCCCTAGAGTCAGACTTAGCCCATAGAATGATACATGGACCAGTTCTCCATGTCTGACATCCAGGTTATTGAATCCTTTGCAGGAACAGTACTTTGCATTAGCTGTACCTTTCAGCTTGAATTTAAATACCAGCATGAGAAAAGCAAAAATACCACGAGAATCAGGGGGATGGGCTTATCTAGCAAAATTCTGGGTTGTGCATGTACCTGAGAAGGATCCTGGCTCACACTGAGAAGAACTTGCAAAAACAGGTTTTGAGTGTGTGAATGTAGAAAACAAATCCTGGTTTCACTGTTTGGGCCGGGTTATGTTGGAGGGATGATGCTGCATGAGCAGGACTGTGAGACCAGCTGGAAGACTGAACTGCAAGCTCGGCTGAAGGGCCTCAGTTTTAACATCCTGGACAAAATCCTAAGGTTTGCCATGCCCAGCCACATGGCAATGGGGTCAGAGGATGGAAATATCCTGCTCTGTCCTGTATTTGTTGCAAAGATCCAGGACAGCCCCATGCAAAGGTGGGAGATGACTGCTGCTCCTGGGAAGGGCTGGGAGCATCTCCCAGACCATCCTGCTCCTGACTCCCTGGGATCTTGGGTTACAGCTCTTCCTCTTCAGGAGGTGGTCTGACACTCATCCTTCTCAAAGCACAGGAGAGAAAATGGATTCCCTCCCCTCCCTGCTGTGACAGACTATGATCCTTTCTATAGGTGGGCACAAAGTAAGGCAACAGAGAGATTAGGACATGAGGTAATAAATACATTCCTAAGTACAACAAAAATGCAATCTTAAATTTTCACAGCCTGGCCTTTTATACCTCTCTTCAAAAGGAACAAAAGAACACATCCAATATAATTTGAATTTTGGAGCTCCCACTTGACTATTCCCACTGAAGTGAGCGTGTGAGGTGAGCAGGGGAGGCAATGCCATTAAATGGAAAAAATGAGCAAGGCAACGTAGTTACTCTGAAGCTACAGGACTTTGGTTGCTCTGAACTGATTGCTTGAATGCTTTTTTTTTTTTTTTTGTGAAAAGGTTTTTTTTTTAAGGCACAGCTTCATTACCAAAATGTTAACAAAGCTAAAGCCCCAGGAGCAGGCAAGAAAATTAGAAATGTTCACACATTCAAAAGCATACAAAAATAATCCCTTTCCATTTTCAGGAGAGAAATGCAGGGAGCTGCAGCAGTGCACGTGGCCCTGCCAGGGTACCTGGAGCTCTGCAGATCAGAAATGGGGCAGAATCAGCACAAAGCACATGCAGGCAGCAAGTGCCTCATTATCAGTGTGCTATTGCTTGATGATTATTGACTTCAGATTCTTAACACCGAACAGTAAATCTTGCTGATCAACAGAAGCCCTGGCATGAGAAAACGTCATTCATCTTTCTGAGTTTTGAGCCTATTCTGGCCTCAGCTCCTCAATCTGTATGGCATAGCACAAATTCACTTTAATTACAGCGTGTTATTCCAGCTTGGGAAGGCCAGGGAGCCTCTGTAAATGTTTGTGAGGGCAAGTGTCAGAGCATGGTCACCTCCCAGCTGGAGGCTGAATTGTAAATGCCTCTGACACTTGGGTAAGACAGTGTCTCTAGTCAGTATTCATGGAATCGTATTCATTTGGGCTGGAAAAGACCTCTAGGGCAGCAAGTCCAACCATTAACAAGCACTGCCAAATCCACCACTAACCCATGTCCCCAGGTGCCACCTCTATACATCTTTTAAATACCTTCAGAGATGGCGAGTCAACCATTTTTGTGGGCAAACCTTTCTTCTGTCTGTTTATAGAAAATTTACTCTCTCCCTTTATCCTGGTTGGGTGATCTATAACAGACTCCCACCAGGATTCCTGCCTCGTTGGCATTCCCACTCCATCTTATTGTCCCACCATTAAGCTCCAGACAATGGAAACACTTTCTGACATACAGGGCTACCCCAGGGTCTCTCCTTCCTTGCCTATCCCTTCTGGAGGGTTTCCAGCCATCCACTGCTGCACTCCACTTGTCCCAGTCATCCCATAATGCTTCCAATGTTTCCAACTGTGTCATATTTTCCAGATGCACAACTGCTTCCAGCTCCTCCTGTTTATTGCCTGTGCTGTGTGCATTGGTGGAGATGCTTTTTAATTGGACTACAGATCCCTACACTTTTTTTAGGGGGAGAAGTTATCAAAAGCAAGAGTTGCCCAGAGTATTTTCCCTCACCAAAGGAAAAACAGCTTTCCCATGGGTATAAAGACAAAACCCTGACTTCATTTTAGGGGGAAGGCTTTGAATTTTTTAAATTAGCAAGCCAATTAAGAAGCTTAAGGGCAGACAAGAGTCTCTCTCTGATTCCCTGGACACCTCAACTGCTGAACCTCACCTGAGAGAATCCCTCCTTTTGTGCATCTCCCATTAGAAAAAGGTGATTAAGTGAACTGGACTAATTCTATGTGTAAAAGCAGAACAATCTCAACTTCAGGAGGAGGAAGCACGCTTCAAGTGCACGTTTCAGTCTTTGTTCCAGTTATTTATTCCTTTTGTCTTTCAACATCTAGCAATCAAAGGAATTAAAAGGATTAAACAGCACGCACCCAACAAGTGATGGCTTAATACATCAAAGCAGGTGTGACAACGAGTGAAATAGAGGCCAAGGAAATAGACAGCTTCCTAAGATTTCTTAAATTAGGTCTCAAAGTTCTACCTGTGAAATGGGCACAACACAACACATGAATCTCTGTAAAACACAATTGCAATTTAAAAAAAAACAGCCTGGAATAAAAAGCAGAATAAAATGCACTTGTCAGTGTTGCAGGTCTTGCTGTGTCCTGTGGCACCTCAGATTAGACATCACCAAAACACATCCACCTCTGCAGCTGATGCCAGCACAGAGCCACATGCTCAGTACTGCATTGGGTTGGGACAAAGGGAGGTGTGGATGCACCTGCCCTCCCAGGTATTGACAAATACTGTCTTCCTAAAATGAATGGGTTTTCTGAAGAGTCTATCTCTTCCTTTCTCAGCTGTGGTTAGTGGCAGACCCTAACCTGCCGTGGCAGGAGTTAGGTTCACCGTCAGCACAAGGTTCCCAAATGGATTTAACCTAATTAAGACATCCACTGAATAACATTCAAAAGCTACATGCAGCCTTACAAAAATCCTACCCAGCTGTAAATTGAATATTTTCTCACACTTGCAGGCAAGGTTCCTGGCTCGTAATGTGCTCCAAAATGATCTACAACTACCCCCACAAAGGGCAGTAAATGAAGAAAAAATGAAGGAGGGAAGTGGGGATGGGCCTTCTGATGCTCCACTGCTGCATATGGAGGGGAGAAATGGGTTGAGGACACTGCCAGTCCCATTTTCAACAATATCATGCTTAGAACCTGGCAGGAATCATGTTTGTTGGACACAACAACCTGGTTGAATCCAGTCATGGGGTTGGCTCCAACGTGTCCTGCAGATGAGAAGTGATCACCCAGAGCTGAAAATCATCACCACCCATGGGCTGCTTCCCCACTTCCACCTCACTTTGACAGAAACACTGCAAAGGATTGTGCAGGTGTTCCTCAATCCTTTCAGTGCTGCCTCAGGTGTCTCCTCTCAGGGTACTCTGATGCTGTACCACTCTGACAAGATCTCGCTGCAATTGGCACTCTGAGGTGAATACAATTCCCCTTCCACACAAGCCACTGAGATGTGTTCTGAGGATGTACTTTTCATTAAAATTGGAGCAAAGCAAAGCGCAAGCACACACGTGCTGCCTCAGAGCAATATCCCTGCTCATGTGCCTGGCTGGACCAGGCCCTCAGCGTGGACAGGATCAATAAAGCTCATTGTTATGAACCACCATATAGAATTTCAGTGCCATAATTTAAGCAGCTCCTGATCACCAGGGACACCAGGGCTACTGGTGCTGTTGCAGTTACTCAACAACACCCACTCCCTACAATCCAGAGCTGGATCATTTGGCCACTTCCAGGGGATGTTCTGCCAGGACACCTGGCAATCCTGCTCCCAGTGACAGCCACCAGTGCAGCGAGGCACTATCCATGCTGGCCAGCTTTGTTATGTAGTGGAAGTGGGAGCGATACATTTTGCAGACACGTAATAAATCTGTGCAAAATGAATATCGCGTTTGCTGCCCAGTGACATGAAAATTTTGTCTTCCCTCCAACTGCTGTCTTGGAATTCCAAATTGATGGGGGTAAGAAGCATCAGGGGAGGGCTCAGGATGCTCTGGATGAATGACATGCAATTCAGCCCAACATAATGGCCGAGAGCAGAGAGCCAGGGTTTCAATTAACTCCCCATGTGATGCAGTCACATAGCCTCTCCTATTAGCAGTACTTCAAAAGGCCAAAGAAACAGCAACACTTGTCCTCTTAAAGTACCACAACCTCCCCATACACCCAGAGAGGTTTGTAGCTTCAAATAAGCCCTGAGCCAAAACTGGATGTTGATCACAAAGCTGTTGAAAGGTTAAAAAAAGTGAGTTGAACAAAGGCTTAGTTGAAGGTACAACTCTGGCTTTCTAAGGAGAGACAAGAAAGGGAAATCCTTGCTCATTGGCGAGTGGGTCAATGCAATTTTCTGGCCTGCAGAGGAGAGCTGTCTCTGTCAGCAGTGCTTGTAAGTGCACGGCTCTGCTGGATAAACAGAAAGCATTTGAAGATCTTCTCAATAGATGTCTGCAAGGAAGGTTTGGGAATTATAAGAGATGATGTTTAGATGTCTCCAAGGGAGCTGAGCTGTTGTTGAGCAGTCAGACCTTTCTCCTGGTTAGGTTCTTCCAAGGAAGAGTTAAATGGGGAGTACTGGTATTTTTGGTGCCCAGTATGACATTGAACAAGGTCCTTAGGACATCTTCTAACAGCAGAAATCCTTTCTACCACCATCAGAAATGCAGTAGATTTTGGAAACACAAAACACTCCTTCTCTCGTGGATCAGTGTCCCATATCCCTGCTGGCCTTGAGGAGCCCAGTTCTTCACAAGCACCCCTCACACATAATCCTTTCTCAGCCCTGAAGTATTCCCATCCTTTTCTTTCCCATGCCACTTGTCTACAGCAAGAAAAAGACCAGTCTGTATCACGTCTGTGTGTGTGCTGAGCAGCCATCTAGACCAAAGCAGGACAGGTGATTCTCACAGCAACCCTCATTAACAGAAACATGCAGATCTCTCTCCTTTGCCTGTTCTACTCAAAGAAACATAATTTTTGCTGTCTGGAATGGCTGAAATTGGTCAATTAATTCAGAGATCATTAGAGAGGAGGTCTGAGGGACTGCCAGACCAAAGGTGAGGGAGCACATGATTATGGATTCTTAGCTTGGGAAACCAGGCTAAAAATAGCAGTAGACTGAGAAAGAACCAAACCCTGAGATGCCCTGAAGAGGTTGGTCTGCAGCATCAACAGAGCAAAGGTGGGTGGGAAATCCTCCTGAAAAATTGCTTGGAAAAGAAATTCATCACGGGGAAGTCAGTGCTTGCTATTATCTCTTATTCCCTGTCCTCGGGAAGAACATAATTCCATTTCAGCTTAACTGTGAGGAAACGAGGGTGAGATATTCCCTGTCTTTGATCACAAAAGATGTTTTACCAGGGAGAACCACTGTCTCCCCCTACAGGGTGATCCATATCCAAGGCTAATGAGCCTGCTAATGAGAATTACTACAGCTGCCAATCTCCAGCTCCAGAGAGATATCTTGCAAAGCAAAGCCTGAAGAGTTCAGCTCCTGGGGGAGAATCACTGCAGGACAATGCTGGGACACCCTGGGGTAATGTTGGATATAATCATACAGGATAACTGGATGAATCCTGGGCTATAAAAATTGTATTACTTCATTGCAAAACTCTGATTTGTCTCTTCCCTCTCATTATAAGTCAAGGGAAGGAATATGTTCTTCCTTCCCCTAGGCAACACTCATTTGGATGCAAGTGGGAATTTCTTTTGGTGCTGTTCCTTGCTGTTCTCTTCAACAGACAGGAGAGTGCTTATTAGAGCAGATGCGCAGAACATGGGAGATAGCCTGATTACATTCCCAGCATTAGTCAGAGAATATTCAGGAAAATGACTGTCCACCCTGCCCTGGAACATTTGCCAATCTTCCCAGGCTGTTCAAGAACAGCTTAAACTCAAACAGTGCTTTGAGTGATGCTGCAACATGCACCACTTGTCTCCATTAATCTGAGGAATGGCAGAGCTAAGCATTGCCTCTTCCACCACACCACCACCACAATCCCTTGGATTAAACACTGGGAAGAGATTCCCACATCCTTCAGAAGGACCTTTGGGCAGGCTGGCCCAGCAGGGCAGGGGCTGCAGCCTCTGGCTCAGAACAAATCGTCCTGCACCTCCTGAGTGCTCAGCAAAAGGAAATCTCCTCACTTTAGAGCTGTTCCTGTGCAGATGCAGAGGGTGACCTCATTACAGAGCCGTCCCTCATGCCATCAGATCACCACACACTTAGCCAAAATGCAGGCGAGAAGAAAAGCAGAGAGAGGTGACACAGAGGTCAGGAGAGGCTGAATCTCCCCTCCTGTTTGGGCAGCTGGGCAAATGGAATTTGTGATGTTCTGCTTCTGCTGTGCCAAAGAAATGTGAAATTTTCCATTCACAGAGAAGGGAGATAGAAGGAAAAAAATGAAACACAAAAAAACCCCAAACAAACAAACAAACAAAAAAGCTTTGCAAGAGGCATGTTACTGTTGCAGAAAACACAGATACCAGATCAAAACTCTCTGCTTAAAGACAGTACATATGCCAGCTCCAGGGGATTTCAAATATTTATGGTTTGCTACATTTTTAATCTTTAAGATTTCCAGGGATGCTGTGCGTAGAACATGATGCAAGCTCATCCCATGTCTGACATGGATGTGGCTTGTAATTCCCTGCAGTGATGGGAAGGGGAAAGCAGCATCTCCCAAGGGTTCCTGAGGCTCACACCTCACTGCAGACCCCATGGGGCTTTTCACTGTGCTCTAAAAGCAAATTCTGAAATGTGTCCTCCTGCCCTGACTCTGGCACTGCTGCTGCCCCCAGCTATTCCATCCCAGGCAGCGCTCACAGTGCTCTGAAAGGTGCAGGCTGGGAGCTGCAAAGGAGAGATGATGCCAAGGAGATGGTGCCCACTTCCACTGCTCCAAGACACCTTATCCTACCTCTGTCACAATGACAAAGGAGAGTCCCCCTTCTGCTCCATGGCCTAAATAGATTTCTTGCCTTCTGCATGACTAATAACCTGAAAGAGATTAATATTTAAGATCTCGCTGGGGAGTAATTTGCAAGGCACAATGGAGATTTTGGTTCTTCTGGTTCAGCAGCATGGGCTGAAGTGCTTTAGCAGGAGTTTGGTGTGTGTGAACACCTTAGACACACACAGGATTAATGCATCTAACACAGGTGCTGGGATTATTATTATTTCAGCTCATGTCACCTTCAATTAGAAGAGATTTTGGGTATGCTTTCTCATATGCCTCCACTTCTTTCTGTGTTTCTTTAATAAAATAAACCTAAAATACCCAAAGCTGAGGTAGGATTTCAAGGAACTCTGGCTGCAGCACATTGGCTGATGTTTGCCTCTTAAACAAGGGTGAAGCTGCATAAATTATTCAGGTCCTTGTATTTTAACTGTCAGAGAAATTTAGGCTTCTTAACCCATTTTGCCAACTATCATGTGAGCTGAGGGAGTTTGGGAGAGAGAAAGTACTTTCTGGAGGGTAGAAATGTTCATATTCGCAAAGAAAATACAAGATGTGTTATTCTTGGGCATAAAAATCGTGTCCTGCTCCACTTTTCTCAAAAAGGCTTTACTTTTGCTCACCCTGAGGAAGCTGTAAAAGCACTGCTGTGGAGGTCACCATTTAAGCTGTCCCTCTGTGATTACACCCAGGTCCTGGGTGCTGATGGTCCAGTGCACCAGCCAGATTTCCCTGAAAGCACTGTTACTGTGCTGCACCTTCCCTGCTCTCAAAACTCCCTGGGACAGCAGGAACATCAGCTTTCCCCCCTCATGCCATTCTATGCACGCTTCTGGAGCTTAAAACCTGTGGGTCATAGCAGGAGGAGAGCACAAAGACTGCCCTGTCCACGTTTTAAAATGATGGGGCTGATCCATCCAGAGCGAGCCAAGTTACCCCATGGGGGGATTTTAGCATCCAGCACTTTCCTGTAGGTCACACAGAGATTGATAATTTTCCATGGCTTTTCCCTGCCTGCTGTAATCTGGCATCATTAGACAGCACAAGGACAGCTCGTTTGAGCAGCAGTTAAGGGATTACAACTAGACTGTGTCTGGCCATGCTTTCCTTCTCTGCACAATGACCAGGTCATAATTAGGATGGGAATTATGGTGCTCAGTGATGTGCAGAGGCGTTAAGTGGCTGAGCTTCTGGCGCTGTGACCAGGTGTGTGCTGCCAGGTTTCAAAGTTCAGCAGCTTTTAGGACTGGCAGAGCCGTGGCTTCCCGCTGTGGCACAGCAGTGAGGATCCAGAGCATTTCTGGATGGCCCTGGGAAGAAATGAGGAGCCAGAGCCACAGCGTGGCCAGGGCAGCACAGCCTTGTTCAGCCCCTGCACTCCCACCCAGGGAATCACACATGGTCCCAACCCTGTCCCTACACAGGGAAACCCTGAGACAAGATGCACAGACAGACATCCCTGTGATGGTTTCACAGGAATTCGAGCCTACATCCCAATTTGGGCAGAGCTGCTATGCAAATCCAGCCCCTTCCTCACTAATTTATTTGTAAGAATCCAGAATTGTTGCTTTAGTGCTGTTTTCCTCCCTTTTTATTTTTTGATCCACCTGACCTTTTGTAAAAGAAAATGCTATTGACTGGCTTTTGCAGTCAACCATTGTTCTGAAGTGTTAATTATTTATAATCATATAAAAATGAGGCTAATCACTGGATGTTCATTTGCCAAAGCTTCATCTCTACTCCTGTGCGTGTTTTTTAATATGCCCCTCACAGCAGTATGCGTGTTGGAGAGTTTTACCACCAATTCCTCTCTTCTTGTGAGTATTTAGTCAAGTAAAGCATTAGTCAAGCTTGGTCCCTCTAGCATTTGAATTAGGAAACTGGCACCAGCACAGGAACTCCCTTGACTGCTCATATAATGCTGCATAACCCTTCAGAATTGCAGATTTTACAATTTTTAAAATTTACAAATTTTAAAATGATTCCTAAGAATGCGATGCAACGTGGTTGGCCCACACAGATTAAATAAAAAAATAGCTTAGCTGTTGCAATACGACAATTTGTCAAGAAATAAACGGCAGCACACAAGACCCTATACCTTACTGGCAATTCAGTACCCTAAAGGAAATATCTCCTCAGTCATTTTTACAGATATTCATGGATGAGTGTAGATTTCTGTGAAGACAAGCCATACACAGA
Source organism: Brachypodius melanocephalos (assembly GCA_013398615.1). NCBI lineage: Eukaryota > Metazoa > Chordata > Aves > Passeriformes > Pycnonotidae > Brachypodius > Brachypodius melanocephalos. Next base: position 5,979,854 of record VZSR01003798.1, on the reverse strand, counting down.
GAGCAAATAGAAGAATGTAAAAATACATTTGGCCTTACGTGTCACAGAAAGGGTATCATCAATATTTTTTAGAGGAGCCTTCTGCTCGGTTTTTCTTTTTTAATTCTGAAGTTGAACATGCTACAGGCATGTGGTATGACTTCAAACCAGACTATTTGCTTCATCTATGTATTTATTGAATAAAGTAACTCTGCTTTCCAATTTCAGATGATTGGTTAGTTTGAAAATATGCAAAAAAGATTTTATGGAGTGTTTAAACATTTTCCTTTTGTGTCTATTTTGTCTCAGCAGTAGTAAAAGGTGATTCCAGAGGATAGAAAATGAGCCTTTTTCTGTTGAGGAGACTACCCCGAGATATCAGCCACAGTTTCACGAGCCTGAATGACAGACCATGAAAGATTATTCATCTGCCTTTCTATCTATCTACAGCAATATGGGTATCATCTGCCTCTGTGATAAAAGCCCCCTGGGAGGCTCTGCTGGTCTTATCAGATGTGGCAGCAGTTGAAATAGCAGCTGAGTAAGATAATAAATAATAAATGAGCCTATATATTTTAATCTGATGTAGGAAAATGTTAACTGTTAATCTGGATAATGGAGGCTCCATGTCCTAAGATCCCCTACCCATGAACTTCAGGCAGTCTCTCTCTGAGAGCTTCAGCTTTTCACTGGAATCAAGCTTCTGAAGGCATCAGCACTTCTCAAGGGCTTTCTCAGAGGAAATCACAGCCTCACACTAAATAGATTCATTTGCTTGGGGCTGATAATTACTACTCCACTGCATTTACCATTTGGGGATTCAGATCCTGTGCTTTAAGAGACACCAGGAAACACTAGTGTTTCTTCCATCAGTTTTCCCCAGAACAGCACTGTCTGTAAGGACTCTCAGCCCCTTCTGCCAGCAGAAGCAGCTGGAGCCTCATTCCTCCAAATCTGCCTTTTCCCCATGTTTGCATTAGCTGAAGGATTAACATCTGAAAGCAAGGTGCTGTGAGTTGTTAAAGATTCATTCCTAGAAGTTACTGGAGGGAAAATGCTCGGGAGCTCCAGGTACAATACAATAAATGGAAATGCTGGCTCGGAGCAGGCTGGGTTGATTGGAGCTGACGGGTGCTCTGCAGAGTGATTCCTGCTGTGATGGAAGAGCTGCCAGTGAGCACAGCCCAGCACCACCTCAGGCAGGTGCTCAAAACAAAAACACCCCAAAAGGCAGCGATGCTGGGCTGGGGACCTCTGCTGACAAAGCAAAGACTGAAATCACCGACCCTTCTCCTCCCAGGGACAGACCAAAGCCCCAAGAGAAAAGAGCCCGTGCTGATTTCCATGTGCCTCCCAGCAGCTCGCATTTCCCTCGACATGACCCACACCTTCCTGGCAATGAGGGATTAGGAATCACCCCCACCACTGCTCTGTGCTGAAGCAGTGATACCAGGAACATAAAGCCGAGCATCCGACACCAGAAAACGAGATTTTGGCAATTCCTTAAACAGCTGTGTGACTAATGTTTGTGTCACAGGTAGGGTTTGCTACAGGTAGCAGCAAAATATAGCAGGTTTTTACAGCTGCCATGGGGAAATATAGTCTGATGTAACTGCTAAAGATCTGTTCATATTCCAGACAGCAAACTACCATTTGCAGGATGAAATTGTTTGCTGTTTAAACACTGCCATTCAAGGACATTAATTGCTGTGGGTTAGATTAAACTAGATGGCACAGCAATAAGATTTGAAGCCTGAGAGAGGGGTGGGGAGGAAGGAGGAGGGGAAGAACAATCTTCTCTCATAAATAATGGGATCTAAAAAGGAATCTTTATAGGGAGAGATTAATCTGCAAACAGCCAAGTTCAAATCTAGTTCATGTCCTACAGGTACTCCAAGCAGCCCCAGAGGACACAAACACTGCCCTCACCACAAAAACAAGATTTCAAGCTTCTGTTGGGGTATTTATTCCAAATATCTGATCAATCTCAAGTGCCATATCAGAAGCTGGCTGCTTCCCAAGGTGGGACAAGCCACCCAGTGTGACAAGAGGAAATGCTCTCCTGCTGTTTTTAAAAGCAAAAAGGGGCAACAGGCAGGAAAGGGGGCAAGCTCTCATGACAACCTTTTGTTCAGTTTCTTGCACACATATACAAAGACATACAGAGCAATACATTCACATTGCATTGCAGGGAGAGAGGTAATTTTGGTCCAAATGTCTTCCTGTTGTATTTACCCTGAGTGCCTTGCAATAAACTCCTTTTCTCAGCTCATGGGAAGGCATGTTATTTATTCTTTTACAAACGTAAGCCCATTGTAAATAAATAAATAGCAGCTCTGGGCACTTTTTTTTCAGAGCTGTCTTTAAAAGCACTAATCGAAATGTAATGACAGGCTGGCAGCCAGTTTCACTATCCAGAGTGCTGATAACCAGCAAAGGTTTGCAGCCATAAAATGAACATCACAGCTGCAAACAAAACTATCCTCCTGTCACTCACCCCATCCCAACCCTTTGGAAAAGGCAAAAAGCAAATCCCCAACCACCCAAACAAGAACTTTGCAAAGGCAAAAAAACAAATCCTCAACCACCCAAACAAGAACTTTGCAGAATGTTTTGAAGGCCAAGAAGTTATGGCACAGTTTAGATGAAGCATGGCATGAATTTTTAGCCTAAGACCAGTAAAGAATAGCTGCCATTTCTGCAGTCTCCTCCAGCCCCATCTCCTCCAGCAGTGGTTTTATGAGATAATAATCAGTGATCACTGCTGATTTGCTGGAAACATTTGTACTGGGTACATGAGGGCACCCACAACCTTCCCAGGATGACTCCTTTGGAACATTCCACGGGAATAGGAATTTTTTCTTCCAGACAGGGAAGAGAAGACCTGTGTCCACAAGAAGGACAACACTCATTATCTTCTCATCCTCACCACGGGGGGAGAGGAAAGCACAATTTGTTTGCAGTTGTAGGAGATACAACCTGAGAGCAAAGCTCCAGAACTCCAACACCCAGGACACTCATGGACATCCCCTCCATTTCTACCTCTATTAGGAAGCTCTGAGGGGACACTATAATAGAAATTTAGTTACTTAAATAATAGTTTAGATAGAAGCTGACCCTCAGTGTTAAAATAATTTCACACAGTTCCAAGTAATTTTGTTCAAAGGAATACCTTGCAGCACCCCAAATTAATTGGAGACCTAGTCCAACAAAGACCATATTAACAAACCAGGACCCTTTTCTTCACTCTTCCCAATCAATTTTACCCTGGAGCAATTCCGTTGACTGCAGATGATATGGAATGCACAAGTGAGGATCTGGGGCTTTAATAATTGTTTCCAAAGATGTAGTGCAGACAGTGCTGATAACACCAGCAATAATCCCATCTCCATCCCTTAGGGCCATCCTAAAACTCCTCGGTAAAAAATGGCATTACCGGTTTTCAGGTGTCAGGAGAATTGTTATTTTCTGACAATACTATACCTAAAGCAGTATTTAAATTGTATGTTAAATAAATGCTGTGATTATTAGGAGCAGACTTCTTGAAGTTGAACCACCAGGTAGCTGATAGCTATCCTATTACAAACTCCAGAAGCCTCAGTAGAGATGTACTTAATAATTGTTTGGCATTAATTTGTCATTCAATAATTATCCTATTAAATCTAAATTAAACCCTCCACTCAGACACTTCATCTAAAGTGTGAACATAACAATTAAGAGAGAAGGGGAAAAGGGGGATGATTTCTGCATCATTTGCAGCGTAAGAGTTTGTGCTTTTGTGAGCAACAGCAGAAAAAGGGATTTAAGAAAGAGGAATAATTCTGGAACAGAAACACTCCCACCATAAACAAAGATCCATCTTTCTAAGTTACATATGGTGCACATCTTAGGATAGCATCTTGTTACGCTACAAACTTCAATACATCTATTTCTTCACCATAGGGAAGTTCTGTATTGCACTTCCTTTATAAGGAAGAAAAAGCAATTAAGAAAAAATAAATAAGTGTAGACAATCCACAAAGGTTGAGATTGCTCTCATCTATTGGACCAAATAACAGCTTGACAAAACAGGCTGAAATTCTCTTTTACAAGCTCCTCCTGCTGTCAACAGCCAGAAATCAGGCTCTCCAGAGGGAGATCCATCCCACCCACCTCAGAGCTCAGACTTGACAGCTAAAATGAGAGAAGAACAAATCCCATCTGAAAGCCAGACAGGAAGCCTGGAACAAGAAAGATTTAAACTTGTTCTCATGTCCTAAACTGAGATTTGAGACACAGAGCTATTCTTCCACATAGGATAATGTAGCTTGAAGTGCTTAAAATGTCATTAAGTAGCACTGCTGAGATGAGGACAGTCTGGGTAGTTTTCTGGCCTTTTCCTGACCAACTTAATTTTGAGATGAAGAAGAATGGCTTTTTTAAAGCAAGACGAGATCTATTTCCACTTGCAATTGCTCAGTGAATTTCCACATGAGCTGCAGAGCAGCACAGTACATGACAGTCACAGGAGGTTTTCTTCATCAATCCAAACTTTTTTTTACACAGCATTTAGGTCTGAAATCTACTTAAAAATGCAACTTCCTTCAGTAGAAGAGCCTCCTCTTTAGGTAAAAGCCCTGTTTAGTAATTTTTGGTATGTTTTTAGATTTGGTTTTTTTATGTTTTTCCTAGGGACGGCAGTTCTTTATATCCTCCAGAACCCCCAAATACCAGTTGTGGTGTTGGTTTTACAACGTGTGATATTTTCTCTCTCTTCCCAGGCTGCCTGAGCCAAGCGTGTTTCTCTCTGTGCCATTCTCCTAGGAGATAATTACCTCTTCACCTTTCTCTTCCTCTGCTAACACTCTCTCCTCTGCCAACTGCATTTTCCCACAGAGATGGTATTACTCATCCCTCTAACAAAACTCTGATGATTTCTCAAATTATACTTAGCTCTCCAGTCTGGCACTTGTGTCTCTGTTCTTCTCTATATCAGTTTGTCTAATAAATGTCTTATCTAGATCCTTAGACTATTACAGTACAAACAACACAGCCTTTTTCAACCAAAATGTTTTCCTCTAAATCACACAAAAATGTGACAGGAAGGTTCATTGTGGATTAAACTATTCACTGACTCTGTTTTGTTCCCACGAGCTTGTTTCCAACCCCACAAGTCAGCTTGGGTTTAAAAGATTGGTTTAAAAACTGCAGAAAGCAGATATCAAGGGGTGTAGGAGTACATTACAAAGGAAGAGCAACACACTTTGATACAGGAACAAGAACAATAAGTAACCAGCTCCCTGAAAAGTTTATTTATAAAATTTAAGCACATTAAACTGGAAAGGAATCTTGTCTGTTCAGAGACATCTGCGAATAACAGGCTGGGAAAGCCAGCATTAACAAGGGCAGTTCAGGTAATCATAAGCAAATGGAATTCAAAGCAGATTAAATCAGAGAGTCTATTTATCATGAGTGGCATCCACACATGGTATATTTAGTGAAGTTTTCCTCCAGTGAGTTTAGTGCTGGTAGAAGTGTGAGATGGACAGCTCAGGGGGCTGATTCCAACCCACAGCCAGGACAGAGCAGCACTCTCTGCTTCACTGCAGCCAGGCTGGGAGAGGAAAAACCTCCCACGGACACCTCCACACTCACCCAGTGCCTTGCCAGCCATGGCCAAGCCTGAACCAGGTTGTTACATCCTCTTCTAAAAATAGGACAAAAAAGTGAAACCTCTGAATCTATGAAATATTCTGCCACAGGGACTGGGCAGATTTGTGCCCAGTGTCTATCAGAAAGAGGAGTGCTCTGTACTCCAAAGCATCATTACACGGAATTTCAAGGACTCTCAAGCAGCATTACCTCATTCCCATGATGAGAGGTCTTGGATCCATCGTAACTATCCGTAAAACATTTCCTCATTTGGCCACAATAGGGAAAAGCTACATACAGAGCTGCAAAGGAAACCTCAATTTTTTTCTCCAAGACAATATTAGAAATGAGCAAAAGACAGTCATAGGAGGGTTGACAATGCAGTTCTCTGAAATATCTGTCATGGAGATCATTGCTGTTTAAGGACTGGAGATTCATTACTGCTGCTGCCTTTATGGACCCAGTGCCATTAATCCCCTACTTGAGCAAAACCATGGGGTGCATTGCTAATGGCTTCCAGGTTCCTTTTTGGATGCTGTGAAGCCTATATGATAATTAGTTCTCTAAATTAGCACTGTTTCCTTTGTAATCACTCCCTTCCCTAAATGATTTCACGTCACTGTTTCTTTGTAATACTTTTGGTCTCATTTCCCATTATCACCACTGGAATCACATTGATAACATTTATTTAATCTTTTTTCCACAGCTCTCCTGTACATTTACTGTCACCATCTGCACACGCAATGCATTGATCATATGAGACTTCCTAACTGCATTAGTGTGCATGGACCTATGAACATATTGAGTGCTTAAAGAAGCCTTTTTAAAATTTGTTATTGGCTGGCTGTGTCCCTGCTGGAGTCCTCTGGGGAAGACCCAAGGAAGAGCAATTGTTTTATCCTTTCTAACAACACTACCACTGCTGCCTACCCCTGTTCTTTCACAGGGCCCTGGAGATCTTTTATAGCATCCTACACTGTCACTGCTGTGCTGTTAAACCCTCATGAATGCAACATCGAATTAATAACACCACTATACACAATAAACAACTGCTAGCATAAAGGTAGCAACAAGATCTCTGGCAACACCACCATATTCCACCGCTTAGCCAGTGGATAAAACAAAATTGTCTGGTTCATCTTGCTCAGGCTGCTCAGAAAATATTTACGGGCTGATTTCCTTCCCTGTTTTCAGGGGGTTTTTTTACATTTTCTTTTCTGGTAGGAGACAAACTGTGGCTCAAAGCCAAATCTGAAATATCCTGGGGCTTTTCACTGCCTTATAAACAGTTAGTTATAGTCGTTGATACATTGTTGGCATATAATAAACCCTAATGTCCAGATTGCTTGTAAAAACACGGATCTGTTATTGATGTACGTACCAGTTGTGCCTCAAGGATCTCTTTGAGATGAATTTCCCTTAATTTTGAGGCCTAGACATATTTACATTAAACAGACACTTGGTAACTCGAGAAAAGACTCAGTATAGAATCTAGAGAAACTCGGTGATTAGACAGAGGTTGTGGTGGAAGTGTGTGGCACACAGAGAAATGAGCACACATCTGATGGCAATTAAATGCTCTACTTGGAGTTCATTCCCTGCCTCTGTTGGCAGGAGATTGAAATGAAGAATAAGCTGGGAATGCAATGCTCAGCCATAGGTGGCAAAATTCTGGCTAGGGCCTGCTAGAAAGCCAAGGTAATAACACAATAAAATATTTTCTGCTCCTCTCTGCTGGTGATATTCTCCTCTTCCAGGGTTTCACCTGAAGAAAAAGATACTTGCAAACTTCACTTTTAAACCACAACAATGCATGATTTATTTTTTTTTTCAGCATGCCTGTTCTCTGCACCACGTGCCACAGGTGCAACAGCACAGCCACCAAAGTTTCTGTCTTCTCCAGCTTTGAGACCATGCAAGGACCTGCTGTGCCCAGACCCTTGCCAGCAGCAAGCAGCCCCTGGGATTCACCCCAGTTCTGCCAGAGCCACGACACTGCCTGACCCAGCCTGCTCTCAGCAAAACCAACAAGCAACAGATGCTAAACCAAGCAACACACATACAGATCTCTAAGAGCAAGAAGAACTTGGTCTTTCAGGGCAGATTCTTGACCTGCTGAGCCTGAAAGAGCTGGGAATTCCCTGAGTGAGTTTGTTAAATGCCCAGGGATAGAGGCAGGCACAGAGGAAGTGCCTTGGCAGGCTGATCTCAGGCACTGGAATGAGCAGCTAAATGCTCACAGAAACTGATAATGTTGTGTTTTCTTTAAATACACATCCTAAGGACCTGAGGAGCTTGTGCTCTGGAGAAGCCCTCGTAAGAAAAGGTAAGCAGGAATTTTAAATGAGGATTATATGCCCAAGGGTTTATGGATCATGCATAATGGCTTAAATCACGTTAAAGTGGTGTTGAGACATGCACATCATTCCCACTTGTACCTATTTGACTTCAGCATTATACAGAGCAGTCTCACAAAAGGAAGACACATTCACAGCCCTTCTGCTCACACCTGGGACAGGGGGAAGGACACAGAGTAAATTGCTGTAGCATGCTCAGGGCTGAAATATTCACTATTTTCAACAATATCTTCAGAGTTAAAACTTGGATGCTCAGGAGATCCCACCCTCTGTCAGCTTAAACCTAACTCATGTTGAAGTCCCCTCTCTACAGTTAGCCCAGAGCAAATTTAAATAATCTAGCAGTTCCTTCCAATTTCCTGGTTGCAGGAGACTTTTGCCCAGGTAGCAGGACTAGCAAGCCATGGTACTGTGGTTTAAGGAATGTCCCTGTTCCCAGCAGAAGTCTGCAAAAAAACATTGGAAATCCCAATGGTCTAGGAAATTTGCAAAAAACCCCCAACAAACCAAAACCAAAAAATGCCCCCAAAAAACACCTTAAAAAAACCCCAAACAAAACAAAACAAAACCTAAAAAAAAATCACTGGTCTAACACACATATTTGCATGCCAAGTTTCAGTGAAACTATTTTTTTAAAAAAGCTTCGCTAATAATGCCTGAATTTGGAAATTTAGACATTCCTGTACATTAAAATACAATGATCTGGGAAACATAACTGTTAGCAAGGTGTTTCAGGCTGTGCAAGACCTGGATTTCATACGGTGTAAGTTCTGCATGAGGAGCCTGATTGGAGCCAAGACAATGTTTCCTGTGTGCAATTGTCATTTTTCACACTATTTCTCTGTGACCTTGCTTGTTGGGCAGTGAGCATAAGAATTTAACTGCATCTTCCCACCCCTGCCTGGTTATGGGGAAGGCTCAAAGGAAAGTGTTGGTTATTATTGTTTGTTTCTCTTGAGCATCCCATGGAGATTTCAGGTCTATTTACTGCAGCAGTTCCGAACCGACAGCTGATAAAGTTCCCATTACTGATCTCTAATGAATGGATATAGCTGGGGAAACAGGATTTACCTTCCCTTCACTCAGTGTTTGCTGTTTCCAATCACAGAACTGTTCCTTTCTCCCCTTCTCCAGCTTCTTCTCTCTTTCATTTCTTACATAAACTAGAGGGTCAATTCTAGGTCAGGCATAGATGGACACAATGCCAACATATGTGACCTTCACAGCCTGAGTTTTGCAGATGGTTTCTGGAAGAATTGGATTAAAACATTTTAATCTGCCGCCTCCTGAGTGTATCCATCCTCACTGTGGGACACACATTGTGTGTCCCAATCCACCAAGGTGAACTGGCCATGCTTCCTTTGACCTGCCCAATTAAAGCAAAAGCCAGGCACTGGAGTCCTGAAGGAAATGAGGTTTTGTTCTTATTCCAGAAGATGTTTAAGCAACAGATCGTTTTCTCAGCACTTTCACTTGCAGGTACTACAGGAAACCATTGGGTGACAGTGCCAGCAACATTCACTTTTCTAGTCCCTATCAGCCTCTGCTGCAAAACTCTTCCAAGAGAAACTTTCTGTGGCCCTCAGCAATCATCTATTCTCTGAAACAAGATCCGGTAATTCCTGCCTGTGTTTTTTTATTCTCCCTGCCAATGTACAGATTGCAGTGCACCAACACCTCAGGTTAACCTGAGCACTGAAAAAATGTCAGTAGGGCTCAAATGGTGACAACTGACAACCTAAGAGAAAAAGCAGGAATTCTGCAGACATTTATGGAAAACCATCGAGGCACTCCAAACCAAACGAAGAAAATAAGAAGTAAGCTTAAACTGCTCTTCAGCTCCGAAAATACCACTTTGAAGATTCAAAAGACCAAAATTCGTCTGTCCTTACAGATCCCTAGAAGAGTCATGAAATGTCAACCGGTCATTTCCGACATTGGCACGGGTAAAAGGGGAGGCAGATCCTGTGTTGCTTCACTGGCTTATTCCTAAAACCACTTTCTCATAATATCAGGTACAAATTTCAAGTAACATGTTGCCATAAATAATCAAAGAGAAATGAGAAACTGGATGGATTCAGGCACAATTCAATAGGAAGAAAGGTGACAGTATACGCTTGTAAGACATTTACATGATTGCTGTAGAAAACACATTTTTGTTACGTTTCCTGTATTACATTTTAGCTGACATGACACAGAGAAAATAAATCCTTAGGAAAGTCTTGTTCTTATACTGTTTCTGCCTTGCCCAAAACTAAGCAGCAGTGTTGAAATCTTGCAAGGAAGCTCACTCCCTCGAGGTTGTTAATCAGCATTTTAGACAAAAGTTTGGGGTAGCTTCCAACTAAGACTTCAAATTTTTTATCTGAAGCAAACCAGACTGCTAAATTGCATTCTGGTTTTATAAGACAATCATTAATAATAATAATAGCAAAATGAGAATTGCAAAGATTATTTTTTCATGTATTTTATTAACGTGAAGGTAAAATCCTGCTGATCAGATCAGCAGAGTTGCATCAGAGATAAATTTAGTCCATTATTCAATTAATCCTTCAATGCACTCCTGTGGTCGAGGTAATACATTATTATTATCTCCACTTCTGTTATTCCCATTAGAGACATTAGTTCCAAGAATGTGAACCATTTATTGTTGCGGGTCCTGATCCTGTAATAGGATGTGCTGGCAGAGACCCCAGTGTCCACAGTAAATCCCACTACCCTGAATGAAACTCATCATCCTTCATTAGGACAATTGTTGCAAAGTGCCATTACCTCGTATTGTGCCCACCCAGTTGAATAAGTTGCCTGCACTATTTAATTTAAGAAGGCAATAATTAAACAAAGAACCTTTTTGCATTTACTGTAACTGGGGCATGTTTAATTGACCACCCTGCTTTTGGGAACATCCCCTTGTCCACACAAACAAGGATGAGGAAAACAAGCAGTACTGAGTGTCAAAACAGGAGTGCTCTCAGCAGCTTCACCTCCCTGCTCACCAGTCAATGCACTGACTGCTTTTAAGGTGGTGGTACTAACCTTCTGCCTCTTTAAATAAGTGGTGGAACAATTCTTCTATTAGACAGTTGATCCACCTGCCTTCCTGCCTTTCTTTTTTCTTTTTTTTTTTTTTTTTTTTTATCAGGACTGTCATTTCAAAGAGCATGGAATCATGGAATGATTTGGGTTGGAAGGGACGTTTAAAGGTCATCCAGTCCAACCCCTGCTGCAGTGAGATCAGGTTGCTCAGAGCCCCATCCAACGTGAACTTGAATCTCCAGACTGTTCCCACTTTACTGTATTTTGACTCACATTTTGGAGTGATCTTAGCTGGGTTTCTTTGGGGTGTGTTAACCAGATTCTTTCTGGATGATGCTTAACTTGAAGATATCTCCAGGATCGTTTAAATGCCATGACCACTACCAAGTATTCACTCTGCAAAGCCAGACTAGAGCTACCTTAGGGAAACCCCTTGAAATATACACAATGTGGACACAGAATCATCAGCCACAGCTGCATTGTTCTGTGGCTCATACTATTTACAAATGCAGAACAATCCACTGTCTCACCCCGTTGACCCTCAGCCAACTCCAGTGACAAGAACATTGCAGGAACCAGTCAAGCTGATTGCAATACTGTGCTAGCACAGGCACCTGCCCATTCTGAGCCACAGCAATACCCTAGCTCCTTCAAGATTGGTCTCCAAACAGCTATTTGGGAGCCCAGGAACCTTAGCTGCAAGCACAAAAATTCAGTTAGAAGCAATTCTGCCTGCTAGTTAAACTGCAAAGATCAAATAATAATAGCAAGCAATGCAGGAATGCCATATAATTTATTCATTAGCATTGCTAATGTGGAAAATGTTTCTTTTCCTGTGATGAATCTTACTTATTACACTTTGAATATGGGAGAACATATTCAGAATGTTGTGTCAAACAAGTACACACTATATATTTAAAGTAACAGGGAAAATGGCCAATTTTGAAATATTTTAGAAAAGAAGGTTTTTTCTATCGTCACATATATTGTACACAGATGTTCAATACATTTTCTGAAGTATAATGTATATCAGACATTTGGAAACCTTCCCCTGGCCTTTCTATACTCCACCTTCTTATACCAGCCAGAATAATGTTGTTAGTAGAGGACCCAGGGGTGATGGATCTGTGGGGTAATCCTTGGAATACCTCGTGCTCCAGGCTTAATGATGCTCCCTAACATTTGGAGACCAATCAGGTATTGCAACTGGTAGAAAATTACCTCAGACAGAGCTATAATTTCTTTTTATTACAATTCTTTCTGGAAACTGGCCTTTTAGCAGAATGAAAAACAAAATAATGAGCCTGTCTTCTTAACCCCCGAGAGGACCGGTTAATTTACGTTCACTCACTGTTTAGTTTTCATGGGTCCTAAAATTTGCACAGGGCCTCAGGGTCTGCTCTGTTCCGTGATTAAGTGAAGCAAAAAGCCAGAAAAGCTGTTCTACAGCTCCTCACTTACAATCTGCTTACAAACAGTAGATCACTCCGTGGTGTACAAGAACAAATACATTTTCCTCCTGTCACTAACTAACTCAGACAAATGTTCATTTACTGCAATCCTTCAGACCATGGAAAGATCAAGTTTTGCAGTGGGCACGCCGTTCCCAGCTCTGGCACTAAAGCTCCATGTAAATTTTGATATATTGATATATTTTGATGTCCTCATTCTTTCCACTGTAGATTCTCTTCCCCCTTGCATTAATGAGGACTAGGCTTTTTCACAGTGGATTCCCACACTGAATTCTTCAAAACAAACTGTTCCACAAAATGTATGCACTTCATAATCCCTGGAGGAAGTGATTTAGAAGGCAAGTGTTTATATGCTTTGATTCTGTATTTTCCCCCTCTCTATACCTACACACACACTTGTATGCATATGTAAATATGTATATTCCAGAAGAGAAGTGAACCTGATCTTTTATTTGCAAAATACTCACCATGAAGGGAAATATGAGGCACAAGCATCCACATCATCTCTTAAGTAACTTAGTCTGTTGTGGTTTTCTTTGTAGATAAACAATGGATGTGTTCATTGTCAAAATCTATTAATGACTAAAAGGCCACCAACTTTGGTGATGTCTGTGACAGGACCCCACATATGAACATGGAAATACCTGAATATTTGGTTGAAGGATCAATTTACTAACCTTTCACACAACTTAAATCCACCAGCATAAGGCAGGAATAAAAAAAATTGCTCCTACTGCTAGAGCACTACAGCCACAGAGGAACAGCTCTCACAACATGAGCAAGTGTGAAAAACACAAAAAGCAAAAGAAAAGAAAACCACATTAAAGAACAGCCAACTGTATACTAAGAAAAAAGCTTTTCCCTTGCTCTTGTAAGAAATAATGCCAGCTGAAATAGAGATCAAGTTTCCCATTTACACTTTCCATGGCTTTTATTTTCCCAACAAACTAGAGAACCCAAACATGGAAGATGACATGCTTTCTTGTGGAATATGTTTCCCACGGAGGGGTGCCAGGCTATCACAATAATGGATTTCCACTCCACATTTTCTTCTGCAGATGATAACAACTTTCGCCTTTGTATTTATAGCAGAATCCAAGCAGACAAAATAACTTATTTGCTAGAAACAAGCACTTCCATAAGCAATAAAACAAATCAAAGAATGTTTTGGTTGAAGGAACAAAAAACTGCAAACATCTAAGTGACAACTGTTTCCTAGAATTTACAAACATAGATAAGATGCTGAAATATAGGTTTCGTTTCAGCTTATACAAATAAATGTTTATTTCTAGAAGACAGAGTTGCTGGAGAATAAAAAACATCCTACTTTAAGAGGCACATAGCTGATATCAGGCACAGCCCTTCCCAAGCAGAGATACGAGAAACAGACTCCTCTATTTCTTCCTTAGTCATATTCAATTTCTTCAGGCTATGACTATTAAAATGAAGACTGAGCCATCAAAGTGTCATTGAGCTGAGGAAGGAGAAGGAACTGAAGTTAAACCAAACAAATTGTGAACAAAAACAAGGGAATTTATTTTAAGAAGAAAATTAATATATTTCATATTCAATTTGTGCCAAAATCTGATTGCAGTAGAAGAATTTCTAATTTGTCTGGTTTAATTATCACTGAATAAAGATCTTCAGATTTGATCCCTACCTTATAAAATCCTTTAGTGAAAGGACAAAGGACTAGATTATGGTCTTGCTTATGGCTGTTTAAATCTCTGGTAACTCCACTGAAATCACACTGCTATGAATATTTACGGTTCATTGTAAACATTTTGAGAGTTGTAGTGGGATGAACTTTATAGAGCACAAGATATTTTAAATATTGGAAATGTAGGCTCTGTACCTTTCAAACACTATATGCAGGGCTTAAATTTACCACCATGAACAAAACTTCCCAGTGTGACACAAATCCAAATCACAGAACCATAGAATATCTTGAGTTGGAAGAGACCCACGAGGATCATCAAAGTTCAAATCCTTCAGTCAAGGCTCATAACACTCCAAGGGCATCACTCAGCCACATGTTTCCTCCATGGGAATTGTGAGGACTCAAGACACCTCAAAGCAGCTCCAAGAGGCATCCCATGAAAAGAGGATTGGTCAGTTCTGACTAGGTCCTAAGAGGACCTTGGGAAGTGGCTTATTTGAGAGAATATAAGGCAATATTTTGCTGTCATTAATCCACTGAGAATGCCTGGTTCTTTCATTACCTAAACATGACATGCATATTTCAAGTTACACATTTTCACTTGATAATTATTTAATAAGATAGGGACAGAGTCAGCAAATAATGGCTCGAGAAGGAACATTTAATTTCCAAGAGTGTCCTAAGAGACGTTTCATTGAGGGGAGCCATAGCAATTATCTGCAAATTCAGTGTCAGACGCATTTCACTAATTCAGGACTCAGGAAGACAATGTGCATTAGCACTAGGAAGGTTGTAGCTAGAGATAATCAGATAATGAACATCACAGTGGTGAATCTACAGTCAGAAATGACACTGCTGCTCTGCTCATCTAAGATTCGAAATGAAGATTATTTTGAAGATTTACTGAATGGACTCTTGACGCTTTTTAATTCTTTGCCTTAATTTTGTTGGGAAGATTCCTCATTTGCCTCTTGACCTCTGACAGATATCTGCATTTGCCCTGGTGAGGAGGATTTTAGCTGGTAGGCATTGAATGCAATGTACTTTCAGTTTGAAGCAAATGCAAGGACAAAGAGCAGAGAAGCAAAGTACAGCGGGCAATGGCATTGTGTCAGTGCTATTTGATCAGAATTTGTTCATGAGTGAATTTCCAAACAGCTGGATCTGAATACATATTAATATTGTAAATACCAAGCCCTCTTGGCAGAAGCATATGTCAAATGTCCCTGCTCAGTTAAGACAGAAGTGATGGAATGCAAAGCAAATTAGTGTGCTAACATCCATGGGTTAGACCAGTCTGTTGGCTGGAAATATCAGAAAATGTCCTAATTTGGCTTTTGTGGTAAACAATACTCAAGATTCAATGACATTAACTGAAAATGGAGATAGCCAAGCTTTGGAATAAGACCCTGCTGTCCTCCTATTCCCTTCCATGAGGGAAGTTCTTCTGTTCACTCCACACCAAGAGATGACATTGAGTATAAGACAAATTTGACTTGAAAACCACTGACAGACCCATGTGGGTGTCCCTAATGACAGAGGGATTTTCTGCAGAGCATTAACACTCCCCCATAAATATGGGAACAAGCTGTACCTCTCCATGCTCAGGAGCACTGTACTCTGGGTGCTCTCTTCTTGGAATTATTGGTGGCATGAATCAAAGTGGCAAGACCTACCTCTTATCTGTGCTCACTTAAATTGAGTATTTTGTATGTGTATCTCTGATATAGTTGGGTCCCATAATCAGCAGCAGTGATAGAGAATCCTCAAGTACAAACATGCACCAAGTGATATTTCTGATTTAAAGGTTAACACTGATTCAAATTGCTTTTATTCTTCCCTCCTGCTGGGTAGGAAAATGTTCTTTAGCTTTATTGTTCCGGAATGTTCTCTTTCAAGATCTCACTACTTTATCCCCAAGACTTCCTTATTCTCTCCCTCCAAATTTGCAAAACAAATTACAAACGTGATTATTTGCAAACTTTAATGCCTTTGATAAAAAAATATTAATAATCTTGATCCTGAATGCTATCATTGGATATTGGTCAAACAGCAGTCACCTTTCCTCTGACAGCTGCTGTCCTGACTTCCTTCCAATGCTAAATCATGAGTCCTCTGTCATTTTCTAGTAGATTAAATGATTTGCTTTTGCTGAAAACTGTTTTGATATCTATTATACTCTGTTCATTGCTATCCCTCTAAATTGTGCTGGGAAAACTTAAATGGTTTGAGAGAGATTGGATAGATGGGTAGATAACTGTGAAATTTTACAGTTAATATCTGCAAAGCACCTAGAGATTTCAGAATAAAGGAGGCATGAGAAATGCAGAGGTTTCTTGTTATGTTTCAATGCATGAATGCAAAAAGGAGAAGAGAGGGCGGGAAGAACCAAGTCAAATATTACGGTCTGTCTCGAAAAGCCGCTCGCTTTAATCCACGACTTCCCTGTTCTCTGCCATCTCAATTGGCACTTGCAGAACCAGACTCCATTTGTTTCCTCTGAGATGTTCCTTTAAAAAGGATCTGAATGGAGATAGGGATTTCTATAGAGCACAGGTAATTAGTGCTGGAGGACTCTGATTATCTCCTAATACCCCTCCTCACCATTTTACACAATTTCACATAATAAGCCTTCCCGTGAACAAACCCAGTCTGAGACAGAGCCTCCTGGGAGGCTGATTCTCAGTGTGAGGAGAAGAGCTGCAGATTTCCATCCTCTACACACACAGGTCCTTTTTCTTCACTTTTCTAATGGTTATTGGAGAGCAGAAGAATGATACACTGCATTTAAAGGTAAAATCCCTTTCCGCTACATTTTCCTCCCAGTTGAACTGTGGGACAACCAACGGTTTATTTTTATTCTTATTTTAATTTCCTTTCTATGTTTGCCCTATTTTAATTAAAATGAGATCAACAACCCACGAGAAAACAAACTCATGAAAGCTGTGCTGAATATATATCTGCATTATAGTTTAATAAAAATTTAAAAGTTAGGGTATTGAATAAAATTAAACCCTTAACAGAGTGGGAATTAAAATAAAACCCAACAGCAACAACAAAACCAGGAGAGATCATGATCAATTAATGATGAATATTGCATTTCTTTGTTCACAATATATCAGTTCATGCCCAAAGAGATAATTTGGAAGATGGGGAGAACTATTAGGGGTGTTTAGGGAAATACCAACAAAGCCCAAAAAGCTAAACTCTAAGAAATAATATCAGGCAACAACAAAAGACCTTGAGGAACACGAGACTAATTAGAGAAGTCGGCCATGCGTTTTGTTATCACTCCATTACAATGAATGGAAATGAGGCCAGGGGTTGAACATCTCTGCTCAGGAACACCTGGGGAGCAGGAGCAAGGAAAAACCTGATCTGCCCTTGTGTTAGTTATTTAGACTCAAAGAACTTTAACTGATACAGAGCTGATTTCAGGCAAAAAGACATAAAAAATTCTCACTAAAGATCAGAAGTTCAGAAAACATTAAAGGAGGGACTGAATAAATAAAATTCCCCCCACTTTTCTTTATAAGAGTCAATGGGGCAAGCAAGATTACAAAGGAACTTATGACGGGGAGAAATAACCACGATACTTCACAGACTCTTGTTTAGAAACAATTTTCTTTTGCCAACAGCTATAAATAGTGCAAGCTTCAATACTTTTATTTGTGCTTAAATGAGAGGCCACTTGTCAAATATTTGCATAGAATAAACCTCAGCTCAAAGCTTTTGGATGTATGCTTTGCTTTGAATGTGGTAGTAATCCCACCTCTAGTCAGCTGAATCCTTTAAGTCATGCTGTGCTGAACCACATCTGTCTCTCGAGATTCCACAATAAAAATTATTGCTTTGCGTTTCAGCAGCGAACAAAGTGGTTCCCATGTACAGCTTGTTTGCAAAACACTTCGTCAACCCAACAGATCTTAAGCAACCGCGTATTCTTATAAAGCAGAAACGCAAACAGAAAAAAACCCACCCCACCCTCTTTCTAAATGTGAATTACAGTAGACAAACAGGACAAACTGAAGCCAGCACGACTGCCAGTTCCTCTGGGAAAAACGAGCTCGTCTGCAACTGCATCAAAGGCAGCAGCTGGCCAGCCCGGGTTGCAGTGGGATGATGATGCTAATCAGCAGTTTGAAGGTGCTAAAGTAGATGACATGGTGCTGTTTCAAGAATCAGGGCCCACAACTAGTTTATCTGAGGATGGGCTGGTGAAAATGCCTCTTGCTTTTCTTCCTAGCCACTCTTCCCAATGATTTTGCCACTCCTGCCTAAGCTTCTGATAGAGGCAGTGTTTTCTTTTTCTAGACAGAGAGACACTGTTTAATTCTTCTGAATGCTCTGACAACCAGAAGGGTGAAAGGCACCCTGTGAGTGACAATAAATGCCTTCTGTCTGTGTTTTGATATCCAGTGTGTAGATCTGTAATGCACTGCTCAGTGTGACTCTCCAAGGCTGCTCCCACAAGCAGCTGGGAAAGTCAAGCCACTGTCAAAGCAACAGCAGCTTTTACTCTTTGCTCCAAAAGTTTGGGGCTCCTTGTTTCTACATTTTATGATGATACAGAAGCATCAGCATGCTGGTGGCATGACATGGGCTGGATGAAAAGAATGAATTGCATTCCCATAGCCAACCAACACTATTTCTGTTTGCTCTGCTTTCCCTTTCCTTCTGTAGCTTGGCTTAAGAGACCCAAACGTCCTTTATGCACAATGGAGAAATATTTCCTGCCCAGCCAGCACATTTCCACTTAAACTCAATGTTCTCAGGACAAAATCAAAACAGAAGACAGATGCTTGATAAGTATCTAGTCTGGGTGGGAAGATGGTGATATATAAGTAAGGAAAGCAGAATCTTTTCATTCCTCCTGTGTAAAAAAACACATTGGTTTTGCATTAGCAGTTGAAATCTAGATTACACCATGTAAAGGTAGGCAGACAGCGCAAGTTTGGCAAGGATTTTACTCTGGTTTTGGAAGCATTTTGATACTGATACCTATCTCAGTGTAGCAAATTTGACAGAATCTCTTAGCTAGATAAACTGCTGCTCCCTTGCAGGTCACTAGATGGTGATGGGGAATATTAAAAAAGCCCTTAATGCAGACAGCAAAGCTGCAGACCTTGCTGCAGTTAATGAGTGAAGGAACACTTGCTGCTCCCCATCTTTGCTTTCAATTCTGCTCACATCACATAATCTCAGACAACACAAATTGCCATCAGTGTGAGATACCAGGAATGCCTCAAAAACCACCATGGAGTTCAGTATGAGAGGTGGAGACTGAACAGCATCTCCAGCCTATCCTCCTGGGATATGGCTTTAATTAACAAGGTTCTATATAAAGAATTTGTTGAGTTGGTTATTTAAAGGAAAAAAGTCCATCTGGGCTCCTAGGATCCATTTGAAATTATATTCCTTTTTGTATAGCTTGGACACAGCAGAAACAAATGTCCAGAAGGGGAAAAACCTTCCTGAGATAAAAAGGAGCTGGCCGGCTCTCTGCTGATCCTTTGGCACCATGCCTGCCAGTATTTGAGAAGAACAAAGCTGAGAAATAGAAATTCTGCACTGCTAAGATGCACCCACTACCTCTGAAGCACTTGCACCCCACAGCCCACTAGAAGAAAATCCCTCCTAGGCAAAGCTCTTAGCCTGACAGAGACACAGGTAATGGGAAGCTGAGCCAAGTCTCTTTTAAGAAGAGAACTCCAGAAACAAATCAGCCAAAATATTAGCTGATATAATTTGTTACATGTTTCAGGGATGGGGAATAGAGAAATTCAGAAGAGGAGAGGGGGCCACTCTTCTGTGTCCCAGACACCCACCCAGAACTTGCAGCAGGAATTCCCAGAACTACCCACTCTTATCTATTCCTAGTGACTTGGAGCCAAAAAAACCCTTCTGTCCTCAGGAAGCTTTTCTTCTCCATTTTTTTCCCTCGTGTCTGCTCATATTAAACCAGCACAAAATAAGAAATTCTTAAAGTACTGACAAACTGGAAAATATACCAAGAAGAGCAAGGAGAAATGAATTATGAGTGCTGGAGGGACTCACTTGCAAGGAAAGATTAGAAGAACTAAATATGTCTAGCTTGGCAGAGAGATGACTAAGCAGAGAGGGGGAAGTGATAAATGTCTACAAATATTTGAAGGACGTATACACTGAGGAGGCAGAGAGATTCTGCAGTGTGAGCCATACCAGGTGGTGGGATTAGGAGCAAAGGGATGGAATCAGAAAAGGGAAAAAACCAAAACAAAACAGAAAAAACCTCACAGAGCAAAAATTCAACTGAAGGCTACACAAACCAACATCCTCATGAAAATGATATATATCCATATCCCCCACACTGGGGATGTGGAGATTTTCTCAGAGGTAGAAAACTCAGTATATGAGACATATGGGAGGACTGCAGGAGTGCTTTGTTGCCTGCAGAACTAAAGGAAAGAGCTGTGCCTTGATGCTGGGAGACCAACAGGAGCCTCAGTGGACAACAGGTGTCCCACCAACACTGTCAATTAGAGAGCTTCAGGCAGGAAATAAAGGTCATTTCTGTATCCAATTGAAATCACAAGAGAAAGGTTTGTTTGGAATAGTTTAATGACCCTGAACTTGGTAGAGCTACAGGACTTTATAGATATAGCCCAGCCAGATGGTCCCTAGGAAGCAGGAGGCTTTGGGTTTGTTAAGCATTCAAAAAGATGATGGTGGAAAACCTGAAAGATCAAGATGGAAGACAAAAGCATCATATTCTTCCGTCTTAACTCAATTCAACCATCACTGGTTTAACCAGGTCAAAAGGAGACAGGGGAGATCACTGTGCATTCCACAACCCAGCAAAGCACATCAGTGCTCCTTCAGCACCTCGAAAAGTCAGGAACTAAATGCAGCCAATTTTCCTCTTTAAGGAAAACAAAATTCCATTTGCTTTCCATTTTCAGGCAGGGAGGACCCCAGCCACCCCCACAGACATGTCCCCAGTTCATCATTTCAAGCCCTCTCCTGCTCCACATCAGCACACTCATCTTGAACCAGCAGAAGGACAACCCAGAGATCATTTCCAAGGGCATGTAATTGAAGGTTGTATTCTACACCCAGTTCAGCTGGATTCCAGCCAGGACATGCAGCTCAATTGCTTCAGAGTTACTGACAGCAGTGCCTCCTCCTGCCAACACAGGAGGGGCAGACCTCAGTTTTTGTCTTCCTGGAACTTTGTCACTGAGGCCCCTCTACACACACTTGGCTATTCAGCCTGAGAAGGGGGCAGGGGTCCAAGGTAATGCAAGGAAAATCATTGAGTCCTTCCTTTAAAATGCATTTCAGGTGTTAAACCTCTCCCTTGTGCAAACCAGGTGAAAGGAATTCCCACAAGTCCCGATATGGGAAGCGTGTCAAGGTCCTTCCCGTTACCCTGGATTTGATTCAAAGTTTGATGGGAAGTCAAAGCCTCAGCTCATGTTTTCAGAGTATTCCATGTCCCTAGCAGAGGTTTGCAGGAATAAAGCCCCATGCTTGTGACAGGGAACTCTCTGTAAACAGGGTGATGCTCATCTGCTTGGCAAGCAGAGCTAATTCTAATAACATTGTGCTTTTACTGATGAAAATAAAAAGAGATTTGACTACAGTGAGATTTCAAGATGATTGTACATTTGTCTAACTGAAATAGGGGAGCAAACGGAACAGCCAGAGCTCAGAGCAGTTGATGTGATGGAACAGCTCAGCTGGACAGTGATACTCTAAGGGAAAAGCCACACCTTTATCTGTCCTGGCAGAAAACCAACACATTGCTGAGCACGGACCTTCACACTTGGAACACCAGAACAAAAAGTCTCAGTACAGGGACAATCCCTGTATCAGCCTGGTAAAGCAGAGTAAGGAAGAACAACTATGGACAGAGGCAGTAGAGGCAGAGGGGAAGTTTTCCAGGTATTCTAGTCCTGCAAACCCAAAGATAGGCTTTGTTTCCAGTAAGCCAAAACCTGTAAGTAAAAGATGCTTTTAATAACGTAATTCCCACCAGAAATTACACTGACCAGCCATCACCAGGTCCTCCCACCCCAACAGAGCTGGCTCTCAGCAGAGAGATTCTTATCATCCACAAGAACCAAGCCCCAGTGCTCCTTGCTAGGGAGCCAATCCTTGGACAGAGAAGCTTTGATGACCTTTCCACATGGAGCCAGGAATAAGGCATCCCAAGTAAAACAAAGGGAGAGAGGTGACAACAGACATGCTCTTCTCTCTGCCCCTCCCAAACATATGATCCTCCTGCTAAACATAAAGGATGAGACCTCTCAGTGATCCAAACATAAAGGATGAGATCTCAGTGGAGCTATTATGCAGCTCCTGCTCTCCTACACGAGATGAAACAAAATGACATACCTTGATGTGGGTAGGACAGGCACTGAGCTCTCTGTAGAGGCAGGCTGGGCTAGCTTGCAGCTGGGAAAGCCTTTTCATCAGGAAAAACAGCAGCTGCCATTTGAGACTCAACAGAGCCAATTTCAGCAAAGTCCTGGGACTCATGGCAGTGAAGCTGTAATGGAAGAGCCAGGTTCATCCTCACAAAACAGCAGAGATTCCAGTGTCCCAGCATGGCTCTGGGGAGCATGGTGCTGCTGCAGCTCTTTTTATGAATTAACCAGGTGTTTAACTTCAGCATCCTGGCTAAAATCCAGCATGGACAAATGCACTTTTTCCTTTCTTTACCCAGTTTGCACCCAGCAGCTTCATCCTGGGCAATTTCCCCCACCCTGCCCTGGTGCAGCCCCTGCAGAGCAGGTGCAGTGTCACCCCAGAATGTGCTGCACTTCAGCAGCAGGTGAGGATCTGCACCTCAGCCTCCCGACCCAAAGGCTCATGGAACCCACTGTGTAAACATAAGGCACTATTATCTCCCCTCTCCACATGGAATCACTTTATGGAATTTATTATTATTATTTGGAGCTCAGATTGAAACCCTCTGGCCATGTATGAGCACTAAGCCTGCTTAGGGAATGCAGGAAGCAGCTAAAGTGGTGAAAAGGCAAAGATTTATGACAGTCAGAAAAGAAATTTTCTTTTCTAGCAACAAGCTCCACATTCCTAATCTATTTCTGCAGATTTTGCTACTCTCTACCAAACTTCTGACAGGTCTTAAAGACTAACACTTACCATGCTACAAGCTGTTCCTCTAAAGTCTATTTTATCATTGTTTATAACCACCTGGCTGGATTCCCTTGGTGGTATTTTTCACTCTTTCCCATAGACCTTAAGAGTATCCATATTACTCACAACACAGCCTTCATCTTCACCTTTTTCCTTCCCTCCAGCATCATCTCAGCTGTTTTTAACTGGGCTCCCTTTATCTCCTCCTGAGAGCTCCCACCCTTTCTGATCCCCATTCAAATCATCACATTAGTGAGACAGACTGACTGACTGTGCTTTTCACCTGTGTCTTGAGCAGGATTGCATCCTCACCCTCTCCCTTAGCTTCAGTAAAACTTTCTACTGTGAGAGCTTTACAAATATGTTTCTGTCCCTGATAAAATGATATTAGGTAGGGATACAAGGGGAGGTCTGTGAAAGGAGAAAAATAGCAGTGACAATGAGTAGTCTCTCCCAAATTGTCTTTCTGAAAGCTCCAAATGGCTTTGTAACAGCATGAAAGTGCTTCCTGATTATTGCCAAGCTGAGGCTCAGGAAAGCCCTGAGGGTGGACAGGAGAGGAGTGAGCAATATATAAAAACCTGCAGGAAGAAGTGGTTTGGTAGAAATGCTGTGGCCCCTCACACATTCCCTGGGATGTCAGAGCTGCCCCTGCAGCACAGCTTCAAGAAGAATTCAGGGCTCCATTTCCCCCCTGACTCTAAAAAACCTCAAGCTGCTCCCAATGCCGGAGCAGTCTCGTGGTCTCTAGGTCCCTGGGGACCTCCTCATGATTTACAGTAAGATTTTACAGCAGAAGTTTCAACCAGGACTCATCAGTTTCCCACCCAACACTCAGACAGATCTCCCTCATTTCCAGTGACTTGTCACTTCAGACCTTCCTCTGATAGCACAAGGGGGGCTGATGCCCCAAACCCAGACTCCTGGGAGAGCATGTGGGCAAGACCTGGCCAGGTGCCACCAGAGCTGGTCACAGGCACCTCTGGAGGCAGCAGCTCTGGCTGCAGGAATGAGCACAGCTAACACAAACATCATGCTGCGTTCCCATGGCAACCAAAGTGTCATGTTCATCACCCTCTCGTTTCGGGAAGAAAAAAGACAGAGGTCTGATGAAGAAAACTCCAAGAGTCCCAATGGGCTGTGCTGAGCTCAGGCAGATTTTTAACACCATTGCTGGCACCACTCACCCCAGGCCTGCAGGAAAGTGAAACCCTGTGGTGGCCCATGGGTTTGAGCAGGAGGCTGAATGGGATTCAAACACATCCAGCCAGATTGAGACTGGATACAGTTCACGTCTTTGCTCTGTGTCACTTTGAAGCCAGGGATACACAATCCACTCACCACAGCTATAGAAGTTACTTCATGTTAGCAGAAGAGGTTTCAGCTCCACCCATCCTATTTCCCATTTGACATGACCTGGGGATGAAGGTCCTGATCAGTTATCATTGCTCAGTGACTTATTAAACCCCAGTAATTTGAGAAGATGGCAGAATTTGGAATCGCTCTTCCCGAGAGAGCAGAGATGTTTGCATGCATCAAGTCCCCTCCTGGGCTGGGTGAGCTGCTACCATCCCACTGTCCCATGCTTTTCTGTGCTGATATCTGTGCCCCAGAAACCAGATCCAGCTGGGATCCATTAGCATGGATCTGTATGAGCTTCTGTGCAGTGGCTACAGGGCAGCAATTAAAGCATTGCCACACAGAACATGGTACATGGAAATCTCACCTTCCAGTTCCAAAACAAACATGCTAGAGGTGCATCACTGAACAGTTTTGGAGCTCTCTGATGTGTTCTTGCTTGAGGCATGAGAAGATGTAAGGCTGGAGGATTCACTTCAGTTGCTTCAAAATCAGTTCCACAAATTAATAGTTCTTTTTCTATGGGGAAAAAAAAGATAAGAGAACTTCCAGCCTGAAGAACACAAAAGGAAGACTCCAAAAATTATGCTTGGGAGAAAGCACCGTCCTCTAAGAGAAAATCATGCCTGTGCTTGAGAGGAGAAAGGGAAGGGAAACAAGGAAGAAAATGACAGCATTCTATAGAGTGCTTGGATAAGGCAGGAAGAAGTTCTTGGAACACTTCAGATCCTTTACATCCCAATGCTGAAGCCAAACTCCAGCAAGGTGCAATGTTTGGATGGTTTAGTATCCTAAGTCAATGCAGATCAGGGGAAATATGCCTGGACGCTCAGGGGCAGGGTCTATTTAAACAACACTGAAATCCAAAACATTAGTTAACTTGTTATTAATCCTTACTTTTAACTCTCAATTTTATTTTTATTTTGTTTTGTTTTCCTTCCCTGAGCAGTTTTGCAGGCCCAGATTTATACCTGTAACTGGGGCAAGCACCTGAGCTGAGAGATTTTCCATATCTGGAGCAACTTCTTCCTCCTTAAAGACAGACATAAACCTCATGCAGGCAGTCTTTCATGAGAGGGATAAAGAGAAGCTACTTATAGGCATTCACCTGTGCTTTTATGGGACAAGAAACTAGGGATTAAGTATGACAAAGGTTAAGGCAGATGGCTGCAGGAATGTAATGAAATTTTGCCCTGTGTATGACACCTATGAAGGACAGCCCACAGGAAAATCTCACAATTGTCCCCTGGGCCCTGGGCTTTCATCCAGGGGAGCTGCCTTTTCTCCAACTGATCTGTAGCACCACCTTGCTCAAGGTACTTGGCCATTTTACACCTTTTCTCAACTTTTGGGAACACTTAAGCAACCAAGAGATGAACATTCCAGTCATTTCCACTGCCCAAACCACAACTCTGAGCAGAGGAGAGAGAAGTAAGTTTATTATTTCCTCTTTGGATCTACCCAAACTAGCAATCAGGTGTTGTTAATACAGGTGGAAATAGCTGAGGGGACATCAAGGTCCAGCCTGGTGTCCTATTATTCCACTCAGGCTGGGACACAAAATACCACCCTCAGGGTTAGGAGGTAGGGAGTCCATCAGCCTATAAAGGCCTGAGATCACAAATAAAATAGTTCTGGATCTCCTTTATTAAACACAGCAGAGTGTTCAGTTGTGCCTTGCTAAGTGGTGCTCCTGCAAAAGGGGTGAGCCATTCTGGCAAGGTAAATGTGCAATTCCCTCCTGTTCCCCACTGGAGCAGCCAAGCAGGGTCAAGGCAGCCCAGGAGAGAGATGTGCTGCCTGTTGGTTTGCTCCTGGGACTGGCTGCCCGTGCAGAAGCTGGCAGGGAGCTGGAGCTTGCCAGCCAGGTTTTTGCAAGGATGTGAAAATTAACAAATCTCAGCCTGAGCTGGAAAGGGCACATAATTGAGAAAATTGAAAGTAAGAGAGAGAGAGAGAGAGAGAAAGAAAGAGAAAAAGAGGGGAAAATAAGAAAGAACATGGAGACGAGCCAAGAGGAAACACTTCAAAGGTCCATAGCCTGCAGCCCACATTACTGGCAACAAAAAGATGGGACCCTTACATTTTAATCAAATGCAATTTTTAAAAATAAGGTATAATGACTTTGCCATGCAGGAGCTGGCCCCCTGCCTCCAGAGGTGTCGGCAAGGCAGGCTGGCAAGAAGAAGCTGTGGCTTCCTCTGCTGCCTTCTTTCTGCCCTGCCTGTGAGCATCAGTGAAAGGAAAGCAAGAGTGAACCAAGCCTTCAGGAGAAACGCCTCGAGGGGAGAAGCTACAGGAAACCAAAGGAATTAGAAACATGACTGAAATCTAAATCCCAGCTTCCTCTGGCTGGTCTCTATGGATGCTGCACGTAGGATGGGAACTGGAGGCTGAAAGCTGAATCAGCAGCAGGGTGGCACCCACAGGGCACAGGGACAGCCAGGGGCACCTGCCTGGGTGGATCCCAGTGGAGCTGCCAGGGATAGAGGCCGTGGAGTGGCTCATCTATAGAGATACAGACGTGTGTGAGAGAGGGGAAGTGTGACCTCAAATGCTGAAAAAAGATGCTTTTCTGTAATCCCTGCCCTCCATGCAATAGGGACATCCTTGTCTGCTCTCCTCAGGCAGGACCCAAGCTCCCCCTGCAATCAGTGGGGCAAGTGTTCCACACAAGACACTAAACCAAAGCTTTTCTGGGATCTTTGCTGCCTGGTGCATCTTTGTGAAGGACGGGGGAAAATGGAAAATGGGAAAGGAAGTGGAGCAGCACAAAACCTGAGAAAGACCAGAAGAGGGCTGAGTGTGCCACAGGGTGAAGAAACTCTTCTCGGGAAATAACATGTAATTGTTTCCATTAGTCTGAAAGAAGAGGCAGTGAAAAAAGGAAGAAAGGTTTGCAAAGACAAAGCTTCAATTAAATTTTAAAAAAAACCACAAAAACAAAACAAAACAAAAAAAAAAAAAAAAACCAAAAAAAACCAACCCCAAACCAAACCACAGCAAACCAAACAACCAAACAAAACCAAAACAAAACAAAAAAAAAAACCCAACCAAAAAACAGGGAGAAAGACTAATTCATGAAACACTCAATTATTTACATAAAATGAAGACAATCGACGGTGTCTTTAGTGGTAGTCAGAAGCTGAAATTTTCCATGGGTTTTTAAGGCAGTGTCACATGTAGCCAAACGTAACAATAGCCTGTGATCCAGTGAAAGTTCCATAACAGCATGAAAAAAATGAAGGCCAGAAGGAGTCACACCTGGATTAAACTGCTCAACATATTAAAGCTTGTGCCTAAGTAGCAAGGCAATGAGGAGACCTCATATTTGGGTAGAAGAGCTGCAACTTGGAGAAGAAAATAAACAGCCCTTCCGAAAATGAAGGGCTATTCCACCTACTCCAGCAGATGGTAAGGTGCAGTAGCCAGTTTGAAAAAGAAAAAATCTGATTTTTAATACACATAAGAAATTGTTAGCTTCTTTTACTTAGAAACACCCAAGACATTATGCTACTCAAAAAATCCCCTCTAATGCTGAACAACAGAGGATATTTCACACGTGTTATCTACACAGGTTGTTCAAAACTTTGAAAGGCATGTAGTGATTTTTGGTAACACCTGCAGTGTTACTACAGTCTGAGCACTTTCCATAAACAAAATTCTTGGATTATTGCAATTGCAGGCTGTTAGGAAAAGCCAGCTCTCTGCAAACATCCCTTCTCAGCCCAAAATTTTAGGGCTTGCTGAAAAGTGTAATACTGAAAGAAGTCAGAGTAAAGAGAGCATTTTATTCTCCCCAGAATCACACTGTGGGAAGCAGAACTTCAAGCTTCAAACAGAATATTCCTTTGCACCCAAAATCCCATTTCTACTAAACTCCCTATGAAGTCTGCTAAGGATCTTTTGATTCTTGTTCCAGCATTAGGCCTGATAAACCAAACAGTGCTCTCTGTGTAGCTACACAAAGGGAGGTGTTGCTGGAGTTGCAGCTGAAAGCAACTCAGATTTTGGCAGAGTGTGCTAACATATGAGCCACAGGGGGTTTGCTTTGCAAGACCAATCTAGTTTCATTTAATTTACGATCCTTCAATAGTGACAAAACTTGATGAAGGAATACTGCATCTGAAAACTCTTCTGCCCAGAGTTTTAACAACCAGCCTCGCTGCAAATTTGGGTTCTCTGGCATCCTCAGACTGTCAGGGCTGCACCACCGCTACCCCCTGACACTTGTGACAAGTGGCAAGGTAGCTGTGTGATGCTGCAAAGAACAATAGCCTTTTTTTTGCTTCCCTGTAGGTGTTTAACCAAGCAGCAGCGCCTCTGAGCCATTTTAAGGTCTGCTCACAGCTAGCTAAACCAGGAAGAATTCAGTGACCTTCAGGATATTAATAGATCCAAAGCCCCTTTGTGCCTGGGGAGTGGGCAGGGGACACTTCACCATTTACGACCTGCAATTACTCTCCTACCCAACAGAACAGACTTTGTTGTCCGTGGTCTACAGCAACTACCAGGGCATGAGTGGTGTCATTTCTAACGGGGCCAGACACAAACAAGCATCCTGGTGTGCCTCTGTCTCACTCTCCCTGTGTCCCTCTGGATGCTCAGCCTGCAGAGCTCTTCCCAGCAGTGGCGTGGAGTTGCCAAGCAACATTTGTCCTGTCTCTCCATGGGCCCTGCTCGTGGCTCGGTGGCAGCTTTGAAGAAAAGGGGTTGTTGTGCAGAGTGAAATAACTTTCCCTCTCTCTTCTATCTTAGTACTTGATGAGGTGAAGAATGAATCATTCTGAATGGTCAAATCTTGCATTCGGTTGCTCTCGGGTAAATCCCATTGAAAAATTGTCTTTGGGGAATAAATTCACTGCCAGATACCAAGGACCAGTGCATCATACCCAGCACACACATCCAGGACACAGCAAATATTATTTTTGCATCATACACGTTAGAAAAAGCATCTAGAAGAAGTCAAATCATTATTGGCAAATAATTTATTCAGCCATAGTCACGAAGGAATTAATCTTATCCATTATTCTCAAACATGACTCAACCAATTCCTGGAAATAACACAGCTAAAGCTTCTAGCTCTGAGCTGCAAACCCTAAGATTTAAATTCTTATTTAATTCCACAGCTCTTTCCCTCTTGTTATTATGTTCAACAGTGTGCTGCTGCTGTTCCTGTGCCAATGATACAAGGTTAGAAGGCTTAGACAGTTCAAAATGTTCTCTCCGCATCAGTAAAGCTAAAAAGTACAAAGCAGCTCTTACAACTGAGAGCACTCAGGCCATCTGGCACAGTGGCTTCAGTGTGAGCTCCCTGCTCCAGGGCTCTTGGCACCCACCTGGATGTCAGCCACCAGTGAGAGTGCCTGGTGTGATCCCATTTCCCTCTGGGATGCAGTTCCCCAGATCTCTGTATTCTCTGTATGGGGGAGTGAGGCTGCCAGAGCAAAGGATGGGGTTACAGGATTGGGTGTGGGCAGCCCTGAAGCAGAGCCCCGTGCTGGAAAGGGTGAAGGTGAGGTTGGCAGATGTGTTGACATAAATGAAGGTGTAAGAACTTGGAGCTGAACTTCAACAAAAAGATGTGGGATTTTCTGGAAAAAGCCAATGGATTTTCCATTGTGTTTTCTCAGCTATTTAAGTAAAATAATGCCCTTCAAGGGTGACTGTGGGATTTCTTCTTGGGGTGGGTTTGAAGCTAGGGGTCCTGTCTGATCTGGGAGTTTAACTTCACTGAGAAGTTAACAAGGCAAGGAAATAGCTCAACAAATGTTCCTTTCCCAGTATCTTAGGATGTAGATCCTGTGGGGGTGCCTGTTTCTCTACATTTACCCTGCACAGAATTAGACTAAATCACAGAATCACAGGCTGGGTACGGTTGGAAGAGACCGCTGGAGGTTACCTGGTCCAACCTCCCTGCTCAAGCAGGGTCCTCCAAAGCATGTCACTCGGGATTGTGTCCAGATGGCTTTTGAATATCTCCAGGGAAGGAGAATTCACAACCCCTCTGGACAAACTATTCCATTGCTCAGTCACCCTCACAGTAAATAAGTTCTTCCTCCTGTTCAGGTGGAACTTTTCGTGTTCCAGTTTCTGCCCTTTGCCTTTCATGCTATTTCTTGGCACCAGGAAGAAGAGCCTGGCTCCATCTCTGTGACACCCTCCCTTCAGATACTGATAGACATTTACAAGGTCCTCTCTCAGTCATCTCTTCTCCAGATGCCTAACTTCTAGAAAGCTAAAGTTCATGGAGATGAAGCCTGTCTCTCATAAGTAATTCCTCAGCTAATGTGCACCTTCCTTACAAACACTTCATATAAACCATATTACTTTCATTCTTATGAAAAGACAGTATTCAAAGCTTTCCTAAAGCAAAGACATATGTTATCCTCTAAGCCAATTAGCCAATAAAAGAAAGGAATTAGATCAGCTTGACAAATCCATGTTGATTCTCTTTTACCACCTTCTTATCCTATAGCAGCTAATGAATTGTTTATTTCATGATTTGTTGAGGTTTCTCTATAGTGACTCAGCTTAGCTGGCTGATTTAAATTTCCTGACTTTTTATTTTTTTTTCTATTTACACAAACAGTAGACAGAAATAGGTACAAAGAGTACCCTATTTGCCCTTTTTAACTCTAAAGAACCCTCTTGATAAGAAGTTCTTGAAGTCCATTCCTAACTGTTCACAGACTGTTTTCACTAGAAGACCTGCAGAGGAATTCACTCAGGTCGAGCAGTTTGAATTCATTCACTCAGAGTTAGAGTTCTTTAATTTACACTCCTTTTCTCTGGCCCATTCCCACACCCCAACCAGTGTGACTTCTGTTATGTTTATCTAGCACCGACTGTTTTGGTGATAAGGGGAGTCAAAGAGACAATGACGATTCCAACCCTTTGCATGTGCTCTCCTTCTGTGGTACATAGTTTCACAGTTTTATTCCTTCTAGCATATTTATAGAATATTTATAGTATTTCTTCTTCTTCCCTTGTGTGTGTGCAGCCACCTCTAGTTCATTCTTTGCCAGGACCTTTCTGATTTCATCCACACGTGCTTTGGTATCATTCTCTTCTTATTCCTAGTCTGCTGCTGCTTGAACTTTCAAAAAACAATTAATTTCTCATTTTAAGGCATAATGAGGTCCTCACACACTTGTAGTGCCTTTCTTTTGTTCTATTCTTCTCCCTGCCTTAGGAGATCTTGTCACTGCACCTCTGCTCTAATCTCTAAGTCAGTGCTTGCTGGCCTGTATTCCTTTTTCCTTGACTCAACCTATCAATTCCCTGATGTTTCACAGCCAATTAATCCTTCTTCTGCTGTTCCTACTTTCTCTTTTCCATGTGTCTGGGAAGCTGATTAACTCATAGCTTGGTATATGTACTAAGACTTTATATTCTTCCTGTTTAGCCCTTACAGCCCTAGCCCTTGGGCAGAGACATTTCAGATGTTTACCAGATTGCTCCGTTCTTCTCCCAAGTGCCTCATTTTCACCTCTATTAAATTTTCCATTTTCCTAACTCACTAACCAGCGTGCTGCCTGGTTCTTGGAAGACTGCTGCACTGTAAAAGAAATCCAAACTTTTTGTTGACACTCTGCTTTCACCTCAAGGATTTGTCTGGCGCACCTGTGCCATCTTCCAGAGAGACCAAAGGAAACAGAGCAGCCCCTGGAAAGGAGTCAGTGGTGATCCCAGTAATGGGCAGGATTTTTATTTCAGTGATGGCAGATATATGAAGGAAGCAGCAATTAATCCTTCCTGTTTGCCTTCTCTAAGGATATCAAGTTGTGTTGTAAACACTGGAGATTTAAACCTCTTTGTGACCCCTTTCACCGAAAATAAATATTAATAACCCCACGTCACAGACAGGGAAACAAATACAGAAAATCTAAAGGACTTTTTATGGAAATGCCGAGGCAAAGGCAGGAGGTGCCAGAGCATGCCCTGGAAAGCACCCAGGGAAAGCCGTCAGTCATGCCTCAAGGAGCAAGGGGGCAGAAAACAGGGTTGTGATTGCAATGACATCAGCTGGTGAGGAGCCAGCCCCTCAGTGCCCAGGGGTCAGTTAGCCAAAGGCTATGGCACTCTACTGACACTGCAGTTATTGCCAGAGCATCCAACTGATGATTGTTTTCAGTGGGTAGATTTGTCTTCCCTCTCGCATGCATGAGCCACAAGCAGCTTAATTAAAGACTAAAAAAGCCCCTGATGCTAAAATAGCTGCTTTGCCCTCTTTCTAGAGATCGTGCTAGACTCATAGCAGGGCATTTCTTTCTGCCTCCTCCTTTCCCTCTCACTCCCTCCTGTTCTCTCTTTTAAAAGCAAAATAAAAGAAGCAGGAAAAAGAAAAGGCGAAGAGAGTAGCCACAAACTGCTCCATCAACAATAATATGCCACGGATCTTCCAGGACCTGTCTGAGGATGTGAGTGCCTGGAGAGAAAGCCCAAGGGCAGGGATGGATGACACAGGCTCAGCCGTCATGAAAAGCACTCACAGCCCCCAGCACAATGCAGCGCTGAGGATGCCGACTTGGCTGCCGTTTATGGAGTGGGGAATACAGTGGCAGATTTATTCTACAGTAAAGAGGGTTGTTTCTTGGTAGCACTAATACTGACACATTATCTGGGGACGGAAGAGGATGCACAAATAGGAACAATTCTCCCATTTCTCTGCCTGTGTCTCCCCCAAATGCCCCCTACTCCTGTTCCCTCCCGTTCTCTTCATTCCTCTCCTTGCACTGAGTCCTCTCCTTCCTCCCTGACTTATACCTTATTTCTTTAACCTTGTCCTTCATCTTTTCCCAATGCAATTACATGGACAAGGTTTTTAGTTCTCCAAGATTTTGCATATTATATTCAACTGGAGCCTGGACACCAGCCGTCTGCCTGGAAAACCATACAGATCTTTTCAAATAGAGGGTCAAATCCTGCTCTCGCCAAAATAGGAGTGAAAATTTCCACACTGTAAGGACCAGGCCATGGGACAGGATGGGCTGATAACAGCCTGACAGAAGAGGCTTTTAAAATTATCCAGCACAGCCTAAAGAGAAATGTTCTAACAAATCATCACTGCACATCATTGAAGTGGAAACAGGTGATGGCAACTACCACCACACTCCTGCACAGAGTAATTCCAGCTCCTCTCTCGGCAGCTGAAATCAGTACAGAGCAAACACCTTGACAGTTTTACATCCCAGTTTTCCCACCTCCTTATTCCAAAAACACACACCTACTTTCACTACTATATTTGCTGCTTGTGTCTCACAATGCAACAGATACTGGGAGCACGAACAAATTGGTCAAGACCACGTAAGAGATCTGTGGCAAAGAAAGAAATATAATACGAATGTCCCAAATTGCTGCCAAACAGTCTCTGACTCAGGCGTTGCATCTCCAAGGGATGGATAGGGGCAGTGGATCTTGTCCAAGGACAGATAAGACAGGAGATAGCTCTATCACCCACATCTCTGCTGTTTGGCAGCAGGAGAGAAGCAGTGGAGGAGCAGAGCTGCGGTCTTTCCCCCTCCTTAATCTGCTTCCTGCCTGCTTCAAAAACAACCCAGTGCACGGTTGTTTATTATTATTATCACTGTTATTTTCCAGAGTGCTGTAAAACTAGGGGATAGAGCACTCTGACAGCCTCATAACAAACAGCAGATAAAACTAATTAGATTTTGTTCTTCCTTCAGTTTGCTGACTTGATTCTTTTTTTTTCTTTTTATTGTTTAATTATTTATTTCTTTCAGCCCAGAGGTTTACACACACTCACACATGTATTTCACTAGGCGCTGGCAGGGCATCCTTGGGATCATTTCTGACAGCAAAGGGCTATTGTGGCCAGGAGACCCGAGAGCTTCTAAGGGGCTGAGACAGAGGGTGCAGTGTAGTGCAGGGCTCAGCACAGCATCTTCCACCCACGTCATGTAAACTGGTGCGGGGAGGAAGGAGAGCACAGCCATTCACAGCCTCTAAGAGAGCCAGTGTGGGACAAAAGGCATCCGTAAAAAAAAAGTTAATGTGCCTGGCAGGAGCCCAAAACTGCTGCAGCAGTGGGGACCAGGCGAGCGCCTCTAAGACACCATCTCTTCTGGTCTTTATGGGAATATTTGGCTTGAGTCTCGACCCGACAGCCTTGCTGACTCTTGAGGAACGACAAAACGGTGGGGAGCGGGGCGACTTGCCTCTCCTCCATCCTTCCCTCCCTCCTTTTCTCCATCGGCTGTTTCCAAATTCCTTGGGATTAGCTGGTGACAGCAAGAAAAGGCGCTGCTCTGGGTGCTGGGCAGCGCTCAGCGGGCTGCAGCGAGGGGACGGGCCCGGCGGAGGACAAGGGCCCCATTCACCGCGGGATGCCCAACCAGAAACACAAGTGTGCAAGAATAAACAAGGCCGGAGTTAATCTAAAGTTGTTTTACACTCTGTTTTATTACAGTCAATGCACTTCCGTTCCTCTGTGCAGAGCCTAGCTCCGCTTAATTACCATGACTCAGGGAGAATTTTAATAGCGCGGAGCGCGCACGGAGGCATTCTCCTGACCTCTAGAGGTCTGTCTAAAGAAGAGGAGCATCTGCTCCATCCTCTAGAAGTTCCTGGAGAAAAAGGAGGCAGCCCACAAAAAACTGCTTCTCCTGAAATTATCCGAGTGCCGTTCCCAAGAGCTTGGTGACCCAAGCAGGCTGAGCATCCTCGGGCTGGGGGCTTCTCCTGCCTACTGCCTCCTGCAGCACCCTCACTGCTTGCTGACAAGTTTTTGGGCACAGGCATGGGATGCTGACAGGGAGAAAAAGATTGGATGGGTTTTTCTTACCATACAGCAGCATTTATGCAGGTGTGGCTGATGTCCAGGGACACTGCTCCCAGCTCAGCTGCTGCATTTGCATCCCAGACACTGAAAACCCTCTGAAGGAGCTTTGCCGTCTCTCCTGCAGCTCCTACCTAGCACAGGGATCTCTGAAATGGTGATACCACTTGTACACATTTGGCTCCAAACACACATGGAAGATACCTCTTTTATTATATTGTGACAACTCTCGTGCAGTTTAGTCACCAGGTTCAGAATTTTCCCACTCAACTGAATTCCCCCCATCTTAAAAAATTCAGAATGAAATAGCCAGAAAGCCAAATATTATAGCCAAAATATTTGCATCTCATTAAGGAAAATGCTGACCGAAGAAGATTTTTTTTTCTTTGCAATAGGGTTTACCGCTGGCAAACCTTGGTAAGAACCCTTCAGCTACTGTCATGGCAGTGTTGGTACAGAAAGCACAGTGGGTGCAAACATGCACATTTACAGACACAGATATGTACAACAGTATTTTTTTACCCTGTGTTCTGGGGTGTGCCAAATGCTGAACATCCCACAGCACAGTTTTTTTCAGGACCTAGTACAGTGTTTTTGTCATGCCCACAAACACCGAATTTTTAAGTTAATTATGCACATACATACTTTCTTTATTAATAAGCTTTGAAGCAGTATTAAACAAACTATTATAATGGGAACACCTGTTTCACCTCTTCTGTGTCCCTTCCTGTGAGCCACCCTTTTATTAAAATTCAGTGTTGTGTGCAACAAGCTGCACGCTAAACCAAGCAGAACAGGATATCTGTACAGAGGCACACGCCACACCTAATGAATTAGTCTGGGCTAAGAAGCTCAGCTTCTGAGGACCCAAGCTGCCTGTCTTTTAAGCAGCATCACAGAGAGGTTGAGACACAGGGAACTCTTATATGCTGAAGTGAAGACTTTAAAATACATGGGTACTGAAAACTGAGCAGAACAGGAAGCAACCTTTTATCTAAAGAGCAACCTCCTGCTGGAAAATATTGTCTAGGTAGTCTCAGCAAAGATACTTAGAAACACGTCAGAGCATTTCTTGTTCTGCACTAGGAATTCTCTTCACAACCAGCATAAAACCAGCAAGATGACACGGTGCTTTTAATAATGCATCAATGTTAATAATAATCATCTCTGGTAATCACTGGAGTCCTTGCAGGCTGTAATGCTACAACACACTGTACATTCATCCTTGTTCTTGAGCCTCACAAAGCAGTGACAGAGTTGGGAGCCTCTTGCATGTTAAAATTAGCTCCATTTGGATTCAGGGCAATTCCCCATTTGCAGCAGCAAAGTCTAAGACACATGGCAAGATCAGGCAATGTGAAGTGTGAGATGAAGTGACATGGCTTCATGCTTTTGAGATATAGAATACGTGTGTGGTTTCTGTGTCTGTGCTGGATTCTTAGGAACTGGGAGGCAATTTTAGGAGAAATCTAAATTTTCTCCGTTTGGGGATTAAAGAAACAGTTCTCATTGATGCTTGGGGTAAATTCACTCCTGGATTTTGCCACCATCACTAATCTATTGGTGAATTTAGCCCAGGTTTCCAGGGGGTCACTATGAATTATCACTGCTGCTTTCCTTACTGTGGCACATTGGCTTTCCCATGCTGTTGCTGAGATACAACCAGCTCAGAAACATGCACAGCCTGACCCAACCTGTTGAATGCACTGTAAAAATTCTGATCAGACAGAAATCAGAGACATGCTCTACAGCTCAAGAGAGAATGGCAACAGAGAGCTCTGGTGAAAGGCATCAATAACTGTCACTTCTCCAGGCAAAGGCTGCCTGAAGTCGGAAAAAGAGAATCATCTCTGATTCCTTGGTATCAAAATACTATTCCTTATGCCAATTTGTATGAACCATGTTCTCCAGGCAGCCATGGAACTGGGGATTATGTTTAGGAATGGATGATCTCACATAGTACCACCTGGGCTGGTGGCCCCTCGCTCTGCCCCGTGTACAAAGTGTAAGGAGTCATTCTAAGCAGATGTATGTACACAAATCACATAAACATACAGTCACCTATCCATTCAGAACCAGGAGCAACTCATCTGGGAGGGGTGCTGAAGCTGGCAAACAGGCAAACGTGAGCAGTGACCCATTTTCTTGCTGCTCTGCAAGTCACAGCCTTGCTCACACAGGACTGCTCTCAAACCCATTGTACAGCCCAAGTGCTCTTGAGCCCAGAGGAAGAGCTGTGCTGTTGGGTGCTGGCTGGCTTGAAATGTAGAGCCCTCTCAGAGCCCTGGAGCTGCATGTCTGTCCTGTGGTCACTCCTCCATCTTCTGTCTCTCCTTCCACACACGAGAGGCACTCCTGGATCTCTTGGTCTAGCTCCAAGAATTTCTCTTCACCGTCAGAGCTACTGGCAGTGTCATAGTCAATCTCTTCTGCACAAGGAGGTTCATCATCAGACTCCAGGCTGCTGTTACTGCACCTTCTGCAGAAAAACCACAAGAGAGACTGGATGTCACCAAAGGAGGGGGTGTTCTCAGAGGGGAGAGCAAGCAAAAGGGAAATCCTTTTTCTGGGTTCAGCCTTGGCTCTGTTAATAAGCAATGAGGTGGTACTAAGCAAGCTCATGTATGTCTTTGTGTCTGTTTCACCAATGAGAGTGATAAAATGAAGAGTGGTACTCACTGACCTCTCAGGAGTAAAGCATTATTATTCCCATCACAATTACTGCTATTGCTTAGACAGAAACAGAGTGCTTTACATACAGACAATAACATTCTTGCCTTGAGGCACTCACAAAGGTTACAGAAGCTGAAATATAGCAGAGAAGAAGGTATTCAGTTTCCAGAAGGTTGCTGGTTTAATCATCATCCCCTTTGCTGTAGTCCCACATTTAGTGTAAGACCTAATTAATCCAGGTGGTTGAAATGCTTTGGCATCTTTTCCTCCTGTTCTGTGCAAGCTCAGAGCACTGCTAACAAGAGGCAGCACAAACAAAAACCTGAGCCTCTTGGATCTTCAAGCACACTGGCTCCAGGGAGGGCAGAAGCACCAGGAGTGGCTGTGTTTTGTGAAAACATGGGAAGGCTTTGCCAGCACGACTTCCAGGGGAAGGGCCAAATCCAGAGTCAAGCCTGAATGGCTGAGGAAAGACTCTTAAGGGGATGTCACAGCCACATCATCTGGCTCTCAGAAAGGCAGGTTACCCCACCAAGGAGTGGCCACAGGGACTTTCCTTACATGCCCACTTTCAATGCACACTGCATGGGGTTTGCCTGATGTAGTATTTATGGCAGAAAAGTGACCACTGCACTGGATGGCTCTGGGGATTCTTCTCCTCCCAAGCTGCCTGCATGCCTATGAGGGCAACTGGATAATTTCTTGAGACAATAAAGAAGCCTGTGATTTCAGTGTTGTCTGGGTCACAGTCTCTGGATGAATCAGGGGAAGAGATACTGCATTTTTCACCTCCAGGTCAATGTTTTCAATCAGACTCAGAGCAGGGGAATGTATTGCTTTGGGGGACGAGGAAAGGAATAATAATACTCCCTCTCTGGGCCAGAGTTTCTAATTTATCCCAAGCTGGGAAGAGTGAATGGCTTGGCAGATGGAGCACACACAACTTTAATGTGTGGTCTGCTCACTTACATGTCAGTAACCAGAATAATCTTCCAGCTTTCAGCTGTTTCACAGCAGTGCCAGCAAGTGAGGTTTCAGAACATACCAAAGGTGTAAAGTATTGCTTTGGGTGTATTAATCTCTCCCCTCTTCTGCACTCCAAGAAAGGTGTGTAAGATTTTCCTAGGTCTGAGACTCCAGATCTTAACTGCATACAGACTATTCTGCAGCAGAAACAAGCAGTGTCAACCCACATCTCCTTCTCAGGCTGATCTCTGGCTTAGTTTACTTCAAAGGCTGGGTATAAAGGATTTTCTGAAGGCTTAATAGAGCTGTACAGCTTAAAAATAAATAAAAGAATAATTATGCACTTTTACAGTTTCTGGCTCTACTTCAGTCTGCTCAGAAATCTGGGTCAGGAAGAACTCATACTGAAAATGAGGATGTGACATGAAACAAAACAAACAAACCAGGACAATCCTCCCAGCACAAACAGCAACAGCAATGGTCCCAGCTGAGTCTGACCAGTGGGTTTGATTCCTTCTTTTATTTTTCATATGCAGCCACGGAAAGAATTACCATGATACTGAGTACCTATGATAATGTTCAAAGCTGACTAAACCCAGGGGAACCAGAATTTTCATTTATAAGCCCTGTTCTTGCAGATTTGCAATCAAAAAGAACCAAAGC
This sequence comes from Brachypodius melanocephalos, assembly GCA_013398615.1. Classification (NCBI taxonomy): domain Eukaryota; kingdom Metazoa; phylum Chordata; class Aves; order Passeriformes; family Pycnonotidae; genus Brachypodius; species Brachypodius melanocephalos. The sequence continues at coordinate 5,940,113 of VZSR01003798.1, read as the reverse complement.
ATACCTACTCTCAATGTTGCACTCGTACATTTTGAAGGAGCTGCTAATGCCATTGGGACAGAACATAGCTGCTGCCCAACTCACTGATATTTTACAGATGGAACAGCTTGCAGCCCAGGAGCTGAAGGTCAAACGTTTGCATTAACAGGATAATTGAGGGGAGAAAAAGGTCCCTATTATTACTCAAATCTGGGAAGCCAAATAACAGGATTTTCTGAATTTTTCAATAATTTAAGTGATTTTAGGACTGTATTTCTGACAAAAAAGGGAAAATGCCTCCTACCACAAAAACATTTTGCTAATGAAGGGAAGTCTGGAAGACAATAAACAGAGAATGAGAGACCAAAAAAGCCCAAACTGTCATTTCTTTATATTGAAGTGCCAGTCCAGTATGTGCTTCCCCACACCACAGAGACCATCTCCTTCCATGCAAATGGTGAAACATGGTAAGGAACAGGATTGCCAGCATCTATTGACTATTGCTTTCTTTCCCAACAGAGTTTTGGGGGTTTGTTTGTTTGTTTATAATCTGATCTTTAAAAGCTGGAAAAGAATTCACCCAAAAAAGAAAGAAACATAAAAGCAAAACAACATCAACAAAAAAACCTACCCAGGAGACATGAAACATATTTATCAAAGAATAATGATGTTGTCTTACAGAAGGTAAACAAAGAGGAAAACCAATGACACTACATTATAGAAATCCAAGACAAATATAGACTATGAATACCACTGAACATGAACACAGTGCAGAAGAGAGAGGGGAAGGCTGGTAATATATTCTACAGCCAGCAGTCCCCCAGCTTCCACAATAAAACATGTACACATTTGGGTGATCTTCAAAACCTACAGCCTCGTAGCCCCCATCTATTCCGGCTGATGGGAGCCACAGCAGCAATTTGCAACTTCATGATGTGATAAATAGAATTTCTTTGTTTTGATTTTTAATTTGCATATTTACTCAGATATGACTTAATCTTAATTAGTTCTCCTTTTCTGTGTGGGTGTGGGGTTTTTTTGTTTTGCTCAGTTTTGGAAAGCAAGCAAGATTTGGTTCGCTGTAAAATAATTCTGGGGGTTTTGCTGGTTTAATGGGAGGAGAAGGAGAAGGAGAAGGAGAAGGAGAAGGAGAAGGAGAAGGAGAAGGAGAAGGAGAAGGAGAAGGAGAAGGAGAAGGAGAAGGAGAAGGAGAAGAGAAGGAGAAGGAGAAGGAGAAGAGAAGGAGAAGGAGAAGGAGAAGGAGAAGGAGAAGGAGAAGGAGAAGGAGAAGGAGAAGGAGAAGGAGAAGGAGAAGGAGAAGGAGAAGGAGAAGGAGAAGGAGAAGGAGAAGGAGAAGGAGAAGGAGAAGGAGAAGGAGAAGGAGAAGGAGAAGGAGAAGGAGAAGGAGAAGGAGAAGGAGAAGGAGAAGGAGAAGGAGAAGGGAGCCCTGTGCCTCCTTACATGTCAGCATAACTGGAACTTTGTGATATGACTGGAAAATACTCCTTTCAGGTACCTACTGTCAGCCCCTCATTCTGAGTCAGGCTGCTAGGTCACAGCTGGACAGAAACCTCTCCTGCCAGCTGTCCTGCTGAGCCACACCTCAGAACACAGTCCCTGTAGCTGTGGTGATAACATACAGCCACACACTGCACACGGGGATGAGAGGCAATCTCTCTTCCATACTTAATTGTTATCTACTCATACACGCACTTCCAGGGAATGGAGAAAACTAGAGAACCCCTAAGAAATTTCCAGAGATTTTTCACTCCCATTTTGCTTGTGTGGCAGGTCACTCACTCTCTGTGTATTCTGCTGGCTGGCTCAAAATAGAAAGTTTCATTTTTTTCTGCTGGGCACTGACAACTGTCCCTCTTAGGGAATCTGTGACTGCTGCTCAGGGTTTCTGCTTGACCTTCACTTGACAGGTCTCACAGTTGCAATGCATTACAGAAGGAAGTGGAGCATTTACTTTTTCTTTTCATATTGCTCCTCTCACAATTGAAATTTGTTGCAGCCGTGTCAGAGAGAAACCGGGAGTGGGAGGGTTTAAATGCATCACATAAAAAAGGAGGAAAAAGCTGAGGCTGGAGACCACTGCTGGTCATGGACATAGCAGTGATTCTCTCTGAAGGATGTATGAGCAAACAAGCAAATGTGTCCTCAGCCTCTCTCTGCAGTGAAAAAAAATAACCTCCCAGCATAATCACCCTGCCTATAACCCTATTTTCTCCTTGTGTTAAACTTTCTCTCCATCATGGTATGTCACAATTCTTTGGAAGCTGCCCGAAGCAGGGATGTGGCTGAGTATAATGAGCCAAGCACATCTTTGATACAGTTCATAGACTAAATAAGGCAGGAAATAGCTTTACTGTTTTTTTTCAAGAGATGAGACATTCTTGTGTGTGAATAGAAAACAGAAAAAAAGAGATTTTTATGTGATTAAACAGGCCAAATTGTCCAAAATTACAGCATTTACCTGAAAGAAGGGTGTGGTTTTTCTCCACTCAGGAAAGGACTGGAGACCCCAGAAAGTTCCCTGACCACAATTATCACCTGTGCAGAGAACAGCCCATTCTTTTCCAAAGAAGTTTTACCTGTTGTATGGACAGTTACCTACTGTAGGAACAGCGCTGGTAAATAAAGTGTCCTGAAGTTTTAAAGATATGCTGCCCTCTGCATAGTGAATTGGAATTGCCTTGCCCTTCTGGCTTTTTTAGCATTAAAATTCCATCTACATCACCAAATTTAAAAGGGATGTGTGGTCTTGCACAGTTTTGCTTTTGAGGAAACCATATGTTTTATTAAAAGCAGGAACACTGCTTCTGAAGGCTTGTAACGAATCTAAAATAAACCTCAAGCAGACACATTTGCAGTAATCCCAGAGTACAATTCTGCCTATAATTGCTTCATAAAATAGTATTTTAGGACATAAATGAAACAACTATGATGCTTGCAGGTAATTACACCTGTAAGAAATACACTACAGCAACAAGATGCCAGCAAAGGAGGGCTTTAATCTGCCCTTTGTGTCTGGATTCAGTTGCCACAAGATGCCTTGCACACCTTGTAATGACTTTCTAATTTCTTCTCCCCAGACAGCAGCCAGGCACCCTCCAGCCTGAGGAATGCCAGACAAGGATCTCTTAATCCCTGACCTCGCTGAGGAAGGGGATCAGCTCTGTTCTCATGCAGGATGACCCCAGCTTCAGGAGCTATTGCTTTCCCCTCCGCTGTTGCTACACAGCTAACACCTAATGATGTTAATTTTGTAGACTGCCAAGGGATTTCCCTTCCCAAAGACTCTTTGACAAGGACTTTAGCATCACACAGCCTCTCCTGAGAAAATGTGTGCTCAGCCCAAGGCAGTGCCGGGTGCCCTGGCTCTCAGCCCACCACGGCCCATGCTTTCACCAGCAATTTGAACTTAATTAAACATGGCCTTGAATTCTGTTTGCAGTGGCTGAGTGGTGTTTGGTCTCGTTTTGAGTGTAGGTTGGGTTTTTTCTCTTTTTTTTCTCCCTGCTGCAAATAGCCAAGAGGAAGGTGTAATTCATCGTTAAGGCTCGAACTAATTAGTTTTTCAGAAGTTCCCAGGCTAATTGTAGACTGCAATATTTATAATTGATTTGGCCAGATTAGAAATGGGTGTCTGGTGTACCAGTTAGATAAGTAAAGGGCAGAAGGGTTTTATTTAGAAGGGAAGACAGCTTGTAAATAAAAGGAGAGCAGGGAGAGGAAGAAGCAGGCTGACTCCTGGCCAATACTGTCCCCTAATGTTCATTCAGGCTTGCAACAATTTAGCCCTGGGTCAGCATTTTATTTGGATCTACCATAAACTGTTTTAGTCCCCAGGAATGGCTGCTTCCAACAGCGGTGGGAGGGTGGCAGATGCTGCTGCAGGGGCAGGGAGGTGTTGGGCACACACTCTCATCACACATGGTTAGGAAATGGAAAAGCCTTGTACGGACACGGAGAACTGCGGTTGATTGAATTACACCACGCCATTGGGACAGCTTTGATCTCTCTGTGAAAGACGAGTTTGCAGAGAGGACAAGAAGTCATTTTTCTCCCATCTGAAGGGCAGCTGACATTGCATGACATCCCTGGATTCCAGGTACCTCAGTTCAGATCCAGGCATGCTTCCAATGCTAACCAATAAAATTCACACAGGCTGGTCTTCAGACGGGCAGGATGGAAAAGCTGCTGAGAAGCCAGAGGCTGTGGATTCAGTCTTATGAACAATCATTAATTTCCTCCTAATGGAGGACCAATCTATATACCAGAGCAGGGCAAACACTGCATCTTTAGCATTCTTATAGCTGTAGGCTTGTAAGAATTAATAAAACCCACTGGCTTGAACAGATACAAGTCAGGCACGAAATGAAGCTCTGGCAGTTGCTGCAGACCCCAGACATAATGAGTTTTTCTTCTCTCACCCTTAGACTGTTCTTATGTCTTGTATATTTTTTTTTCTTTAAATACCTTCACATTTCAGCACAGGAAAGCACCATCCTGTGGGTGCTTTATGAAAGATTTGTGAACTGGCATATTCATTTTAATTTGTGATGATGTTTTCTTTCCCGTGGTACAATACCTGGCTTGGACAAAACATTAGTAATTCCATTAATCTGCTGCTTGAAAGGGCAGATATGAACATAACAGCTGCATCCCTATCACCACTGACAAGCTAAACCAGGATAACTGAGTAAAATTTCCACTTATTATGGTGTGAAGTTAATTTAAAAAGAACCTAAGAATGGAAAACTCTGACTTTACCTCCACAGACATATCAGGCAACCTGTTAAATTTCAGTCACACCAAACAAACTCAGCCATTCCACGCAAGCTGGGGGAACAGCTCATTCACCCAAAACTGGAATCCAGCACCAGCTTCTGTGTTAATTCCTTGGCAATATGAGATATGCTTGAATAAACCTCGGGACCTGACTGCCCATATCTGTACAGCACTATATTCTTGACATTTGGGCCAAAATCCCAAGCAGCAGGGCTCAAGCCCCAGGACACAAATTTTAAGCATGTTGAAGACTTTTATAAGAAGCATATGTGATATATTTGTGTGATATATTCAGGCAGTGCTGAGAAACAAAAATTTAGAGTGTCTTGGGAAAGCATAGGCCACATCTTGCTTTTTAGAGCCATTTTACACTACAACTTTGTGTTTATTTAAGGGATGGTTTAATATCAGGCCCACTGTGATCTTGTTATATTTATTAAAAATGAGATATATGCACAGGAAATAGAAGATGACTGATATAAAATAGATGGAATACCCATCCACCAAGCAGCACAACCAGTTGTTTGGATTTAGAGTTTAAGGATCAGAGGAAAAACTTCCAAAACAGGTAAATTCTGGCTTTCTACAGCTTAAGCTACTCATGGAAATATGAGCAGTCAAGTCTCTTTGTATGGGAAGATACTTAGTGAGACTACCAGAACTCATTAGAGCGCTAAATAATGAAAGAGTTGCTGAAAATATGATTTTGAAAGTGTTTGGGAGTTTTTCTCACAGTGTCTCTATCTCAAGCAATTTCTTCTCAAAAAGATAATCACGTTATTGATGATACTTAGCAGTCCAGCCAAAGTAATACAGGAAGATTATTGGAATCCTTGTAATTGCTTTTAGATGCTGCCAGTAGTTGAGATATTGGCACTGTGTGGGGGAAAGAAATGTGAAAAGATTTTGGCTTAGATGCTAAAGGATAAAGAATGCTGAGGATAAAGAATGTAAAGGCAGGCAGGTTCTCCTGAGTTCTTGTTTCCCTTGATGCTCCTTCACGTAATTCCACTGACTCTATCCAAGTTGCATAATTGGTTTTATATATTTAATTTCAAAAGTCCAAGTTTCTTATGTATATATCCCTCAGTTCTCTCTGAGTGACTTAAAGGATTTGGGATTTTGAAAGGAAAATGTTTTAAGATGGCCAAGACATGTCTAGACTGTGCCTTAGTTACTTATATGTCCTATGTACAAGGTATTTTGGGTCAGATAAATACACATGCAAATATTTATTTGCACAGCAGATGATAGATAGTTATCTAATTACTTGACTGAACTTATAATTGCTGTAAATTACTAATTTCCAACCACTACACCCTGTGAAGGAGAAAGAAACCTCTTGCTTGTTAATTTTTCATCATGAAAATGTATTTTTAGCTGATACCCACTCTGATGTTTCAGAGAATCTGTGGCAGAGGTGTATATAGGTGTCTGTGTATCTAAATAAGTTTAAATATGCACGTAAATCCATCACCAGCCCTTATCTACCTTTCCTTAAAGACAGATAAATAATAGATACATACACATTGTATAGGCAGACCCAGACACCCACACATGCACACAGTTATGTGGTTTTCTCTGTATTCAGAGCACAATTTTCATTACAAGACATCAGAGGTCTCAGGAGATGCTCCTACAGCTCCCTGAGAAATAACAATAGGTAATCACTGAACCTTGATGCTGTTCCATTCAAGTGGAAGCAACCTGAGGGAAACAGCTGGTTGTGACCAGAGCAAAGCAATTCTTTGACTCCAGCCCCCAGGTGAGTGTTGACAAAGCAGGAGTTCACCTGAAAGGGAAATTAGACCATCTGGGTTGGACTGGCAGCAGCTGACAGAACGAGAGGACACAGCCTTAAGCTGCGCCAAGGGAAATACAGGCTGGATATTAGGAAAAAGTTTTTTACAGAAAGGTGATAAAGTACTGGAATGGTCTGCCCAGGGAGGTTGTGGAGTCACCATCCCTGGATATGTTTAAAAAAAGACTGGATGTGGCACTCAGTACCATGGTTTAGTTGAGGTGTTGGGGCATGGGTTGGACTCGATGATCTCGAAGATCTCTTTCAACCTGGTCATTCTGTGATTCTGTGACTTGAGATATGTTAGGATGGTCAAGAGATGGGCAGAAATGTCTGTCTAAAACATCCAGTGTTGTCATCACCTATTTGGGAGCTTAAAGCAAGACTGTGGCTGAAGTTAGTATCTTGGATTCTCAGTAAGGAAATCAGGACATCTTCCTATTCCACATGGACCTGATTCATTCTTGTACTTCCTAAAGTAAGGAATACCCATTTTAGAAACCTCTCTGCACAGACCTTATTCTTTCACCTTCTTGTGCTTCAAATTGGTAAGGAACGGGTGGGACTAAAAACACTTATCTCTGGTAAAGAGAATGATTCTTGTTCTGAAGCACCCAGAGAGGGGACAGGGTATGGCAACACATGGACGTTCAACAGCTGTTTTTCCACTGAAATCTGCTTTTAAGGAAAGGCTTCAGGCAAACCTCAGCTTAAGAGCCAGAGCAAACAATTCTTGGAGTACACTGAAGGCAGTTGAGGCCAATGTGATGGCAAAGCCCTGAAGTCTAAGAGGTTCCAGGTGATGAATACCAGCCAACACGGCCACTCCTCAAAGTAACTTTACCTCTGAAGCTTCTCTATTATCACAGACTTCTTGGAATGGATCCGACACAAGTCAGCAAAGTCATAATCCTCCTAAAAATTACGCATCTCATTCATGGATGCTCATTATTACTGATCTGAGAAACCTCCTGTATCATAAAAAGTTTTGAGACTAATATGGAACTTTTGTTCTTTCATCCTTTCCTGAGGAGAACAAATATATTTAATCAATATTATAGTTGGGGGGGAGAGAGAGAGAGAGACTCTGTGTGTACCCATAAAAATGAAAGACAACAAGGGCAAGATCAAAGAAATCTGTTTTGCCTTTAAAGCAGATTGAAGTGGGGTTTATAGCAGAAACATCTGATGAAGTATGTGTGATCATAAATAACCAATAATAGATCCAGCTTAAAACTTCAGCCTCTGCCCTCATCCTAAATCTCTTCTCAGACATAATGAGATTCAGATAAAACAAATCTCAATCCTCATGTTCAATATATTTCAAAACATTCTGATCAATTATGTTTTTAACACCATATGGAGCCAAATCCAAAACCTTGCTTAACCTCGCTCATTACCCAGCTGATTTGCATATGCTTTGGACTCCATTAAGGACAACAAAAAATGTCATCTACTGCATATAAAAGTGGCAACACTTGCTAATTCCCTGATCTTGCCAAAGCCCTGCCAGATGTTTCATGAAGAATAGCAAATATTTCATTATGTTCACCCTGCTTCCTAAAATTTGTCTGTCAGGAACTGCAAGGATGAACAAGAAAAACAACAGGCATGGAGAGCTGACAAAAACATGAAGCATCAGTTTCAACCTATTTCAGAGCTCAAACAGGGTTTTAAAGGAATTCTTTGTGCCAGAAGGACCTTCCAGCCAGGAACATATGACTCCCAGTAAACAGAGGAAAGAGGAAAAACAACGACCATTTGCTCTGATCTAAGGAGACAGCATTGCCTTGCAAAAACAACAGAGCACATATAAAAGTTGCCATTGCTGTTTGTTGTGCAAGAGATCTCCAAATTCTCTTCTGTGTACCTGTTGTAGGTATTTAATAGTGTTTTGCCTGTATAACAGGCAGATGCAGTTTTCAAACGAATCCATTTGTAGCTTGTAGCATCTATCAACTCCCAGCAGGGAACAATTTTTAAAATTGCTGTTAACATGAGTATTTTCTGAATATTTTATAAAAATCAATTTTCAAATGCTTGCCAAAATATTCTATGTGTTTTACCTGAAAGCTGCAATTACATTTTCTTTCTTTTTTTCTGTATGTGACTATATATGTCTATATTTATATATGCTTATATAAATTCTTAAAAGAATACTAGCCCATCATGGGAGCAAGCATATTCTGAGTGAAAGCTCAAGCAACACAAACTGACAAAAGTATTCATTTAATTATGGTAAGACACGTATTTGGATGGATGGGGCAAATTATAGCACAGCTTGCAGAGCAGTGAAACAATCACTTTATAGAGAACCACCCTGAGCATTTAACGTCACTCTCTGATTTACAACTAAAAATGATAAAAGGTCAGTTCTTGTGTGCAGAGTAGGTGACTGAAAAAATATGTCAGGCTGTACATCAGAGGAAAATTAAATCATGAGGTTAAAACGCTTGCTTTTCTAGATACAGGTTTGGTACTCAGTGGGCTTGCAGGCACTCTGAGCAAACTGCTTTTCTCTCTTTGCCCCAATTCCCCAGTAATGTGGGCACAGGATGTTCCATCCCTCCACCCGTCTGCATGGCAGAGCCAAGGTGTGTCTGAAGCCTTCCACCACCTGCCCAGTCTAAATGAGGCTGCAGAGCTCTTTAATTGCCTCTTCCATGCATGTGCCCTTCTCTCCTCTGAAAGCAGTGACAAAAAGGGTGTTTAACCTTGCTGAGCAAGGTCCAAAAATGTTCTAAACCTTACTGAGTTTGGTCCAAAAACTCCTCTCAGCAAACCATGACTTCAGTAAAGTAGCAAGTTTCCAGATCCATTAGGGACAGAAATCAGTGCTCTTGATTCTGCCAGACAGGAATGAAGAGTTTAGCTGGAGGAATGATGAGGATGTAGGACTCCTGTTGACATCAAGAGGGGGGAAGAGGTGCTCAGTGACACCAAGGATTAGCTGCCAGATCATATTTTGAAAGAGAGATGCTGTAATTCTTGCAGTCCTGAAAACACGTAACATCATAAAAGTGAAGGGGGGATTACTTGGAAGGGAAGGAAACAGCCAAAAGCTTCCAGATTTTCTGTACCCTGTGTGGCCTCTGATTTTAAACTGCCCAGCAATCCTGGCTGCCAGATCCAGCTCAAGCAAACAAGAGCTGAGGATTTGTGCACTCTGGTTCCACTGGGCCTGAAAACCTCATTAGTCACGAAATCTTATATTCTCTGGCATTTGCTTTTGTAGTTATCTTTTCCTAGCTCCTCATTTTGTCCCTGCTTCAGAAAGCTGCTTATTGCACAAAAATTATGCGACATTTGCTCTTCTCATGGTGGATTCTGTCTTCCAGGAACTGAAACACCAGTTAAAGACCAGGTTGTGAGTCGTTCTGACTCATGAATTGTCACCAAGGCATGGAAAGAGCCCACAGAAATTATATTTCTCAGTGCAAACAGCAAAGATCCCAGTGCTAGGATATACAAACACACTTCACGGAGGGGATGCATTTAGGAAGGTTATATCCATGGATACATCCAGGGTTCTTGATTGGTGTGTTCAGTGATAGAATCTCCTCCTTCCCCACCAAAGCATGATGGCCTCGTTTTCTCCACAGACATTTCTGCTGCACCAGCAATAATTAGGAACCCCCACAGTAACATTTCAAGTGCCAGTAACACACAACCCCTTAAAAAACCCCTGTATGCTGCTGAGGGACCCAGGCTCTTGGAATGATGGAGATAACAGAATGGTGGAGTAGCTGCAGCCAACTCAGGCTGCTGCTGACTTTACCCTGAGTTTCCCAGGGTGGAATTTCTCCTTTTCTGCACGGCCAACCCAGAGAGAAACTGTGTCAGATTTAATGGTGCATGATACAGGCAATTCAGTACCAAGGAGAGGGGGGGTAAAAAGGCATTCCTGAGGCAAGATGGGTTATCAGCTCAGCTCAAAAAGAAACACCACCAAAGCGATTTCAGAAATCTGTAACTCAGGAGTTACCTTAAGCCTGAAACTTTGTTTGAAAATTTTGTACTTCTCACAAGCAGATTGGCAAAGCCCAGGAGAATCAGACCAGCTATCAGTCCAGATGACAAAGTAATACACTTAATGTATATCAAGTGCTGTGCACATGAAAGGTACAGGAAAGATGGCAACATTATGCAGTTTTATCCTGCAAGGAATCAAAGCTGTTATTACACAGCAGTTTTCCAAGGGCTATTACACTCCATTGCTTACCCACCAATCAGCTCACCTTACTGGGCTTCCCAACAGTATGAATCACTTTTAAATAACAATGCATTTATTTTACATACAAGCTTTGCAGCCTGAAACACCCCATACTGCTCTCTGAAAAGGGAAGCAGCCTGAAGATTTAGCAGGAACAGGGCTGTTGATGTGCAGGAAGCTGCACCAGCTTGGCCCAGCTGAGCAGATGATCTTCTGAACAGAATCATTCACCACTAATTTTGTAGTCATTTCTAAGGCAGGGAATGACACTTTACTTTAAATCTTGTCATTTTTAGAACAGAAGGCAAAGATTTCTAAAGTCAGTCAACAACCAGTGCAAAAATTTTAAGGAATTGAAGATAAGAGAAATATGCCCTGTGTCAAAACTTGGCAAAGGTACAAGCCATAGATCCCTAATTCTTAATACTCAGAGTATTTCTTGGTTTGCAAGTGAATAAGGATCGCTGTGCAAGGGCAATTATGCCACGGAATGACACCATGATTTGGGTTGCAAGGGACCTTAAAGACAGTCTGGTTCCAACACTCCTTCCACGGCCAGGAACCCTTTCCACTCAACCAGGTTGCTCAAAGCCCCATCCAAGCTGACCTTGAACACTCCCAGGACTGGGGATCATTAGTTGATAATTACAGGAGCAGTGAGAGCCTGTGGAACTTTTCATGCCAGCCTCACACACTTACTCCACAGATGGGCAGGGTGCAAACTGCAGGCACTCCTGGCAGGGCTGTGCCTGCTTGTGCAGTTCTGGGGGGTCTTGGGGCTTGGGAAGTGGCAGAGCCAGCTCAGGGATGCTGTGTACACTGATCCAGAGCACTCTTAGACCTTTTCAGCCACACTCCCAGGTCTCAGTGGAAGCAGCACAAATCCCACCAGCTGCCTTTCTCTGACACATGTGTGTTTGCTGGAACTGTCATCATTTGTCCTAAACTGTGAGTTTAGGAGGAAAAGGCTCAGAATTAAATACACGATTAAGGTCATATTAACCTAAGCTGCTAAGGGTGAATTCAATAAGCAAAATGTGCAAATTATGTGTCCAAAGATCTGTGACTATGGAGGAGACCAGTCAAACACCCCAAATCAACAGCTTTAGCTTCTGGAGATGCTTCCTCCTACTCCTTCATGCTTTTGCAGACATTCCCAGTGCAAGAGAGGTCCATGAGGAGACAATCAAGAGAAAAGAAATTTTCCTGAGCTGTCTACTCCCTTGCTGCTTTCAAGGTCTTCCCATCCCAGAAGTTTCACATATCCTTGTCCCACACTACTCCCTATAGTCAGGAAATGCCTAATATTTCTCTTCTTACAGAGAGTGTCCTTTGAGATAGATTAAACTAAAACTCCTTATACTCCTTTCAATTTCCTCTCTTGGAGACTTTGAATTTAGATATCTTTGCTCCACTAGAAAATATCCACTGATAACCAGCAATTATTACTATTATGAGATACATCCTTAGAGATAGAAACTGGCTGCTAGGAAAGACTGAAATGAAGGGAAGGGGAGAAAAATAAAAATACTATTTCCACTTACACTGACAGGGATTTAATCACCTTCCCAGCATGTCATACCAAGAGTCCTTGGACAATCTCCTGAACAAGGCTCAATTGACACCTATAATGTAAAGCACTTGATTTTCTCACGATAACATTAAGCATCATTACTAGAAATGGATGATACAGTTCAAAGCTAATTTCAAATTTAATTTGAAACCATTAAATATATATGTAATTGCCTCTTCCCACAAACCAGCATTTGGGCTCTGAAGGCAGCGTTCACAGTAAGCTAAAAGACAGCATGTGGAGTGAAAATTTACAAGTGTGCATGACATTAAATGATTTATAAAATACATACATAAGGCCTCTAATAGGAAGAATTGAAGTCAAACATTTTGTGATTAGGACTGTTTAAAGGCAATAACTGTAGTGGGGAGGAGGTGCTGTAGGAGAGGAACAGAGGGTTATGTGCTCATCTTGGCAATGCTGTGGACCTGAATGTTCAAGTCATGGTGGAAAAACACCCTGAGCAAATCAACTGTGGAGTATTCCAGAAGGACTTTGGGGTGCATCATGAATCCTGACAGAGTGCAGAGCACAAGCAAACTGTGCTGGACAAGCAGCAGTGGCCTGCTACCCCTGAGAACTGACCTGTCTGCTTTAAGGACAGTGCTGAGCCTGACAACCTCTAAATGAGCATCCCTGGCACAGAGCTGAGCAGCCAACAAAAGGAGAGATCCTGCCAAACCACAGATTAGAATAGTTATGGAGGTGAACAAAACAGTAGCTGGCACAGAATTTCAGTGGAGATACTAAAAATCTCAGTCTAGAACACAGCAAGGAAATGACACAGGGAGGGTGGAAAGGTGTAAAGTATTAAAGCGCCTGCACTGCTCAGATGAGCTGGACTCCAGCAGTGCCCAGGACTGCTGACCACAGGAACTACAAGAGTATCTGCCTCCTTGGAAAGGCCCTCAGTTTGATCAGGTGTAGGAGTAAGCTGACAGCTGAGCAGGAACAGGGCTCTGGGTAGAGGACACTTCTTGCCCAAAGCCTGTTGCAGGAGAACAGGATGTTCCATGCTCCTGCCAGGACACTCAGTAGCAGGACCTTTGAATGTTCACCAAGGTCAATAAGGCAGCTGAGGGCAGCTGGGAATGGGAAAGGGACTGCCTAGAGGGGCTGCAGCAGAAGAGGGGACAGACACACCTGTGAGGGCAGGCTTTGGCCAGCACAACACAGTGGTGGAAATCATTTTGAAATGTGTTATCCCTTGGTAAGCTTGGATACAAAATGCGGAGCTCATATGCAGATTGTGGCCTATTTCTAGTTCTGAAATCCAAACATAATATATTCTTATTTCCTTATCCAGTGTTGCTTCAGAACTTAATTATCTACCTGCTAGCCTGGCCTTTTCTGCCATACTGGTGCCAGACCATCACTGATGTGTCTATCAGGTTGAAACGAGTGCTGAACTGGGTGATAAATTGTTGTTTTTGCTACAGCTGCTCACATCTTGTAAATGTTTAAACAGTATAATCACACACATATCTAGTAGCTGCTTGGTTATGTTTATTTTGGATGAGGTGCTGTGAAGTTTCTTAGATGTGTGTGTCAAATATTCATAGATGGCAGGCTACTGAAATATTTTTCTTTAGTATTTATTTATAGACTTTATTTATCAACAGAATCAATCTTTACGATCCCAGCTGCAGCATTACTTCTTGCCTTACCCATTTTTCCCAGACAGTGCCTGTCTATCTAACAATATCCCTCTTCCTGCAACATCTATTCACAGAATATCTGTGCAAGGTATCTTCCCATGGGTACTCACAGCATCCATCTCTTTAATTCCAGCTATATATCCACTCCATCTAATGCTCGTCATCTTTCTGAAGCACTTGCTCTTTCTCTCTCTCTCTCTCCTCACCATCTCTTTGTCTAGGCAATGGTATCTCTCTCTCTGTTGTGATTCTCTATCCCTTTCTCTCAGTCACTCACAGCACCAGGGTATAATTATGGATTTTGGACCACAAGAGTTTCCTTTTTTTTTTTTTTTTTTTTTTTTTTTCAAATTGGGCTCACACATCCCCAGTTAATTTATTTGTTTTTACACAAAGTCTGGACGTGAGAAATGAACTCCAAAGGGTACAAGTGCCTCTGGGTCAAAGACTCCTTCCCAGGCTTATTTGCTTCCCTGCTGTGTGTGAACTGTTCACTGCTGTGAGAGCTGCTGTTACCTGTGAAACTCATCTTCAAACAAAGATACTGCAGTCACTACTGCCTCCCTGTTCTCTTCCCCTTTTCCCTTTTCAATTCTTTTTTTCTCCTCCCTTTTCTCTCTTCCCTTTCCCCAGTACTTTGCATCCACTACTCCAAGCTTTTCCCTTCCCATTCTTTTGCCTGCTTGGCATTCTGAGGACAACAAGTGAAAGTCCCTCCCTATTAAAAATTCACTGTCAAATAAATATTAAAGCAGGCAGGAAAATCCAGTTGGCTCTGTGTGATTTATCTGCAACCCAAGACCCAGGTTTCATGGCCTATTCACCCACTTCACAGGAGTATGAAGGACTTGGTGACCCTCAGCTCTTAGAAACCTCATGGTAGGGAGAGATTCCCTCCTCACCATCAGCCTGAATGAAATGAGTAGGCCAGGAAAGGAAGGATGTAAAAACTAAAACCTCTCCTTGCTTTTTTCTTCCTACTTTTTTTTTTTTTTTTTCTTACGGAAAAATTGACACAAGAACAGTATAAAAAGATTATCGGGTCACATGGAAATTATTAGAGAGGAGAGGAAAGAAAAAAAAAAAGGGGGAAGAAAAAGAAAGAAAGCAGAGCAAACTCTGACAGGCAAGGAATGAGGGAAAAGCTTCCATGTCTTTGGTTTTGGTTCCCCGTGCAAAGACCTCAACAGTTCGTAATTTTTCTTCAGGCAGGGCCAGTATGGTTCAACAGCAGAATAAAACAGGCAGTAATTAATGAATAGCTTCACAGTTTTATGGATAGATTTAACTCTTTCCCTTACTTAGAGCTGCAGGAAAAGCCTGAGGCAGATGCAAAGCACAACAATATGAATTAACTGGTATCGACATGGAAGGAGAAAATAATATTTTCACTGAAGTGAGCAAATTTGCTAATAGCTTATGGACTTCAGAGGGGACCCAGATTTAATCTGAAGAGTAAAGATATTTCCCCTCTCACCACAGTCTATCACATGTCTATGTAGGCTACCAGCTCTGATTACTAGCCTGTGTCTTAGTTCCTTCATGGAAAGGGATGGGAATAACTGTGCTCCCAGGAGTGGCAATCTGCCAAATGGTGGCTAACCC
The DNA here is from genome assembly GCA_013398615.1 of Brachypodius melanocephalos. Classification (NCBI taxonomy): domain Eukaryota; kingdom Metazoa; phylum Chordata; class Aves; order Passeriformes; family Pycnonotidae; genus Brachypodius; species Brachypodius melanocephalos. The sequence continues at coordinate 5,924,487 of VZSR01003798.1, read as the reverse complement.
TTAGGAAAGAAGAGTCAATACAGCTTTCAGAGGAGAAGGCAGAAGAATAACCTACCATTCCCCTTCCTTTTATTGGTTGGGACTGCTTCATAGTGTTTTAAATGTGTAACATCCATGAAGGAGACAAGAGCTGTGAGTGGGGAAATCTTCCACACAGCAGCAGTCCATGAACACATCCACAGGTCCACAGGAGAGGGCTGCTGTGAGTGCTTGTCTCATGAAGAAAGAAGCTTCTGCCATGCTCAGACCCAAGCAAGGAGCCGAGCAAGAGGCAGCAGTGGAAGAGGAAAATGGAGAATGATGAGGTTGGGGTCAGCTGCTCAAGAGGTTTCATGTCTGTGCTCATGTTCAGCCTTATCATGGCGTGAAGACTCCGTGTGAACCATTGGAACAGGATGTGGAGGCACTCCAAAGGTAGATCAGAAAGAACAATCCATCTTGTCTGACTTGTCTAATTTACTTATTGTGAGCAGATGGGTTATGAGGCCTGCCATCAGTGATGAATTATATTCATGATAAGTCATTCCCAGCTAATGAGGATCCATTATCATTATCTGCTAAGGAAGAGTAACGGCTTGCCAAGGCAGAATGGGGGTTTCACAGTTTCCAGGGAGAATATTCTGGGCTGGTAGCCACCTGGCTATTGAATTTTCAGGAAACTGAAAACTTTCCAAGATGGATACCTTGTGCATGTTTCAAGTCTTGGTTTTTAATTTCGTTGGGCAAATTCAGGAGAGGGAATGTAAAAGGAGGTGGAGGAGGAGGAGGAAGTGAGGGAAAATAGTAGTAACTGTGTCTGATAAGACTGTGATTAAATCAAGGTCTCACTCTAATTACACTGCATTTAAATAAATTTTGCCTAGTAAGTAATTGTAATTAAACTGCAATTAAACATGTATTTATATCACCATTTCCTCCCCTGCACAGCTGTCTGTTTCCACCTCCTGTTGTTGCTGTCTACCTGCCAAAACCTCTGAATTATCACAAGGGACTTTACATTTCCTTGGAGTTCCTGGAGGAGATGTTGTGGGGGGCAAGGTCTGAGGCTCCCACATAAGAAGCTAAAAGGAACTTCTGTTTCCAAGCTGTGTTGGAAGAATGGTGCAGCTAATGCTGTGATAAACTAGACCTGAGGAATGAATGGTATGAATGAAAGGAAGTAAATGTCTCTTTTCCTCTCAGGGGAACTGGAAAAGGGACACATTTTCACCTCTTTGAAACTTCTTCACATTTGGGCTAGAAATGAAGATATCCTCCCTGCCTTCTTCAGAGCACCTTTGTTATGAGTTTCTTTCCTAAAGCCCCAAATCTCTGTTTACAGCATCAAGTCTGTGCATTGTTTTACATGACCTGGAGGAAAAGAGCTCACTTATCTACACAAGTGAGAGTCCAGATCTTGGAATACAACTCTTGATCTCTTTTTTCAGCTTTTTAGGAGTATTCACTAACTCTTTGTCTCAGTTTCCTTTATTTGCTGCTCTGAGCTCCCTACACATAACAACCCTACAGATGGTCTTTAAAGTTTACTGCAGTTCTCAGCAATTGGGTTAGGAAAGTCTGTTATGGAAAAACAGGAGGTTCTAGCTATTTAAAATGAAGGCTAGTTCCTGTTAGGAACCTGAAGGCGGTAAGGAAAGGAGAAACAAAAGAAGAAATAAACAGCTAAAGGGAGAGCGATAAAAATGAGAAGGTGAACACATATCACAGCAGGAAGAATGCCCAGGGCTAACGAAAGCAAACTGGTTTCTCTGCCTCACCTCCCTCCTCATCAGAGATGATGGAAAACATCTCCATTTGTGCCTCTGCTCTCACAAAGCTCTAATTAAGGGACTGGAGAAATACCACCATCACCCTCATCTGTTTGTGCTCTGTTGCTGAAAGGACACCATGCATCTCCCTGACAGGTAGTCATTACAGCTTGGTATGGGCACCCCTCCTTGCAGCAGAGCATCAGCCCTCAGTTAAATAGCTCCAACCAGATCCTCCACGTGTTTCTGGTGCTCCAGGGAGGAGAGCCATGAAGCTCTTATCATGGAAATCACTGCTGGCAGGGAAAGGGCAGCTGATGGAGCAGAGATTGCATTCTGGACATGTCGTTTCAAAAGATACACAGCAAATAGGAGAATCCACGTGTACAAATGTGTGGCAGCCAGAAATGCATACAGGTGCAATGTATACAATAATTTAAAAAATCATTATTATCCAAACTTAGTTAATCTGTTTAGTTACTGACAGTTTCCACGTGACTGCTGTGATACAAGCTGTGTTCACTCTCTCTCCTCCTTCAGACATTTCTGTTTTCTCTCTGATTAACTGGTCTCATAAAGGTCCCTATGGCAGTGTTTGGTAAAAGAAAAAAAAAACAAAAAAACAAAAACCAAAGAACAAGCATCTCAAGCTTGATTTTCTGATGTGACCAATAGTCAGCTTGATCTGGAGTAATCTGTCATGTCAAAGAATATAGATCCCAACTCTGTGACTCTCAATTTCTTTTCAAACCTTTCTTTAACCTATAAACCTCAGTTCTATTCTTTTAAATAGGAGACAAAAGCAATACTACTGGAGTGACATTTATCAGAGGAATGATTGGACATTATTTTCCCTGCAGACTCACTCTGGAATCATTGTTTATTTATTGGTTTGTCAACAGTATCTTTCACTCATAAAGAGTCTGATCTAAACTTTCCACTTTCTAAACCAAAATGGAAGGAAACCCCCAAGGCTCTCATCACCCATAGTTTCCCCACACAGCATCCTTTTTAATCAGGAGCCAGGGAAAGAAATGGCAGCAGTTTAGGGTACATGAACTGCTGCCCTTTCCCTTTGGCAAAGTGCTCTGCACAGACACAAACCATCGGGTACACGACTGCTTTCAGTTTGATTCAGCTCAACTTAGAGGTGCAGTCAAAGGAGGAAAATGATTGTCGTAGGTCAAAGCCCAAACCTTCCTTTTTCTTTAATGGCTCTGTGACTGCCTCAGGCTTTCTGTTTTCACTTACTGTGAACTCCATTCTGCCAGCAATTTTGTTCTGCTATTAGACAGATGGAATAATGTGAACAATTATCACCTCTGCGCGCATTTTCCGTCTTTCTCTTCTGATATAAATACATCTATTTGCGATCATGGATGGCCTTCAACCCCTTTACAAGAGACCTAAGACAGATCTTTTAGAAACAAGGCTTAGACAAGAGTCTCCTGAATATTTGGGACTCAGTGGAGACATTCAAGAACCATCTGGATGCAATCCTTTGCAGTGTGCTCTGGCACGACCCTGTTTGAGCAGGGAGGTGGACAAGATGACCCACTGACCACAGCTCCTCCAATCTCGCCCATCCTGTGTCCAGCAGCATGGACAGAGAGCCAGAGGAAGCCTTCCCATTTCTGCCTGTGCCTGCCTGTCACATCCATCAGCCCTTGGACCCAGGCTGTGCTGCCCATGCTGTGTGCTCAGCTCCAGAGTCTGTCACTGCTACAGCTGAACATCCACCACGAATCCTCACTGCGGCTGACTTATTGGCATCAAAACAGGCCATGGGCACATTAAAAATGAGATCAGTATCCCTTCTCTCGTGGATTAGTTGCTCTGGAGGGGTAGGCAGCACTAACAAAAAATGTTTCAATGCAGGGGCTATTTTCTTCTCAGCGGTCAACTAGACTGGTCATTTTTACACACTGGAGAGTGATCAATATTCCTAGTCCTAGGAAAAAAAATGTTTTGCTGATTTAACCATGGTAGGAAGAATCCATTTTTGAGCAAAATCTAGATGTTCAGTCTGAAATCTCAGAGAGGAAAGCTGTGAAAGGAGGGAGAAAAGCAGAAGAGAAATCCTTCAGAGGTAGAGGCGGAATGCTGGGAGACATTATCCCTCATTCAGCATGCAGATGATTTGCCAGGCAGGAAGCAAAATGGAGAAAAGGTGTCTGAGGCATCACATGCCATCTCTGCTGTCACTCACACACTTTAATTACCCCTAAATCAAGTGCAATAGCTTTCCCAGCCCTGAAATGCATGCTGCCTGCCTCCTTATACACATAATAAGGCCTGCAGGGATTTCAGAGGTTTTAGCCTTGCCCGTCTCATTGCTCTGATCCCGAGGTTTATTTTAGCATAAAATCAGCAGAAAAGCATTGAGAGGCACAGCCTTATTTTAACAAACCCCTACCCTGCTTGCCAAACCTACCTGAGTCAATGAATGCCCAGGACTGTGATTTGGATTCTCTTGCACAGGGTATATTTGTGTACTGCTGTTTCCATATGTCAGCCTGTACTTGTTATGCTGCTTGTAACTCCACTGGAAGGAGCCCCAGCAGAAAATCTGCAATATTTCTGATTTACATGAGATTTCTAGGAATTTCCTTTTGGAAGGAAAAAAAAATAATCTCCAAACACCTGTCTCATTCCCAGATACAAATCAAAATTAGTTCCTCCTAGGGAAATTAGGGTCATGAAAATTTGGCTGAGATTTTTTTTTCCTGTTTCTATCTCTAGTTCTTGGCCTTCAATTTATTAATTACTGTGGGTGATATCCAAGGAGACATGTGCAAAATGAAGTATTAAACCACTGTAAGAGAGGAATTAGTCTCAGGTAGTCCAGTCACTACAGTGCCAGCTGGTCTAAACTAAATTTTGTGGCTGTTCCTCTAATCTATGAAGGGAGACAAAAGATGCATTGCAGCCATAGGTAAATAAAGTTAATAATTTGATCATCTTTCAGCAGCCATTTCCTCTCTTTATGAACTACAGAGGAAGGTAGGTAACCAGCTCTATTTAGACATCCAAATTTTACAGCCAAAGGCTATGCTTTGGAAAGGTTTGTGCTGCTGAGAAAACATGCCCCAAGGAGAAGTTTGAGCAGAGATAGATGAAGGATATTAAAATGGTCAATGAAGAAAGAGATGAGCCTGAACTATTAAATCCATATATTCCTGCAAAGTTCAGCACCAGGGCTGTCTGAATATCCTGTGTCCTGAATTTTGGGTATATATCACTGAAATAGGGAAGGTCTAGGACAGGCAAAAGATAAGCAGAAAAAAACTGTGTTTGGCTTAGGTATTTATTGGCTTTTCTCTGCAAAAGCAATGAATGCATCACCCACAATGCAGAACGAGAGCAATCCTTCCCCAGAAAACTTGCACAGGGGTGGGCTGGAATATAAAAGCAGTGTGAAAACATATTAAGTGGCAATAAAGTGTTATCCTGAAAATTTCATGCTGTTAGCAAATTATGGTCTTACTAAGAACCATGATGCGTGCTTTGCTGGCTCAGCCTTGCAGGATATTTGTTGTCCCATCTGAATATAAGGAGATGATCCAGAGTCCAGGCTGAGCAGTCCTTGAGGGAGACACCTGGGATAAACATAGCTCCAGTGGAAGGTGTAGGCTGGAGTTTGGAGTTTATTTTGTGAATAAATGAAACCAGAAAGCTGCCACCTGCATGGGGTGCATTTGAAAGTAGGGAGAAAGATAAACATTGCAGGAGCCTATGGTATTATAAATGCAGTTCTGTAACTTGATTCCCATCTTGGAGACACCCACAGGAAACTCATCTACAGGAGATGAATTTCAACAACTCAAAGAGTTGGTGAAACAAAGAGTACAACCTTCTGAAAAAAAAAAAGGGGGGGGGAGGGGCAAGGAATTAGGGAATTTTTACTACAACCTAGAAAAGAAAGTGTATTATAATGTGGGGGGGGGAGGGGGGTAGATGTAAAAGATTTTGAAAGCTAGTTTTAAAAAAATTAAGATTGCAGCCGCTCTATTGGTACCTGGCTTTTCTCTGTTGAACAAAAACTCCAACCCCTTCCCATTCTAAATCCAATTGAAAGCTCTCCAGCCAGCTTGTTGACCAAGACCCTCTCGCACACTTGGTCATTTTGTGCCAATGCCTGAAACCTGAAGAGGAAGAGGCGTGTTAGGGGAGGATGAGAATTCTCTCACAGTAGTGTGGACAGAGTTACCACATTCACAGGCCACACACTCATTATGTCCATCTGATACTACCACCTACTTCCCCTCTGACCACATTCTATCCACATTAAAATAAATGCTATTGTAATGATAAACAACTGGTGAGTGTGACATATGACTGCTGAGCTCACACATGCACCCAAAACAGGGAGCAGAAGAGATTTCCATGAAACATGGGAAGAAGATGGATAGCTCACTTATGATGTGGAAAGCAGTCTGGTGTGGCTGGCAAGAACTCACTGAACCTACAGGCAAAATCCATCACGTGCAGTTGTGTGTCGAGTTCTGGTTCTGGTTCTGCACATGCCCCCCGTGTGTTTCAGATCCACTGCTACATGACTCAAATATTTCCCTTCTCAGGAATGCTGAGCACAGGGCAAAAAATCAGCAAGAGCAAGGAATTCTCAGCGAATGTGAAAACAGTGGCACAGGTAGGTAAAAACCTGAGGCAGGAACGAGCTGCAAAACATCAGCTCCTTGACTCCTTTGAATATTTTGTTTCTTATTTTTACATATGCACGTGCTGTAAAGCCTGTTTATCTGTTTGCCCAATGAATCTCCAAAGCCTCCCGTGCCTCAGCTATGATTCATTTCTGAACAAATTCATGAAAGGCAAATAGCATGTCTCCAGATCCACACACTTGTCTGATATTACTGGGCACTTCATCATTTGGAGGAAATTTTTTCCCACTTATCTCAATCTTGCCTTTCCCCCCACACATGTAAAACCATTGCCCTGTATTCTGACCGCTCAGAGATTACAAATCATTCTAAGTGGAGGAGAGGCTGAGCCCCAGCTTTGTGCTTGATGCATTTTGTTTAAGTTGCTCGTGCTGTTCCAACATCTGTCATATCCTCCACAGCAGTGCAATCAAACTGTCAGGGCTGAGTGAAGTTTTGCTGATCCAATCTGCTCCTTCTGTGATTCCTGTCAAAAGCATCAGGAGGTGGCAGATACAGTTGTGCGCTCTTTAAACAACAGATCTTTATTTTTGCACATTGAAGGAACTGTTATTGTTTGTTTCTCTTAAGCTCACAAGACATGCTCAGATGTGGCTGCAGTCACAAACCAGGCTGCACTTCCCAGATTCTTCTGCATTCCTGTAGCTCCCCAATTTTACCCCCTGCCTTCTCTTGTGAGGACAGAACATATAAATATCTCTCAGTCTTGCTGGTCTCTCTAATTCCACAACACATCTTGGGAGCACCCAGGAGGAAGTTACTTTGTGGATCCTGCATTATTATTAATGAGGAAATTAAACCAAAGGGTTGTATGGAAAGGGGAAGAGTCATATTTTAATAAGCTCCCTTCTGGATACTGCACTATGAGTTGCCAGATAAATGTTATTCCCTGTTAACTATAGCAAAAGGATCTGATATTAATTGATATTATTGATACTAATATCACTAATCACCTTGACTAATAGGACAGGATGTTCTTTCATAATTTAAAAAGGATGTACCTTTGATGTACCTTAACAACCAGAAGAATTTGGAAAAAAAAACATTCCATTAGGGCTCTGTTAACATGCAGCATGTGTTTTTAATCAGCTTTCCAACATGATGCACCTTCTTATCCTTCTGACTGAAGCCTTAAACTCATGCTGTGAAATGGAAACTTATAGTTTTATCATTTAATAAAAGGAACCTGAATCTGAGGTGAATCTTGTGGTCCTGCCCCATTTCTCTGCTGGCCTCATAGCCTATGGCTTTCCCTTCAGGGCAAGAAGTTTTCTAATTACAGCAGAGCACCAATGGAAAATGAAACCTAGGATGCCACTGTGCCCTCTTCTCTAATACTTATATTGGCTGGTGATTCCTGCTGTGATGAAAAATCAGGTTCAGAAATGCTTTATTTCATTAAAGAAAAATGTTTAAAAAAAAAGAGAGAAACAACCTCTAAGATAACAGACTTTTGTTCCCTAATACATTTGGTTCTTTAAAAATCTGCATTTCCAAACTTGACAGGAAAACATGTTTCCATGATCTGTTTTTACCCCCTTCCAAATCATTTCAGCCAGGGACTGGATTATTCTGCCTGGAACAAAAAGAAATCTGAAAATCCTGGCAGAGAGGGATCCTGTGCTGCCTATAGACCTGAAAAAAGACTGACTCCAACTTCCAGCTTGGATACAGAATTTCACAATACACACCAAGTAAACCCACGGATTAATGGCAAACTAAAGTCATGAGCCCAAATGCACAAGGTCCAGGGCTCTGAAAATCCCACATGGTATGTAGCTGTCATCACTAGGAGCTGTTGTCTTTTACCTTCTTCAGTGGCTGTTCTGTAACCCACCCTTTCCAGTTAAAGCTCACAATAGACCCCAAGAAGAGTGTCCCAAGGAAATGCAATGACAGGAATGGACACGGAGAGTGCTTCTGAGAATCTATTTTACCTAAGCAAATACTGTATAATAACATTTCCAAGGTAACAGAAAAGTGAATGGCAGCACTGCCATGAGCTCAAAGCTTAGCAGGTTGGTTCTGCCAGGGAGGGCTCTTGCAGCTACTGATTGCACATCTTCTCACACTGTGATAACAACTCAGCCTGACTCCAGTTGTTGATGAAATTTCTTTTTGGATCACATCTGTGTTGTATGATGGAGTCCAATTGTGAGCTTTTTGGCAGCTGTATAGACTACTAAGTCTCCACTAATTTGATTTCTTGTCTGAGAGTATACGTCTTTAGGGAATTTACTGCTTGCTCTTCTCTGAGTTCCAGTAATATGGCACAAACAAAAATAAAATCCAAGGATGACTTATAACAAGAATTTTGCCGGTCACAGGACTTCTCCTTATAAACAGGATCCATTAGACCAGATGAAATGAAAAAGTAGTCAGGGACAAAAAATAGCAGTCTCTGAGAAGTAGCCACTCTCTGAAGAAGAGAAAACTGTATTAACAAATTTGACTAAAAAGATGAATTCTCAATGGCTATCTCAAGCAGAACTTTTAGCAATGCACCCATCTTGCACTGCAAAGGAAATGGAGTTTGGAAAGTGAAATAGAAAACGGGAATCTGTGGTTGACAAGGAAAGGGAAACAAAAACATCCTCAAATCTTTTTTTTTTTTTTTCCATATTGGAAAAAGAGGAAATTAAATCTGAGTTGGCCAATTAGCTCCCACTGTCCCCAAAGGCAAGACAAGATCTTTTAGCAGGAAAGCCTTGAGGTGAAGCCAATTCAATTAGTTTCCACGGCAAAACTGTCAAGATCCAAAAAACTAGGTGGAATAATGAACTGATTAAAACTTGTAATTGCAATTCAATGGATGAAACCATTAATCACAGAGATGGCAACATTCTCTCATTTCAAGACTGTGCTTGGATGAGTTGCCAACAAAAGGGATTGTAGGAATAAAGGGCTAGCATAAACTGGAAAAGGAGCATCCTGGACAGAAAATTGTGTGGTTCCATGACTGACCTGAGGAAAAGAACAACTTTCCCTAGACAATAAAAGACTATTAAAAAAACTTTCAGGGTTTTTTTTTATTCTTATAAAATAAGAATTCTTATTCCTCAGCTCTCAGTGGTTTACACCACTCACAGCCTGAGTGTCAATAATGTACTGAACAACACTCAAATAACACTCAAAGTTCTTTCTTCCATATTTAGTTTCATGTGCTTTTAATATATATCTCCCCTCACTTTTTTCTCTTACCTAGCCCTCTATTGCAGTGCCTTGGTCTCGTCTTCATTGTGCTGACAAGCTGCTTGTGCTGTCCCCAAAGCAGGGTCTGAAGGAGAGGGGAGGCCAGGCTCCTCCAGAGGTGTTCTGACACCTCCACCATCCACACCCTCTGCTGCTGCAGGGAACCAGGAAAACAAACCCCACTTCCACTCAAACAAAACCTTATTTTAATCACAGGGGTTATTTTTATCTAAGCTTTTGGAGATAACTCCGCAGCTCAGATGAGTCATGCCATGACATTTCATCACCTAAACTTTAACCCAACTTCTTTCTCTCCTGCTACTGCTTCGAAATTAAGCTGTGATTAAGCTCAAGAGGTCAGCAAAGCCCCTCACCCTGTCTTTTGTCAGCCTAGGTTTTTGCCTTGGCTGATCCCTCTATTTCCTCTCTCTGAAGGGAAGGGCTACACTGGGGTGTCCACACTGGAAGTGTCAGCCAGGCTGGAGTGAGAGCTGACAGGATGATAAAGAGAAGTGGGTGGTGACAGAGAGGGTGAGAAGAGGTCTGAAAACCCTGCATTGTACCAAGTGTACACTGCACATAAAACTGATCAGGAAATTAAATAAAAAAAGCATGATAAGAAGACACCACTGCATTAATGCCAAACCAGAATGGAAATCAGCAGAAGAGGAAAAAAATTGGATGTCACTTCATTTTGCTAATTGATTTGTCAGTGTGTAATGTTTCCTGATGGTTGGATACCATTTAACTTAAAATTCCAATGAAATCTACAGGTTTTGTAATTATCAATGGTACCACTAAATGGCTATTTTACAAGCAAGGAAGGTTCAAACTAGAGACATGAAAATATTTCTGCTGGGAAGAAGGAATGCAAAGAAATAGGGTGAGAACGAGTGAAAGCTCCTCTTAGCTGAGCAGATTCTTCCCCTGGAGAGCCCTGAAGGAGCAAAGCTCAATTAATTGTAGCACCATTGAAGCTCTGCAAAGAAAAAAGCCTATTAAGTCATGAGCTCCATCCTCCAGACCACAGCCCAATTCCCACTGAGCTATCCAGAATAGTGGTTGGTGTCTCCGGGGATGAGCTTTCTGGAAATCACAACTCACTGAAGCTCTTGTACACTCAAAACCAAAAGAACCCCAACAGCTTTGGGAAGGAAAAGGCAAAACTGCAGATCTCATGATCTGCAGGAGCATTCTCAAGGACTGGGTCCTTTGCTTAAGGAATAAAGTAGAAGAAATGAGAAAAGTAGACGATGAAAGAAAGAAAGTGGATTTTCACCTTCTATTTGGCTTTAACCAAATTCATTCTTCCTACCAAAAATGTGTTTCCAATCAGAACACTGCTCTCCACTTCAGATGTGAGAGCTGGAAGGAGTGGCTACAGGTAGATTTTCAGTCTGTCACAAATTATTGCAGCCAACAGAAATGCAACTTAATACAAACAAGCAAGATCTGAGCTGTTTGCAAAGGTTTTTGAACTCGTTGGAGACGTACCAAAAAACTGCCACCCACACCACTTTAAGAGCAAATAAATGCAGCCTTGAAATAAGTGATGCTTTAATGGACTGGCTTGCTCACTCTGCCTTTTAATTTTTTTAAATTTACTTTGGAAGCCAGATGCAACTTCCAGATATTGCTCTTAATATGTAAAAATCCATTATTAATTTATTATTAGTTTATTTTGCCACTAATAATCTAAATGAAGCCTGTCAACTAACCCACATCAAGAGAGATAAAAAATAACTCCTTAACTTGATATAAAGGCTACAGCTTCTGAGCTGTGGGAGCAGTGTAGGAGTTCAGAAGTTTTAGAAGCTCCAGGGACAGTTTAGAGGAATGGGTGCTTTTAGCATGAAGGGAGGGTGAATGTATTCCTTTGCCACAGAGAAATAAAGAGCTGCATTGAGCAATTCACATTCTGGACACAGCAATGCTTCCTGGAACACCAAATGGGAAAAAAAAATTAAAAATATATTAAGGTTCACCTATTTCCATCTGGAAATAACCGTCTTGGCACATAACAGAGTGGAAAGCTCCCTGCCTCCAGCCTGCCTTGAGATGCCATATTTTCAAGGTGTTCCCTGAATTCTTGAGTCCTGTCGTACTGAGTAACGCCAACAGGAATCTCAAAGCAAGCTCCCACAAAATTCCTTCTATCCCATAAAATTCATCTGACCTCACTTCTGCAGAGGAACCTATTCCAAGCCTTCATTTTTCATGACAGTACAAGAGTAGATGGGAACAAACTACTTTGTGTTCATCAAGGATAGGGGATGCACACAGACAATATTTTGACAGACTGGAGCTGAAAACCCAGTGTCCTGCTCGCTTGCCAAAAATTTGCCACATGTCCAGCTCACAAGGGGTACAAGACAAGGGACTGGTGATGTTGGACAGGCATTAAGATGATTCTGAGATGGCTGGGGAGTACATATTGAGCATAAATATGAAATTATAGAGCTGAGATAGAGCTATGGGTCTTCCACACCATTTACACACCCTGGATTCTCCCTGGCTTCACTATTTTAGGATTCTGGAAAATCAACCAATTTAGAAGACAGCCAATGTCAAGATCCCTTTTTAGAGTCTCCAAACTCTGCTGTTCCCTTCCAGGTGACCTCACCAGTCTTTCTGAAATCTCCAACACTCCAGTAGGTCCACCAGAGATCATACTGGGATATGTTTACACTGCCTTTCACTTTTCTTTTCAAGACCTTGACCATGTTTATTGATTTATGCTTTGTTTCCCAGCACTGTGTTTCTGCTGAAGGTGACCCTGTGCCTTCCCAGACTGGAGTGTGAGTCCTTTGAGGTCATGCTCTAATGCCTGCCTGGCTCCTGTAAAACATCACTCTCTGAACAGATCCTGATGGATGTTTTGGTCAAGAGTTCTGCTTATTGCACGTCAAACGTGGCTCAAAAATGAGCACAGACTGAGTGCCTTGATGAGGTGAAGCCAGGATCACATCCAAAGTTCTTTTTGTTCTAAAGGTCAACACATCAACTTCTCCAACTGGCTCTCCTATGGCTGTAATTCCAAATCTTTTGCCCAATGTAGTCAAACAAATATGCTTTGGAAAATCATGAGTTGGTGGAAAAAGATCTACTAAATTAGTGTGGGAGAAATAGAACTTGATGCCTTCAGATCACAAGAGGAAATCAACTTTTGACTTTAGAAACCAGCTGACCTTGGCATTTCTGAGTTTTCCAGCTGCCTATTGGCAACTGGTAGAGCTCCACCAGAGCCAAGCTTTGAGAGGAAGAGTTCCTACAGACAGGCCCAGGAACTCTTTGTTGAACTCTTTATTAAGGTGTTAATTTTCAAATGTATTAAGCATGAGAGTCATGTAATCTTTGTGTTTATTTAAAATTAAGAGAATAACCAAAGTTTTTTCATCTGAGTTCAAGACTGTCAGCATCCCCTCCCAGCAGACACCACACACAGTTACAATGTGCTGTACTTACACCCACTTCACAGGGGTAACATCCTAATTCTCATTACTGAAAAACTTCTGAAACTAACTCAAAACTTTTCCTCCACTCACTCAAACCACTGCTGCTTGTGCTACTACATTTAGAGAGAAAATAATTCCATTCCCCAAATGACTTGCATTGTTTTCTGAAGGTATTTGTAGACATCGATGAAATCTGCCCCAAGCTCTTTCTTTACTACACTACAGAGCTTTGGTCCCTCCCTCTGTTTCTCCTGTCCCTCCAAGGCATGGAATTATATGAACAAGAACCACACACTACCACAAAGTGCTACAAAGGAGAGTAAAGCAGCAGTGCTAACAATGCCCGTGTTTGGAATAGTCTGAATAACAAAACACAGGATATTCCTGTGATATAAAACAGCACAGCCCCACAAACATGATACAAACTGTCTTGATATATATATCAGCAGAAAATCTCATCGTAAATACATATTTATACATCCTCACAAAATGTCATCCTATGCTTTGCTAAGGATTGGGAGGAGAAATTCATGAAGAATGACACTGTCATATTTATAAATTAAAGTGGAGAGGACAGACAGAAGAGCGGGAAAATCCAATCTAGAGTTTTCTCCCAGGGAAAAAGAAATGCTCTGAAGTATAATGGAGTCAGTGTGTTTGAGTCTGCATTTTCACAGAGCAACATAACACTGCCAAATGGGATTAGAGTGTTCACAGCAGCACGATTTCCACCACGAGGCAGAGCCACCCCCCTGCAATGCTGAGTCACACGGGACACCATGAACGAGATCTGTGAGGCTCTCCATGTGATTAAATCAAAGCTGGATCCATAAAAACAGCACTACTTCATGGCTTTGCAGCCCTGCATGAAAGGCCACCCTTGGCTCCAGGGAGGAGGCCAGGCAGACATTCAGGTGGGATGGAGCTGGCGTGGATCCACAATTCCCAATCTTTGTCCACTCCAGTCCTTCTCAGCTGCGTATGCCTTTCCTCATAAAACAAAGCAACAAGCTTCAATCTCCTCCCATCACCAGAAAAGCTTTCAGGTTTTACTTCTACAAGATAAAGAGCTGTTTAATCACCAAAGAAGATAAAGTTTGATTCTTTCCCTTATTTAATAACATCTTTAAACTTTCAGTGTATTTTTGGAGTTTTGCATCTTTTGCATAAACTGACCAGATTCTGACCTGCTCTGAAAGCGTTTCATCTTGCCACAAAGACCACCAATGAGCTCCAGTGTTTTTCTGTAGTCACCTGAATGTCTACAAAAGTATTTCCTGAAGACCCATGACACCTGATGACCCAGACATCACTTTTTCAGCTCCCCTGAGAATGCCTCTACACCTCTCTCCTTTCCTGAGAACACACTCCTGGTTTTCAGCATCTCCTGAAGTTTGAAACACCAAACAAGCCCCAAACAGAAGAATATCAAAACGAGACAAGTCAGTAATGCAGATAAAATTCTGCCATTCTGTGTAAAAGTAGGTTTCATCCTCTGCTGGAATAATGTGCTCAGGCTTAGTCACTAAAAAGGCCAAGCAGAAAGAGGCAGCGGAGGCAGAAAAGTAGGTTGGATTATTATGCATTATTATAGAGGCGGAAGAAAGTAATCCATTAGAAGGAAAGTGAAAAGCTTCAGGATGATGAGGGGCAAAAAGTAAAAGAGGGAGAGTAGACATATGAGAGAGCACTGCAGATAATGTCTGGAAGGGCAATTACTGATTCCCTTTCTCTCTACTCTTTCCCATAACACAGGACCTGGAGGGCAATGTGCAATTAAGGGCCACCCATTGAAAACACACCAAAACGAAACACTATTTAGTGTGTAATTAACCTGTGGAACTCAGTCCCACATGGCATTCTGGGCACAAAGAACTCAGACAGAGCCCGGGAAGGATTAGACACTACTAAGAAGTGGTAAGATAGCATTTCCCATTCCACCAGCTGGATAAAAATAAAGCACAAAGAATATCAATCCTCCAGCTTCAGGGCCTAAGTTGTTCATTGTGATCAGCAGCAGGTAAAGCTCAGCAGGATGTGAAAGATGCAGTTCTGCCAGTGAAAGCTTTAGTGCACAACCCTTTCCTGTGTGCTGCTTGTCACTTATCTCAGATGCTTATATGGCTCCTACAGCTCCAGTATGAGTTCATTACAATCAGTAACATATTCATCATCACAATAGCCTGAGAAGGCACAGAAGAACTTTTTTTCCCTATTGTACAGAGTGTGAACAAAAAGGTTAGGGACATGCTGGAGGTCACACAGGAGAGAGGAGGAGAGCACTGCATCCATCCTGATCACCGGACCCTACAGCAAGGCAGACCAAAGAGCCAGCTGGGAAAGGAGAGTGCAGCTCCATTTCCAGGCCTCTTTCAAACACAGATGTCCCAACACTAAATACAGCAACAATTTAATTAAACAGCATCCTTAGCACAGTTAACACAACACTGGCATCAGCCAAACCATGACCACAGTGCAGGGACCCAGCCCTCAGGTGGGGCCTCCCAGCAGATTTCTCTGACCTTGCTGATACCCAGCACGAGCTCAGTAGCTGCTTTGTCCTTTGGGATGAATTCCCATGCTGGATGGCACAGTGCCCCTTAGCATGCAATATTTCCCTCCTGCTGTGACTTCTCTCTAGGGGTTTAGTGCATGCAGCCCACTCAGGGTCAGGCAATGAATCTGCTGCATTTTTTTTTCACCTAACCAATGCCAGCCAGTCCAATGCAACCACTCTTGACCCATGATCTACCAACATTTTAAAGGGACAGATGTACAGAAATCAGGGCTTTCCTCTATATAGAAATGGGTCACACTTTATTTTTTTAAAAAACAAATGGCTATTTATATGCACTCTGTATAATTTTTGATATTATCATGTATTTTTAATATCTTTAACTGAGTAATTTATCAGCCATTCTCTAATGATAAGATAACTACAGCACTCCTTTAACATTCATATGTCTTTTCTCTTCTCCCTTCTTCTTTAACCTTTTCTTTTCCTGGAGCAGCTTTGCCCTGAGGTGAAAATGTAAAGGTCCACTACAATCTTTACTGGAGAAAAGAGTCCCATTTGAAGCTGATTCTGTGATACAATGAATGCACAGGTCATTTTGAGAATAAAACATAAAGACACAGTAACCATAAAAGTTTTATTTCCTTCACAAGTGATAAGCATGTATGAAGGAAAGACTTTTCTTTTTGCTACCTTTGGCCTGCAGTGGAACACCTGTTTAAAAATGTTCCTTGATTCTAATCTCCAACTGGTGTTTGACTTATCTTGAACTCTCAAATGTTGCCGGCTTTCAACTGGTGCTGAGAAAAGACCTAACTTACATATCTATAAAAGAGCTCTATTTTAACCAAGTCTCATTCTTTCTTCCTTCCTCCCTGCCTCTTTTTCTTTCCCTCTCTTTTTTTCTATCTTTATTCTGCCACCACATTTCTGCTTTGATTTTGAGT
This sequence comes from Brachypodius melanocephalos, assembly GCA_013398615.1. NCBI lineage: Eukaryota > Metazoa > Chordata > Aves > Passeriformes > Pycnonotidae > Brachypodius > Brachypodius melanocephalos. The sequence continues at coordinate 5,907,948 of VZSR01003798.1, read as the reverse complement.
TTTAATTAAAAAAAAATAAAAAAGGAAAGAGGAGAAGCTATAAATTATACAGAATAAAACTGCTCTTAATTTGTCTAATTTAAATTAACACATCTTCCTTACTCTGACCTAGCACAAAATTTTTAACTAAATTTGCCTTTTAAGAGGTTGTTTTACCTCACCAGGGAAACAGCTAGCCTTTTTGAGCTGGATAGTGGATTCTGGAGAGATGCCAAGAGCACCCTGCAAAGGTGAGGAAGGTGCTTCTTCAGAAATACAGACATGGGATGGGAAGGGAAAAGTAGATGCTCACAAAGATTAGGAATTAATAGATTAAATGCCACCTGTTCCAACCTGCAGCTCTATACTGAAGTGTTACCATAAACCAAAAATCTCTGTCACTTTGATTGTATGTCCATGAAAATGATAAATTTTCATTGCACGGTAGATTTCCACGGGCCCCCTTTCCAAAGTCAAGCAACACAGGAGATTGGGGCACTCTTCAATAAGGGAAGCATCAGACAATCAAAGATGCAGCTCAGGATGTTACTGACAAAGATCAGTAGAAAATTGCCTCCTTAATGGGATCTTGTTATGAATCAATAGATCAAAAAATCTAATCAAGCACACTCCACCACACACATCACAGGGAGATCACAGGCAAGTGCAAGTCACAGATTCCTTGATCATCGATGGGCGCAGGAGATGCAAAGCTGGACAGAGGAAAACAAGAATAGTGATGACACTGCCCCTTTGAGGAAAGGAAAGACTCAAATTCCATGTTCAGAAAGACTGCCAGAAATTGTCAGTGCTCCACACTATTCCTTAATCTGAAGCATCATTAGGTTATTGGCTCTGAAGTTCACACTCTGAAAAGTAATTTGGTTCTCTAATAAGGCATTGAGGCACAGCACCAGTGAGCCAAGAGACCAGGAGGATAATGATATGGGTAGTTCTCTCCTTTCTGCTGGTGTCTCATCCCTCAGATCTAAACACTGGACACATTTTCCATAGCACTGCTCATCTGAGCATATCAAAATGCTTTATAGGTGTTGGTTATAAGTAATTACCAGGCAGCACGTGTGAATAATTTACAGGATGGTAGAAGTGAAATTTCTACTGTTCTCACACTTTTCCTCTCTTTGCAATTTTAACACTTTTAAAAGTTGTTCTCTCTCTTTTTCTGGCCAGTATAAATTAAGAATATCAGTAATTTGAATATCTTCCTAAAACACATCTCTAGGTGCCTCTAGTTCCAAATACCTAGCCCTAAATTTGGAAGCAAATCTAAAGCAGGAGCCCAAGACAGAGATCCCTTCTAGAACCAGCTGTGCCAATGGAAGGGCTTCTGCCTCCAGCTGGATTTTTTAGCTAACATGAGCTGCTCCATCAGCACTAACTTTGCTTTTTATCCGGGTAAAAGATAGCAGTAATCAGTGAGGAGGTGTGAGCTACAAGGCAGTAAGTGGGAGAGAGTCTGACTCTAAAACATTCCCCACTAATATCTTGAAAAAGTCTGAGAAATTAACAGACCTGAACTCATTAAATTCGGTCAGAGTCACTTCTCAATGTGTCTCATTAAGACAAATACAGTTTAAGCATGTGAAGATCTTTTATTGATCAACAGGGGAAAAGAAACCTTTTCTTTTCGGATTTGCTGGGGTTTTCTCCTCCATTTTCTGCAGAGATTTTACACAATTCTATCTCTGCCTTTCACTTTCCCCAGTCAGCTTTGGGATTCCATCTCCCAGGGCAGTCTACATTTAACAGTCACAAGCATTTAAAACATAACTGTGAATTGTCATAATTGTCATTTTGAGCAGAGGCTGAGATTTCTGGGGTTTGCTTCTTTTTTTTAATCTCTTTTTTTTGTTGTTGTTTTTTTCCCTACAGGATCTTGATTGCCTTTTTCATCAGGGATTTTCAAACATCATTGATGCTTGGGAGAGTTTAATACTCGAAAAAGAGAAGAATGGTGCCCACCTCAGACACTCAGAAGGGAAAGTGATTCAAAGAAGCAGAACTAGAAAGGTGTGTCAAATGGCTAAAGGTGTGACACAAAGCCCAGCAAAGTACAAAGCTGAACACAAAGGAGGAAGGAAAAATACAGCAGCTGTCTACCAAGCCAACATGAAAACGTTGAAAAGTTAAATAACTAGAAAGGAAAAAATGGGAGAGCTTTCATGGCAGGAAAAAGAAAGGGCAAAAGAGAAAGAAGCAGCACAAAGACAACATAGTCTTATACACACAGAGGAAAAAAGACATGTCCAATGACAGAACACATGGACAAAGAAAAATAACCCCAAACACAGATGGATTTCCAAGGCAACACACAGAAACCAAACAAAAATTAGAGGCTAGAAATTAATTTAAAATCTTCACAAAATAATTAAAACCCAAAAAATATTTTTGAAAAAATAAAAGCAAATAACCTTTCCCAGCTTAATAAAAATGTTCATTTTCTAAAAATGCCATTTTCCAACACAAGTTTTTCCATCCAGCTAATGTCACCCAGCTCCAGTTATGTATTCCAGGCCCCCAGGGCTAAACATAATCTATCTGTGTTTGAAATGAGAACATCTTTGTTGAAACTTTAGGCCAACAGAAACCAAAGGATCCATCTCTGGTGAAAAGAAACAGGAAGGGAACAGTAGGGGTGGATTTGAGCATGCTTTGAACATCAGACAGTGTCCAAGCAGTCAAGGATGTCTGAGCCAATCTGTCACTTTTAATACCCATAACTCATCATGACACCCTAAAAATATTTCTGAACTATTCCTTCCATACAACAGCTTCTCCAGTGTGCAGCCCTGTAGGCACTGCACTGTGCTGTTTGTAGAGCCCTTCCAGCATTCCCAGGATGTCTCTGGGTAGCTGCTCTCTAGCAGGTCAACTCACAACTCAATGAGGAGCATAAACACAGGACAGTAAATGTTCATTGTGTCAGGGCAGCTCATGGAAGGCTTCACCCATTGATATCTCCACTATTGCTGTGGAAAGAGTCTGGTGGACTATATACTTCACCACTGCAGACCTCTGAGCCCAGCCAGGGCTCTTTTTTCTAGGTGTATTGAGAAGGAAGCATCGCTCTGTGACCAGAGCTGCAAGATAGATCGATAGAGCCACCAGTGAGTAACTCCTCTGGAACTGCCTGGCACAGCTGCTTGTCATGGCAAGTGGGCAAGATGCCTGAGGAATAAGCTGTCTCTGGCATGGGAAGACCTATGGGCAAAGAGAGAAAAAACTGTTCATGTTGGAACATGAACCCCTTTTCCCTCCTGTTGCTGCTGGAGGCACATGAGCATCACATATCACTGCAGAAACATCTGAGCCATTGCAGAGCCTGGGGGGCACAGCAGGCTAATGCATCCCTCCTTCATCTCTGGAGTTAGAGCTGGAACAAATGTGACAGTCCCAAGGTATTCCTGCATGGATTTCCATTTGCTTCAGACCTCTATGCTCATTTTCTTCACTCAAGCCAGATTTCCTGACCAAAAGTCATGGCAATGTCACAGGCCAGGATTTAGCAGAAATCAAAATTGCTCAAGGGACAAAATTGGAGAAAACAGATATAAATCAAAGATTTGGATGCATTAGCAGAATGGCTATGATGAGAATGGCTGGAAATATCCAAGAGAAGAAGAGATGAGGAGAGCTCTGTGGAGACTTGGGACTAGAACAAGTTGCCACTCAGAATGGCAGAGGTAGAAAATTGCTGTGGCCTCTGACCAGCAACACTACAACTTCTGTTCACCTTCATAAAAATCAGGAAGCCCACCCCATGTTTCAATAATGAAACAAAACTCCTCACAGCGAATGCAGATTTTTAAAAGAGGGTTCTAGCTGCACGTTCTATCCCAGTTGGTTTTGGTCCACTGCTTTTAGCTGTTTCCTGAGGCATGATTCCTTCCAGTTTTGGAATGCATTAGTGTTCAGCTCAGCTCCAGGCACTATTCTAAAGGAGAGAGGCAAGGCGAGTTTTTAAAGGAGCCAGATAACAGTATTATTTTTACACGAGCTGTTACTGTTCTTTCTCACTGGAACACCTCCCTGCTGGTACTGCTGATCCGAGCCAGCCCTCACCCTGAAGGGCACTTTGCTTTTAGTCCTCACTTCACTCACTGCTGTAAGAGCTCAGCCATGAAAGGAAGCAGTAGGCACATCGTCCATCCCAGCTGCAGCTCCCCGCCCCTCCGCTCCCTCACCCAGCTGGAGGAGTTTGGCTCCACTGTGCCCTGACTGAAACAACCCAAGCTCAGGCAAGCTCAGCACCAATAATGAGGCCACTGGGAATCATTTAGGATGGTGTCATCAGTGCAAACACGTAACCTTTCAGTTCTTGGAGATAATTTCATCTCTGCTTCCATGGCTGATAGAATCTGTTTTGTGCAGGCTTGAGGAAACTGGAGCAGGATATTTCAAGTCAATCTCCTCCCCCCACTTCCAACTCCCTTATTTATAGCCAACAACTGGACATTGCAAGTCAATGACCATTGACAATATGACACGTGGATCTACAGACCCAGCAAGTCTAACATCAACTGAGCTGACAGTGCTGGATCCTGGCTATCATCAGAGGAGAGACAAATATTCCAGCTGCCAATAGATGTGCCCTTGCATGGACCTTACGTGAAGCGCCCTGGGCCTGAGGGAGCAATAGAAATCAATTAAAATTCTTTGTTGTGCCAAATTCTGCATACCTTTCAGCAGCTCCCTCTCCTCCTTCCTCTGCTACAGGTGGACCGCAAATCAGAAACCCTTTTTTGTACAGCAAACAGCTAAAGCTTTAAGGAATTAACAGGATGGCAGGGTTTTTTTGTTTGCTGATATAATCAGGGATCTCGCCTCCTTTTCAAAGCCCACAGGACTAAATGTGTGAAATCTTTCATTGATTCTGTAGCTTCCCTTTCCAATCTTGTTTGCAAAAAGCTCTTGAAATTTATCCTGCACTTGAAGATGGCATTTATAGTTGTCACTTTTGCCTACTCTCAGCATCCATCCTCCACACAAACAGTCTACCTGGAGTCAAAAAGGACATCTGATAATTTCCAGGAGGCAGGTTTGCAGTAAGGATCTGCTCACAGGGGAGGAGAAGAGACTCTGAAAGTGTGCTCCAGCTGCTCTGCTTAAACCCCTTCAGGGTCCACTTCAGCTGACTGAGAGGAGCTCTGGCCAGACCCTGGCTAACCCCAGGATCCAGTGCTACCACAGACAGAGGTTCAGCACTGCTGAGAACCAAGCCTGAGGTCCCAAAACAGCTCGGCCCTGCTACTTTTTAAACCCACATGTCAATTAATAGTGAATGAGGACTTCTTGAAGTGATCAGAAAACAACAGATCATTTCTTACAACCCACCCAAGGGCTGTACAACAGCAACAATTCTGCATTAATGAGGGCCTGGGCTGCAGCTGGGACAGCTGTCTTGAAGAACAAGAATCCCAGCTTTAGCACTAAATGCTCCAAACCATGAAACCTCCCAAAACTCTCTGTGTAGACTCAGAAATTTCTTGCTCAGCCATTGGAAAGCACTTACTGTCTTACCTCCCTGAGCTTCCAAGAGCCAGACTCAAAGGAAGAAGCAGAACACAGGAGAACTGCGAGTGTGGATGGGACAATGGGACAAAAGGCAAAGTGAAAGAAAGAAATCTCTTCAAAATAACAGTAATAAATCAGAAAGCACTGATAGTCTGTCTACACAGCTGGTGGTATTGACAAACCTATCTCCTTTGCTTTTGCCACAATTACACTATCAACCAGGCTTCTGGAAGCAATAAAAACTCTTTATCTACTATCGCTGTACACTGAGATTTGAAATTACTTTCAATGACAAAATGCAGGCTTAAGTGCTCTCACTGGCATGTAGCAGGTCTGAGACATTAGCATCAGGAGATGCTGTGAATGAGTCCTGCTCCTTCATTGCTCTCAGAATAGCAGATGGTACCTGCAGAAAAGTCATTGTCATTTGCTGGGCAGAAACTCAGCTTAATAGGGACAAAGTACCCCTGAGTTTGAGAACAGCTTCTGTCTTCATTACAAGCTTTTCACCCACCTTCACAGACACAGTTCTGTAGCTAATGACTGCAAGAGGCTCACCACAGGCTCTGCAGAGCAGTGCTTTAGCATAACAGCCACTGCTCATCGCTGAGTGGTGATTATCTTGTCACACCAGAGCTTCCTTCTCCTAGACAGACATGGTGAAGTTATCTGGAGAATGCCTAAAACACACATTTTTGAGAGGGAACTGTGGGGTGATGGATTATGGGAGGCTGCCAACACAGGCACCGGAGCCATTAGGACTGACTGAGGTCTGATTACAGTTTTGCATAGTGTAATGGCACATCTGAAAATGTGTAATTTAATGGCTCATTGCTTGCTTCCCACCTAGAATTGTGCAAGAAGGAAAAACTGCCGGAGTCTGGTGGGTTTGAAATCATCTGTTTGTGTTCTACTATGAAATAGTCTACAAAATCTCATGAAATACCAAATAAGGAAAATGCTTGGCTCCCTCTGAATTGCTTTGAAGTGATCAGCCAGAAATTGAAAAGTAGAGCTGGAATTGCTGGAACATTCCCTGATATTTGTTTTTTTAAACTCCCCTAAAGTAGGAAGCCTCCATCTCATTACTCTCACTTTCCTGAAGAGAACTGGCTATTTTCTTACACATTTCCTTATGCCATTTATTTTTTTGCCCCATAAATCTACTGCTGGTGCACACATGTCCTGCAATACAGGACTTCTAAAAACCAAGAGCTGGTGTAGGAAAATGAGTGTCACCTTCTGCCACTGAGAGACAGAGGCTGGGAAGAAGCAGGTTTTCTTTCCATCATAACCTTCATTTCTGGCTCTGCTCTCCCATTGCCATTCAGCCTCAGCAGCCAGGCCTGGCAGAGTGCGTTTGTCCTGTTAACTCAGGTGCTGCCCCTGCTCTGACCCAGGTAAAGAGCTGAACACTGATTTAGACTTTCTCAGTCCTCACGTGTGCCAGCCAGCAGGCCCTTTCCTTTAGCAATATATCACGAAGCAAGGATAGACTTGGCTTCTGCCTTGAAAATTCAATTCTTCACCACGTTGTGATGAGGCCTTGGGGTGGCTTTGAGGTGTCTACTTTATGTTTTTACTGGTGTAGCTCTTGTTTAAGACAGACAATTTTTATTCTGGCTAGCTTCCACATTCCAGTGCCAAACAACACCCACTCTGACAGCATCACTTTCTTTTTTTTCCTGCCAGCCTCTGTCATGTTGCTGTTCATATTCTTGTTTTTCTAATCCCTGAGTCCCTTCTTTCATTCACTACTGTCAGAGACCTTGATCAGGTAGGAACAGACCTCCTAAAAAGACCTCAAGGCTTAAACGTTTCCACAGTCAGGCCATCAGGAAAACTACTGCACCAAATAAATAAAAGAAAACTGAATTTGGGCATGAGGAGTAGGCTGAGATCTACAGCCATCAATTAGAAAGGTGCACTAATTACCCTGAGCCGGGGAATTTCACATGCAGACACACAGTACCATACATTTGCTGGAGAAAATCTGTGTTTGCATGAGCAGAGCAGGAAAAGCCCCAAATTATGTGACTGTTTGAAAATTCAGTGAGCACATTAAACCCTCTTTGGGGTGATTAGAGGTAATTAGGAGCTGGCAGTTGCTTGGCTCTCAGCAGAGTGGGGCTTTGGGCAGATTTTTTTTTTTAATTTTGGTTGGTTAGTGGTTGGTTGGTCTTTGTGTATGAGTATGGCTTGTTTGTTTGTTTCCCCATGAAACTGTTGGTTCTTTATTCTTTTAAAACTCTAGACCTCTTGTCTGCTGGAAGTAGCTGACTAAGATGATAAGAAAGATGAAGTGAGCAGGTATTTTAAGGGTGCCATTAAAAAAAACCCCATGAACTTTTACAAATACACTGTGATTGGAATCATGCAAGTCCTGCCGAGATCAAGTGGAACGTGCATCTGAAGAAATTGCAAGAAGGGGAGGAAGGAATAATAAAATAAAAATTATTTCGTTTAAGGGAACATATTTCTTAGGGAAAAAATAAAACAACCAAAAAAAACCCCAAAAGCCAAACAGAAAGCCTGAGAGCCACAGAGGAAACACCAAGCAATTTCACAGCAATTCCCTTGGGAGTTGGTTGCTTTCCTGAGACTCCTAATTAATTATACATGCTAGTGAAGAAATATAATATGGCTTTGAATAAAATAAAACTCAAAATTTAAAATGAAAGGGATAGGGAGAGGGAAGACAAAATGATTTTGTTAATTCAAGTTTGAACTAATTTAACTTTAATCAGAAGCTGACAGGAAAATGGTATGCTCAGCTGCTTGTCACATTCAGCAGAGATGTCCCCACTGTCTTTAAGAGATAAAACATTTCACTAGTGACCTCCAGTGGGAGCAGAACATTGCCTTTAATGCTGTTGAGTGCAGTTTCAACAGATCTCAGTACTTATTATAATCTGCTCCGTGGTCATCTCTCCATCAGCCTGAACAAATGAGATTTTTTTGAGTCTAAAAACGTTGGGGGTTTTTTGGACAGTAGAAATATCAGGCTCCTATGAGCTGCAATGACCTCCATGACTCCACAGCAAGGCAAGTCAGGGCAAATCTAGGTTAAAAAAAAAAAGACTTTGGGCTCACCAAAACAAAGGTGAAAAATCTTGTCAGTAACAGTAATTTCAAGTGTTATCAGATTTAGGCTTTACAAATCTCAAGTGTTCTGATCCCTTGCCCTGAACAATGTAGAGAGTTCCCAGAAACCATGTTCATCCTCTCTGTGGCCTCTTCCCCTTCTTTAGACTTTCCAGAATGCTACTCACATCTGGGGTTCATTTATTGAGTTTTATTTGGATTTCTCCAATTGAAAAAAAAAAAAAGAAAAATAAAAAAAAAAATAAAAAAAAACCAACAGAAAACAGGACCCTGGTTGCCCTTGACTCCAGTTATCAAAACAAAAATAGAACAGCAGCATATCCCAAGAGTCAAAAAGGGTCCTCCAAGACAAACACAAGGGTTGTGGTGCGAGCAAACTCTGCCTGTCCACGCAAGCAGATGTGCTCTGTGCCTTTCCCTGGGATGTGATCCCAGCTGCTCTGGGCCAGGGTGGGAATTCCTGCCACTGCCAAGCACCCTGGGTAGACAAGGCTTCTCACAGAAGCTCAAATGCCTCCACTGAGCAGAGCTCAGGCAGTGAAATGCCTCTCTCTTTTCCCAAGTAGGACATTTCAAACCACTCAAGGCTCCAAGTGAGGATCAATTCAATGTGATATGAACAGGCAGGGAGCTTGGCCCTGCAGCACACACAGTGCGTGCTGCCAGGGGAGGGGATGCCCTCTGCACAGTGCTGGTCACACTCCTTGACCACATATTGATGGCCTGGGCAGTGCCCTCAGCAAGGTCTCATTGCAGGGAAGAAAACCACAAATAAATAACAAATTATCAGCATAGCCATCTTTAAATAAATATTTAAAAAAAAAGGTATAGCATCTCTCAACATGCTGCTATAGGTTCATACGCCAACAGCACAGGACAGAACATGCTAGTCAGATTTATCAATTGTGTTTTAGGTGTCAAAGGCACCATCCCTTCATGGCTTCCAATCCTTCCCATTTATACCAGGGCATTCTATTATCTGCCTTTACACTGTCAGACATTTCTTATTTAGAGGAAATAGGTCAGCTGTTTTCTTACACATCAGCTCCATCGTGGGCTTGCTGGATTTTCAAGCAAACCTCTCTGAGAATTATCTCAGACTCACAAGGATATTACAGATATCCTTCAAATTTCTCATTAACCTCCTATTTTCTCTCATGCCGGTAGGAATATGGAAATGACAGGCCATAATTTATGAGTATTTTGTTGATTAGTACTGGCAAATCTCCTGTCTCTTCTTTTTGGATGCCCCCCCCGATCTGTGCTCTCGTGCTGTACCCAGAAGTTGTGAATTCACTGGGGAAGAAACAGCCCTTCTGTTTGAAGTTTGCACATTTCCTAACACAGCAGGGCCCCAGTTCACAGCTCCAAGAGCTGCAGATACAACTGCAAACAACAGCAACACCAAACACCACCCATTTCTGCTCCTGCCCACTTGAACCCGGACTGAGCATGTAGCTAGCATGTTTGTCTAAACCTCATTTTACAGGAATCCTAGGGGCAAGAGTCAGGTCCCATCTGCAGAGATGAGATCCCTGTGCTCCCTGCCCATTCCCCCACGGCAGCAGACCCCAGCTGCTCCTCACCAGTTGGAGACCAGATGTGCCCCTGGTCTGATGCCAGCTGGCAGCTATCATGTCTGTAAAATAAGGGCATTGAAAAGAGCCAGGTTAAAACAACAGTGATTCTCTGGGACCAGCCAGGAATAGGGCAGCTGGGTGTGAACAATCACATAAAGAAGGATGGATTGGAACCACCAATTAACCTCAAGTAGGTCAAAGAGCCACTGCAGGCGAACACATCCCAGTCACAGATGACAGGGGCTGAATTTAAAGCAATGCCTAAAAGAAGAAATCATTATACCACATGCCTAAACTCCTGTATCAATCTGCCTTCAGAATTAGGTGTTTCAGACTCTCTGTTTCTATCCAGCCCCATTTTCATGCACAGCACTGTGGCTCTTGCTGTGGCAGCACAGATCTGACATCAGTTAAACTTCACTTTCAAACACATACAGAGTTATGTGTTGCAGAGTAGAAACCTCACTTCACTTTCATCAAGTATTAAGAATGTTGCTGCTTTTATGTTCTTCTGACCCTCCAAATAAGCTTATTGTCTGGAGTATTGCTGCTTAGCAAAATTCTGTAATATTTAATGTTCTGTCTTAATTAATATCTTTGAATTTGGATTTTTGCAGGTACATATCCAGTTCTCCTGACCAGATTTGAGTTGGCAAATTAATTTCTTCTTAAAAAACACTTCAATTTTCTTGTTTTAGAGTGACTTTTCACTCTCCCATTTATGATTTTCTCATTTATGTGCTACAGCCTGGAGCTCTCTGAGTCTTTGTTACCACCAGCTTTTTAATCAATGATACACCAATGCTTTCCTCCTTTGTATTTCATTCAATGGAGCAACATTTAAATCCACACCATGGGTTTTTTGTGCCTGTCATTTGTGATCTGTAAATTGCAACAGAAGAATTTTGCCGTATGACCCCACACATCTGCCAGGAGCAGCTCTACAAACAATGTCTAACCAGAGACACTTCCATTCTTCTGTTATCACTGCACAGATTACACTACTTCTTTAATTTTATAAACACCAACTCTTCTGTTCTTTTCATCATTTCCCATCCACCCAGCACAATTTCAAGGGCATGTCTACCCAGGTATAGCTTCAGCCAAAGAAAAAAAATCCTATAAAATGGGGCAGTTCCACTATACTCAAAAATAATGTCACATCCCATTCTTCCAACACACGAATGAACCTCATGTTCACAGTGTTGGTGAGAATGCATTAAGGGCTGGAACAGAAAAGAACCAACAGAACAATGCAGAGTAACCTGTGGAGTGCACAGCTTCACACAGATTTCTTCAAGGCTCTTTTCTGCTTCTCATTCTGGCATCCTTCTCTCTGCTGTCCCTAAGAATTCTACACCTGTCAATAAGTATTTTTGCTCTTCTTTACATGGCTCCATCATATTGGCCTGTTGGAGAAAGAGGTGGAAATTTCAAAGTCTCATACAGATGGACCAGATCTGTGCTTTGCTTCCTACAGCTCAAGATAGGTAAAACATTAGGGCAAATCTCGAGGTAGACTGGTCTGTTGGAGAACCAAAAGTGCAGCAGAGATTTAGAGCCACTCTTACTCCAGAATCCCACATTTCCAGCACAGGACCAAGATGTGGATAATTGAGCAAGAAGTTCCTGTGGACAGAAGCACTCTTGCAACAGCTGATAAAAGTCAGGTGTAGGTTGTCATTACCTTCTCTTGCTCAAAGAACTCTTTTCAGTTCGCCAAAGCAAAATAGCACCAGGACTAACACAGAGACATATTTTGATCATCCTCTTCTGTATTTCTTTCACTGTCTGACAAATGAGATGTTACTTCAAGTGTATTCTCTACTTATCAGTCCGGGCTCTTGTTTCACATTGGGTTTTGCAGACACTGTACCTAAGGTGTCAGAGTGTGATGGAGTGCCAGCTAATGCTTGAATAAAACAGTTTCTGAATTCTAAAGATGAAATGGAGAAAAAGAAAGATATGTCTTGTAGAGATATGTCAAACTTTATTCTCAAAGTGGCACACTTCATTCTGGGAAGCAGCTAGAATCCATTTGAAAAGATCTTCAATCCGTGCTGCTCATAAGAGGAAGGAGTTGCTGCTCCATCTTTTCTCTACAGGCATTAAGTCACACACAGGGAAGCAAGGGAAATTTATGTCACTTGGTACTTTGAGCCAACTCTCCACATTTTCACTGCCTTCTTCCTGCAGAGGCTCCCTGAAACCCTCCCCTGCTGAAATGTCCAGATTAGGATGGGAAAGTGGCAAGGAAAACTCACGAGGATGTATGAAAAGGAGCTGGACACACCCATCAAATATGGACTGACTCATTGTCCAGCAGTTTGAACTAATGATGCTCCCAGTTTTTCAGAAGCACAGAGCAGGGATTGAGCTGGTCCCTCTACATGGGATCAGAGTGCTCAAAGACATTTCCAATAAAACACAGAACTGTGGACCTGCTGTCTTTCAAGAATATACGATTTTATCTTGAGCTAAACCTATGTTATCTCACAGAAACCCACATCACCTCCACCTTGATCTGTGCATAGCTCACAACTTTACAGACACTTCTTTCCCCTGTTACAGTTTTCTGTGGGAAATCCCATGCCAGAGGCAGTCATGCTGACCACCAGTTAATGTGATTAACAGTACAGGCAGCAAGTGACAGATGTTGTGTCTAAAAAGCAACAGGAATTTGGCATGGGAACATCTCTTACAAGCCGCAAATACACATGTGAGCTGCTCCTGTGAGTATAAAAGAAATAAAAAATACCCCACTGACTTATAACTTGTTCTACAGTTACCCAGAAGTTACATAAAAATAATAAAACCCCAAATTAATTAAGAAGACATTACATATAATTCTGGGAAAAGTACTGCAACTCATTTTTAAAGTTTGCTCTTGCTTTTCAAGCCATAGCAACAGCGGGAATCTGTGCAGAAGCTTGGATTACACAGAGCCTCTGCATACTGGTGGGCAAGAGAAAACTGATGAGGTGAGAAATGCTGGGAGGTTCATCACAGAGCTCTGCAAGTTGTCACATGGACAGCACACATCCACAGAGCTTCCCAATCTCCCTGGCTGTGAGTTTGCACAGGAGACCACACCAATACATGACTAAATGCAAGGGGAGGTTAAAGATACTGGATCAGCAACTCAGAGCAGAAATCACAGCACCACTGTTGTCTCAGGAGGAAAAAAAAATCACACTCACTCCTTAGGGTGAGGTTTTGCTCTCACTCGAGGCTGTGAGCAAGTTTCTTTCAGATCAAATAAAGGACTGGCAGCGGAGGATGAAGTTTTGCCTTAGCCTTTGCCAGTGGGACACGCAGCTGAGTTATGGCACCCTTATGAGCCATGCTATGTTGGCTGAGCAGCACCGGTTTTGTTTGGCCTGAATTTTTGGACAATAAATGTTTCCCCATTTTTTCTTCCCGTGCCACTTAAGTGAAAAGCCTAATCTCTGATCAGGTTTGCAGAAATTGGATCACAATGGTAGATTGTGCGAAAGGCCATGAAATCGACAAAACCATAAATGAGAACATGCAGGAAATCTAATAAAAAATCTTACTCTTGTCCATGTTACCACTAAATCTTCTGCCTCTTTTTATTTGGTGGAGGGGACAGAAGCCTTCCAAGCTAGAGGTCACTTGCCATTTACCTTGGGTACATTTCTGATTGAGAGGAAAAAAAGAATACAGGCATGAAGAAAGGAAAAAGAAGAAAAACAAAAGACAGGCGCATCCCTCAGCCTTTTGTTTTCATTTTCATTTTGTTTTCATGGCATTTCACCACTTCTGTGGGTTTTCACTGCATTTGGAAAGTCATTGAAAGATGTTAATGGTCTGGTGGCAAAGCAGCCATTGGGAATGAAGAATGAGCCAGCGATGGAATGAGGGTGTGCAGCTAATGATTTCCTACACGAGCTGATTAAACATTGCACTTCCATCTCTTGCCACCTAATTCCCTCCACTGCTGATTTATGGAAAAAACCCCACCATCCCTGGCTCCTGCAGTTGTATTAGCCAGTAACAATTTAACACCACAAGAGGCTTTACCAAGCTTCTAATTTTCTTATAATGAAGAAGGAAACGGGATGAATAGAAAAGGGAAAAAAAATTAAAAAAAAACCCCAAACCAAAAAAACAACCTTACATTGCAGTGTGTTTGCTTAAAGGTGAGGGGAAAGGAAGTGAGGAAAGTTAGTCCAAAAAACCCAGTAGAAATATCAAGGAGGGCACCAGGTTCAGCACCCAGGGTCCTGTTTATGATGAGAGGATCATTACTTCACAGAAATCATTATCTTTTTCAAGGCACAGAAGAAGGCAAGTACAAGTTCCTATAAATGGAATTTGTCTGGTACTATTTCAGTGGGTTTAAAAATAGCTCTTCACCTCATTTTCTCTAATACAGCCCTGCCTGCTGCTAGGTCCTTTCCAGTAAAAGATTCACGACATTTCTTGAAAAACTAAGAAGAGAGGATAGGGGGAATTTGCCTTAATCTTTTTAAATGATTTTGACTTTCCTATTTTTCACCAGTAGGCTCAATTCTACAAAAAGTACAAGGGCAGGACACTCTGCCTAGCTAGCTGTGCGCCTTGGAAGAGGAGGAGGTGAAAAAGTGTGGGATATCCTTTGCACAAGAGGCTGTATCATTGTTTGTGAGCGACTGGGGGAAAAGCTGTAGTCAACCAACACCGTGATCACCCTCCAGTTCCAGGCTGGGGGATGAGGATTTTCTGCAGTGGGACTCAGAAAAGAAATCACCAAGAGTTTCAACCCTCTGAGAGGAACTATCCGTGCATTAGCAAGGAGTGTACAGCGGTTCAGGTGCTGTTTGCTCCATTTGGCACCTTAAAGGCAGATGTTTAATCTAAGCTAATCATTTTGGCACCCTGTATTTTAAACATCCCATCCCAGACTGGGTCCTCCTGCTGATCTCAGTGAATCCAGCACTTGGACACGTCAGTACACTCAGCTGGTAGATGGCTTTTCTCCTTCCTTTGTCTGGGTGGGTTTTCTGCTGGCCTGACAAGCTCAAGTGGTTGTGACAGCAAGACAAAATCCAGAGCCAGCAAAGGAGCAGAGTCAGAGCTGTGCAGCCAGGAGCAGACAGCAGTTTAGATTGGAAAGTATCTAGGTAGGAGTTATAATGTCTCAGGAATGCAGGAAATGACATACTAGATCAAACCCATACATATCCTATCTCTGACATCAATCAGACAGGCATTTTAGAGGGAAATACAAGATACTGCCTTTAGTAAAAGATTATTTAACCTGCCTTGCTGATTTTTTCCCCTCTAACTCCATCACTGGCAGGCTTGGTTTGCACTAAAAATAAAAAGGGATTATTTAAGCTCCTTCCTAAATCAGTGCAATTTTCATACAAATTATAGAAGTTATATGTACAGCCCTAGAATTCTTATGCAAATCTTTCTGTTTGCTATGTGAAATTTTAAAGACACTGCCACAAAATTGATAGTGAAAAATCATTCCCCAAAAGTGAAAAATGCATTCTGCTTAGGTCCCTCCTACTGTGGTGGAACAGACTTCAATAGAGTTGGTTTGGACTCAAGCTCTGTATTACATTGCTGGTGTGATAGACTTCTGACAAGAGCTGATGGCAGGGTTCTCAGAAATCAGTGCAAAATTCAACTGCAGTAGCTGAGGAGGGATCAGAGGCAGAGCTGGTGAGAGCATGGACTGCAAAGCTGTGCTGGCTGCACTCACTGGTGCCAAGAAGACATAAGGGACAGGCTTTACCTGGCTTCTCTGAGGGCAAGGCACATCCCCAATCCTTCCCTGGCTGCTGAAATTATGGCTTTCCTCAACACTGCAAGGAGCACAGAGGCCAAGCCAGCTTTTCCCAGCAACATCCAGTCCCAAGAAACTTCTGCGCCAAAAGCTGGTCTCTGATTTCCTGACATTCCTTTAAAGAGGTGGATTTTTGACTCTGAAGCATCTGAAAACTTAAAGTCTTCAGAAACCGATCAACCTTTTGGTTACATTCCAGTATAACAAAAAATAATCAGCACTCACACACAAGCAAATCTCCAGGATCAAACTGAGTCTCCATTAGATTTTGACCAGCAGTGATGACTGTGCCAGCTGAGGACTTTCTTCCTAAGCCTCCTGGTTTCTTGGAGAAAGCCTTTGTGTCTGGATTACAGCCAGTACAATGACTTCATCTTGGACAGGGCTTTAGCTACCACAGCTACAAAAATGAACCAGATCATCAACAGATAGAAACCAGGGAATTCCATAAAAACTCATGGAGCTGCATCTATTTAAACCAGACATGAGACCAATAATTTCATAAGACCAATATAGAGCTGTAATTGAAAACTAAGATTCAAGAAGACAAGAGTTCCACTTTTCTTCTCTTGAGATTATCTATTTGGGTTTTCAAAAGCAAGAGAAACAAAGCTGGCTGAGCTGTCTCCTCAGTTATGGGTGCCAAAGAGTAGTCATCTATACCTACATACGTTTTTTAATTCTTCTAACTCTCCACACACACATTTTTTATTTCCTTGGAACAGACACTGACACCAGAGTCCATCATTCTGCAGAAATATTTCCCAGTCTGCTTCCTCTTCCCCAGACAGATATACAGATGATGCAATTTCCCCTGCCATCATTTTGGAATGAAAATAATTTGATAAATCAAAGATCTCAAAGGCATTTGTCCATCTCATTCTCCCTGACTTGTGCATTGAGAGTATGCTACAGCAGATTGAAATCCAAGAGAGAAAAGAGAGGATATGTGTGGAGGAGGGAGAATGATTTAAACAAAAGAAAGGACACAGACAGATTTCCCTGGAGATCAAAAATTCACATTGACCAAAAGGTCATCTTGGCATTGAAGGAGAGCTGAAAAGTTCTAGAAGGAAGGCAACAAAGAAACTGTTTTGCATGAAGATACTAATTCCATTAGTAATTATGCATTGAAACAAAAGGTGCAAAACTGTTCTTCAACAAAAGGCCGGTGCTTCCTGCAGAGTACGCACACAGCTTCAGGGGATCGTGAGTTCGGAGAGACACGTTTCCCTTTGTAATTACACAATGTCAAGCTCTGATGTCCCCAAGTCTTAATTGGGGTCTGCAGGCCCTATCATCATCATAATAATAAAAGCAGCTATTTAAGTCGCCGCAAATAACGCACATCACTGTGAGTCAATCAAAAGTCTTCTCAGCTCTCTATCACCAGGCTGTGTGCCAAGGTGAAATGAGGAAATACAAGATCTACCTGCCTGGATCCAGTCTTGCTCCCACTGAGGCCAGCAGCAGAGCTCTTGTTGACTTCACTTATGGCATAATAGTGTTCATAAGGAAGAAGTATTATTTCCCTGTTGACAGTTCAGTCTTTGGGCAATGCCATAAATATAGGCTTTGTATTCTCCTCTGTGCTTTTTACCCTGTTGTCCAGAAAATGCAATTTTTGGATTTACAGTCTGTACAAGACAGGTGAAACAGTTCTGACACAGAATGGCACAAGCCCACAATTCGGATTATTTACAAGTGACAGGCCAAATGACAGGAGAATGATTTGCACCAGCAAAATTTCACAGGGAAAGCAAGTAAGGAAACTGTACTTTGGCATCTATAATTATGGGAAGGCTTAAGAGAGCCAGTAAAAGCTCCAAATTTATAGAATTGCACCAACTAGGACATACAACTGCCATAATTTTTTTGCCCCTTGAAAAAAGGTATTTTTTAACAGATCACATATTTTGTATTAGTAATACTAAAAGAGTATGTAAAAATAAGACAAATATTAGAAGTAATAGAAAATGAAATTAACCTTCTCTTCCAAAAAATACCCAAAACAAAGTAACAACAATGAGGGAAAAAAAAAGAGGCAGTTTCAAAGAGGATTTGTGTCAAGAAAATATGTTACAGGCAGATTCTTGGAAACTTTGATTTCTGAAAAAGATCCATTTTGCTAAAGCTGTGTTTTCTCATGGAAAATGGTTTCAATTAAGTTTTCCTGAACAGCAATATGTCACATCCCATATGCAAGTTACAGCTGAGCAGTAGTGATTCCCATGTTTGCTCAGATATTTATGGCATCATTTATAGCTACTCCATTATGGTGAGAAATATTTTGATTTCATTCTCTGGATACAGAGTGATGGGGCCTAGACAGCTGACAAATGAGAGCTGGTCTGTGCTCACACCCAGCATCTTTTTAGGAGGCATTTCAATCACCTGGCTGCATTGCTTCCTCTGACCTGCTGCACAGGGTTGCCAGTAATCACTAAAACCACAGGGCTAATTTGTAAACCAGGAAATCTCTCTTGACAAAGATGACAAATATCAATTGTACTAAAAAAAAAAAAAAAATAACAGGCTCGATGTAAATTCTGGTCTAGATTTCCAACACGTCCTTGGAAAGTATTTTATCATCATATATCCTTCACATCGTAGAAAAAGAAAGATTGTTCTATTGTTCTCATAAATTGTTCATGAATGTCAGTTTACAGAACATGCAGAGCTGTTTTCCTGTGTACCAGGTGTTCTTACAGCCCAGGGTTATATAGATAAAAGCCTGCAAGACATCCAGATTACAGATTCTTCCTCGAGTAAGATTTCCACCAAGCACTGCGATAATGCCAATTACTGCGGTTTCAGCAGAGTGGCTGCTGCCCTCCCATCCGTGTGTGCCCTCCAAGGGTATGGAAGGTCTTTGTAGCAATCACAGGTTCCTGCTGGCCTGGTGGGTGATGCTCTGACAGTCAGGTCCTCCAGCACAGTCACCCTGCTTGGCCTATTTCTCTTACAACCATTACCTGTGGAACTGATCTTTCTCCTCCCCTTTCTCCTCCCCTTTCTCCTCCTTTATCTCAGCACAGCACTCTGTGATCACTTGGCTCCTGGGAACATTCCAGACCAAGCCTGTAGAGCATGGAGCAAAGCCAGGTGTGGCTGGAGCTGGGCAGATGCAGGCTGTGCACTGGGCTGTTATCTCTTTGGAGGAAAGTTTTAAAAGACTTCGCTGTGGAGACCAGGATTTATTGTTGCCATTTCTGCAGACAACAAAACCAAAGCACAAGGTGTAACAGACAGTACTTTAGGCACTTTATGAAAAATGCAGGAGTTGCTGGCTCCCAGCCACTGGATGTGGGGAACATTCAGCCTAGAACAGCCCATTACTTTCACAAATGGTCGTTGTTGAGTGGTTTCAGCAGCATTTTCAGAATGGATAAGATTAAAAAAAAGGTTTCCAAAGAAGCCCAAGATACTGCCCCTCTTTCACCCTCCAGCAAGTTCTCACCTGATCTCACCTGCACTAACATGACACTGAGGTCACTGTGGAGCATCAGGTGTGCTCCAACCATCTGTGCTGTGCCCCTGTCAAGTAATAACACACAGGATCTCTCCTCAAGCCCCTAAAGATCTCTGATCTCCACACACCTAGTTCAGTTTTGGCAGGGGAAAAAAAGGCAAAGGTAATCCAGTTTCCATTAAGAGAAGCAAATTACTACCTGCAACTCCTTAAGAGCATGATCTCATGATTTCTTATAAATCAGGCAGGTCTGAACCTGGATGATGGAACGGCCTCAAAGCAAAACCAGGTGCTGTAAAGATCTAGTGATTAATACAAGATGGTCTTGCTTGTTATTCTGTACTGAACTAGTGCCCAACACATAGCTGTCTTTTGGATAACATATAAAATCAAGGTCCTGATAACCTACTCTCTTTTTTTTTTTTTTTTGCAAGCACAAAACTTTAAAAATCCAAGATTCTGGACAAATTCCAGTTAAGAAGATTACATTCCATCTACAAAATATACTACCGTTGTTTCTCTCTTTACCTGTTAACAAATTTTATGTAGTTCTTGATGGAGTAGAGCAGTTGCTGTGTTCCACCCCAGAAGGATTGCATTTCAGCAGGGAGTGAGCAATCTCTTTGTATGCTGTGAGAAAAGCCCTCCGGGATTCTTTCAAATGAAAGGAGTTAAATAAATCTCAGTTATTGCTATTATGACTTTCTCCGGCATTTATCCACAGAATAAATGGATAGGTAAGTTGATTTTTAGGCTGTTCTTCATTATTTCCTGAGCAGAACTACCTGAAAGTGGTTTACTATTACTTATACAAAATTTAATTTGGTGACTAATAGACCCAGGCAACTAAAGCAGGCAAAACTCTATAATCAGCATAAGGAGACTTGTATTTATTAGGTGGTGACTGGTGAATCCCAGCGACACAAAGGTTCTGTGAACTTTCCAAATTGCATGCTGGGTTTTTGTAAGGTTCCCTGGACTTATTTGAATTCACAGAACTTTTCTTCTTCTTTAACACATTCACAGAAATAGTCCTTACTTTGGCTGCTTTGATACACAGGAAAAAATCCACTGCTGGCTTCTCTCCTACCTGTCTGCCCACTGTCACAGCTTTCCCACAGGGAAAAAAAAGCCTGAAGATATAGCTCCTGTGGCCTGGATGTCTTTATGGCCTCTGTTGCTTAGCTACCAGAAAGGTCCTACATGGCTACTGAGCTGGCACAAATATGAGCAGCTTGACACTGCTTTTCTCTACACTGGGAACTTGCTGGATTCATTCTTCATCCTGCTGGTGTTTTATTTATATTTTCCTGGGCTTACTCCTCTCCCTGGCTCTATTACTCAAATGAAAGCCAGTACAAAATGAAAGCACAAATAGCCCAGGTCCAGCTGCAAAAGTTTCGACCTTTGAGATCATCCAGAAGCAAATGAACACAATCCTCCTCCTTAATACTTCAGGAGAGGATCTGAGAGCAGCACAACTCAGGGAAGAGTCATGTTCACACTATTTCTCACACCTC
Source organism: Brachypodius melanocephalos (assembly GCA_013398615.1). Lineage (NCBI taxonomy): Eukaryota > Metazoa > Chordata > Aves > Passeriformes > Pycnonotidae > Brachypodius > Brachypodius melanocephalos. Next base: position 5,886,957 of record VZSR01003798.1, on the reverse strand, counting down.
ATCCTAGAAAAGTCTCAAACAGGAACATTCTAAAACCAGAACAGTAAGGATTTTATGTAGTGGGATGAGATTACTGGAGATTCAACACTGGCCTACTGCCAGAGCATGGGTAGTCATCTTCTAAAACTCTTTCATATCCTCACTATATTCCTTTCACGGAGGCAGCAGGATGCAGCTGACTACAATAACAGGGAAATTGGACTCTTCCAGGCAGGAAGAAGTTTATTCTAACCCAATGGGAAAGGGTGGAAAGAGCAGCTGCTCAGGAGAGATGCTCTCACATCAGGGTACCTGCCACAGGTGAACCTCAAGGTGAACATTTCCACAAGGAAAAGAATATTTCTACTAAATGATAATTCATTAAATAACTTCCTAATTCCTGAAGAAAAATCCTGGGTCAGCAGATACTCATTCTAGCATCTTTTGGTAATCCAGAGGTCCTGAGCAAGTGCATGTTAATAACCCATGGAGATCCTGCCTTTCTGTATTAGATGCTCAGGTTACCTGGCATGGGGATGGACGAAGTTGCCTAAAGGGCAGCCCTTGTGTATTCATTATGAACACACTTTGGACCACTGAAATGCCAGAATGCATCTCAAAGTTCTGGTAGCCCCCTGCACTGTAAAGGCTTATACTGTCTCATAAATCCACAGAAGCAATACACTCATATTGCAACCCTTACTCTGCACAGATTGCCTGCAGCTCAGTTACTGACTCAGCTCAGGTAGTTACCTATATTGATTAAAGAATCTGTGCAAGTTCACTAATTAATTTTCATAATTAGCAGCTACCTTTTTAAAGTTTAACTTTATGGCTATGCATCTCCCTAAACAGATAATGGGAGGTGAAGGTATCAAGCTTCTATGGAATAGGGGATCTTTTAAAACCTTATCTGGACTAACCAGGTGGAAACAGACTGTAAAAGACCCATGTAAAACTTCCCCTAAAGTGTGGTGATAAATTATTTGCTGCTTAAAGTTCCCTTGTCATAGAGTCAACCATAATTCTTCGTATAACTAAAGTTTTGAAGTTATCTTCCCCTAGGACTGGGAGGCTAGAAGTGCCCAATGCACCCCTCCTCCCTGTAGGATTTGATGTCAAGCTGTTCAGGAGAAATTGTGCTGCCAGGATTAGTTAGAGATCCAGATCCAGGCAAGAGCAAGACAATGTGGCCCAAAAGAGAAAGAGGAGGGAGCCTTGGCACAGGGATCCACCGTGACTCCATGGTGGGTGGGCAGCTGACCCCACAGGGGTGATGAACACAGAGGGGAGCTCCCTCTGTGTGTAGTGAGCCAGAGGGGAAAAAAAATCCCACAATATGAACTATTAATCTACTGCTCAAAACTGAAAAGGAGAAGTCTGTGCATTTAAAGACTAGACACCAGCTTCTATCACAGGTACTAAAATGACAGCCAGTAGATGGAAGAGGTCATAGTTTAATCAATTCTCCCTTTTTTTGTTTTACATAACTGAGGGTGATAGGCAGCTAATACATTTCACAGCCATGTGATAAATTGCACTGTCACCTGCACTTTGCCTGGTACTCCTTCTTTGTCAAGTCTATTTCCACCATCCCTACTCCCACTCCAACACAACTGCACTAAAAGTCACAAGTGTGTCAACTTTTCCTCTGACAAGCAGATTTTTTGCATCAGTCTTTCTAGTGCACAAGATCTGGGATGGGGAACCTGTAGGGTTAAACCAGTGAGAACTTTCACAGCCCCAGTCAGAAGCTCGATGTTACTGCATACAGAAATGTCTCAACTTTGCCATGTGGCTGACTGTTTCTTGTTGCAGAAAGGACAAAGAAGCAGAGTTTACAGTCATGATGTTTTCAAATGGAAATAAAAATATTTGTGTCTTTCCAGTGGTTATTTTCTCATTTAAAAAAATCTTGTCTAAGCCAGATTCTTGGTGGCCAAATCACTCATTTTTACAGGCCATGTGACAAAAGATCTCCCTGTCGCTTGGAAGGATGACTTTCCACACTCATTCATGCCTTTGCCATGCACTATAAAGCAGCTATCCCAAATGCAGAACTGAAATCGTTGCAGGTTATTGAGACTCTCCTTTAAGCCCTAACAGCATAAGTTGTAGGGAGTTGGTGCATTGCCTGTAGTCCATCCATCACTTTTCAGGGACATGACTCCTTTCTGGCCATTACTCATGGATTTATGGAAACAAAAGAGTGTGATACAAGCAAGCATTGAAATAGTACATTGCCAGGGTCCTGAAATTTAGACATATCCATATAGAGCAGGGTGCAAACAGGACCAAATTCTCATTCCACAAAGGGCAATATTCTACTTATGTACTTGGCCGAATCATTACCTTTGACACTGAAGCAATAAACCTCAACTGCCTCCATAAAATAAAGTTCCCAGGCACCGAATTGAGCATGGTTCAAATTGCAGATGAGTGCTGCACTATTTTTCTGCTCTCTGGATTCAGCCATCCTGAGTAAATACAGCAGCAGTATGATTGGAAAATTGTCCTCAAAAGTGATAAAATACAGGAATCATCAGATTTTGATATGTCCCTGAAAATGGATACTTGTCCTTTCTCACTTGACAGCCTGGAAGAATTTGAACTTGGGAAAAACACTGCAGGAAGGAGAACATATTCCTGGAAGGGCCAGACTTCACCCCAACTTTTCCACAGCCATCCTTCTCTGACTCCCTACTTATCTCTTTCCTTCTCTGATGTGATGCTTTCCTTTCTTGCTTTTTGCTTCTCCTAAGAGGACTCCAGAGGAGGTGTTTTGCATTGCAGCTTTGATCTGGTTAGAAGCCAAGGTACCATGACCTCATCTCACATCAATATGTTCAGAGTGAGAGCAAAATGCAAAATGGAGAAGGCCTCCATCGGTGTAGGGCAATGCTGTGCAGGATGAAGGCAAGAAGTTCCTATGCCTTTGCTTCTGTTTTCACAGTTTTTTTTTTTTTATCTCAGAGAAGCAAATTCTTTCCCACTTTACCTTCAGTGGAAAATAATGACAGTAAGGAGAAAAAAAAAAGGAAAAAAAGAAGAAAAACAACAAAAAAGAAAGGTGTTCTACTGTACTTGGATTTTACTTTAGTGAAGTTCCATGTGGTGGGAACAAGAAAGCTCTGGGATGGCTGACTGGGAGATGTCAAGTGCTTGCCACTTCAGAGAGGTATGCAGACTATCTTTAACAAATTGTTTCTCTTCACAGTCTTTTCCTAGAAAAATACACATTTTTAATGCTTCTGGATCTAACTCTTTGCTGAAAGAAAAGACATTACCAAATATGATGGCAGACAGATGCAAGGGAAGTTCCCCTCTCATTAATCTGCTTCTCCCAATTGCACTTAGCTTTCACCCGTGAAGATCAGGCTAGAAACATTTCTGATCTTCATTCATCCCAGCCCATCTGCACACTAGGGGATGTCCCTCCTCCCTGGCATTCTCCAAGAGAGGCATTGAGCCCAGCTATGAACACAAAACTGAATCTGTTGCCTAAGGTGTGTTGGGTTATTTCAGTGCACTTGCATGTGCAAACATTCCATTGGACTAAAATCTGATTTAGCTAAATTGGAGAATCAATATTTTTTAGCTAATTTAATTTGGATCACTGCTACTGAAGAACTTAAATTTTTCAAAAATCCCCAAATGGGCTATAAACCAAGGGGCTTTTTTTTTTTTGTTTGTTTCTTTCTTCTTAAAACATCTGACTTGGGGCATGGACATACTTCTATAAAGATTAACTAAACTTTATGACAGATTAAGATAAAGAAAACAATTTTAGGTCATTAAATAGCATTTCAGAACCTCAGGAAAGGAAGAACATCATAGTTTCATTTGTGACTCAGCAAAGGGGACAATACATTAACACACCACTTCTCAGGATATTGGATGCAGGCTGTTATCAAGCCCCATCACCATTCAACACTTAAATCATTCCTTCTGAAACAATTATTTCTATACCTAGAAAAATCACAATGAGTAAGTTTATTTTGCAACCTTTGCCTCTCTTCTATTTGTGAAAATCTGGACATAAGCCTATGATTTTTCTCCAGTGTTTTGACATATGCACTGAAATCATTCGTGGACTGTGTTTCTGCTTTGTTGCTGGAGAAGCTCAACTTTCAAACCAACAATGCACACCACTGCAAACTCTGCATATCTTTCCACGACTGTTTTATAATCTGTTCTTCCACCTCCCCCTGTCCCAGATCACCCCTAGCCCCAGGATGTTGGCAGAAAGCAAGCCAGAAGGAATGCAACTGAGATCAAAACAACCACAAAACCTCGCATTTGTTGGAGATATTTTGTGTTATTTAGCTGTCTTTTCTCTCATGACAAAAAGCCCTGGACACTGGGCAGATAAATACTAGGCATGATGACATTAACAGCATTGAAGCAGTGGAAAAAAAATATTCTTTGATTGTAGTTCTTTACACCAAAAGCTCCAAGGCATATTCTATTTCCTTTGTGTCACGCAGTACAGAAGAAGGAAAAAGATAATTAGACATTGAATTTTGTTGGAGCTACCACAATACTGTTATATAAGTAAAACAGTCACTTCACAAAAACAGGCGATTCTGCTTAGAGGATTTTGTTTCCACGTTTTCTGTCAGTGCAGCAGCTAAGAAGGCAGCCAGTTTGTCTGAGAGATCTAAGGCATTACATCTGGGGCCAGAGTGCTCATGTGACAGGGGTGGGGAGAAAATACCCTTTGAGTGGACTTGTACATCATTGACAGAGGGTGAATATGACGCCTCACAAGCTACTCCTTGCTGACACTTTTTTGGACTATAATTGCATTTCAGTGCTGGAGTAAAAGGGAAGGAGAAGTCAATGGAATAACCAGGACTCCAAAGAGTTCAGCACTGTTCTGGTTTTGTCTCAGGCTTATCTGAGGGAGCCAGGTACTATTTTCTAGTCTCGTTTTGAAACTAATCTCCTCTTGGATATGTGTTACAAATGCAGATTAGAAAGCCTTGGCTTTGTATAATGTGGCTGGAACAGAGAGGAAAGCAAAGGCCAAAACCATAAATGAAGAAACCATTAGAAATAGGAAGTTGTTGACATGGGATAAAGCAAGAGAAAACAGAAACAAATGGTCCTGGAACTTCCAAGGCACATTCTCCAGGGTTCTGAAAAACTTTTGTTACAGAGATTTTCAAAGTCGTCATCCTCCAAAAGTGCATGTGCTGGGCAAAGACAGGTTCTCGTGTACACAGTAATTCAGCACAACAATTAAGGCCTTATTCCTCAGCACTGTTGGATTTATTTTTTGCTTTATAACAGTGAACTCATGAGTGTGTCTACTGTTCCCTTGAAGGCGTAAAAATAAGGACCCAAGAAAAAATTTTGTCTTTTTTTTCTCTGTTATCTTTTCCTCTCTTTTAACATTCAACTAAAAAGCTGCATATCCAGAATAATTCTTATTCTCCAGATTGCAGGCAGGACATCAGAGCACCTTTTGCTCAAAAAAAAAAAAAAACCAAAAAAAAACCACGATTAGAAACAAATGTGATGAAAAAAGAAATTTTCTTGCTCAAGACTGCATTCTCTCACACACTGTGCACTTGGGGTCTAATTCAAAGATCACTGAATTCGACAGAAGAACTCATACTATATGCATGGAGTTCTGATTCAGCCTCTTTCACCTCATGTCCACCTCAGACTAAGGCTGTATTCAGAGAACAGTTTTCATCTCTTCAGAAGTTTTTAGAAATGATGGAAGCTCATATCTGCATTCTTTCCACCAATACAGGTGAGGTGCAGTTCCATTGAACAGAGGTAAACTCACATGGAATGGACAATTCCCTGAGTGGCAACACTCCATACTCTCTAAATGAAGGTTATTTAGCAAGCATTGGTCCTCTAAACCCTCCTTTGAAAACCTCTGGTCTAGAAGACCAAAAGAGCAAAGGGAAAGAAGTAAGGTCAACACATATTGTCACATTTCCTTTTCTTTTCAATTTCTCCCTGTGGTTCCTCTGTATTTTTTCCAGCTCAGATAAAGTTCCTCTTCATTTTTCATTGGTATCTGTCCTGCCATATAAAACTGCACATCATGCTTTCTATCCTATGGGATACATGCTTTTCAGCAAGCTATAAATCAGGATGAGCTAGAAGACACTGCAATTAGAGGAGACACAAACCCAACAGAGTGCAGCTACAGATTTCAATCTTCAGATAATAAGCACGGGGGAAAATTGATAATACACTCCAAAACACTGAGGGAAGCACATTCCAGCACCTAAACCCACCCACCCCTGCGTGTACACTCAGAAATGCTGTCTGTTCTATCCCAGTAAGCCTACAGCTTTTGTAAAAGAAGTTGTAAAAGTTTAATATTCTGGAGTGCTTTGTGAAAAAGAGGATTATCACAGGGAGCCAAGAAGCCTTTATTGGAGAGAACAAACCTGCTTCATGGACTTGAAGACTCTCCTGTTAAAACAGATAGAGGCAGTTGGGGGTGTTCAGCCTGGAGAAGAAAAGGCTTCAGGGAAACTTCATTGTGGCCTTCCAGAAACCTCACCCCAGCACAAAGTAGGGGATGGCCAGTAACAAATGAAATAGAGAATTACATACCCTTAAGTCAGAAGGAAATAAAAAGATAAAAAATTGCTGACCCTGCCCAGTGTCGAGGCTATGAAATTTACTGGATTTCACCTCATTCCACAAGGTAGATCAAGGGTACCCCGCAAGAGAGCTGAAAGCAAATCTCCCTGGGTTTACATTCATCAGGCACCCAGCCAACACAATCAGATGATTTGTAGGCCAGTTCTGGGCTATTATAGAGCATCACCCAGACTAAAGGAGTAGCAATACACTGGAGTCTAACTCCAATCTCCTTTTAACACCTTCAATCGATCAAAAACTCCTGACAATCCCTTCAAAGAATGGAGAGACTCTGGGAAACGGAACTTGCAGAATAAGAGATAAAGGCAAGGTCTTTAGATAAAATGAGCACAGGTTTTGCGTGTAGCTTTGCAACAACAAGCGTGTGATGAAATTTGCAATCTTTGTCTGAGCTACTCCTTAACAGAATAACGTGGGTTTATTCATCTTGTAACTTTGTCTGACTGCGAATATGATTTCCAGGCAAAGGTGACTCTGAACTTTCCTTCACAAGCAATGAACCCTGATGTTGAGCAGATTTTCTCACTTTTAAAGACCTTGTCAACCCAGCATAAAACATGAAGTTCTCCAGTATTAAAGCACAAACTCACATTTTCCTTGCAAGCAGTGCCATAAGAGAAAGACAACAAAAGCCTCAGAACCATGAAAGGTGCTTCCATGAAAGAACTCCACCAAAGCTTAGTGAAAGAGTAAGATCAAGCAGCCAAGGTTTTATGTAAATCTTCCACAGCCAAGAATTCAATGGAGGTGGGTGGATGCGTGGGGGAGGATCCTTAAGAATTTTCTTTCTATAAGAGACTAAAAAAGCCCCTTACATTCCTGAGAAAAATGACAAAGTCAAGGTATTTTACTACAAAAAAAAGGTAACCAGACCAGCTTGGTCATACCAAAAGGTCTTAACTGACTTCAAACATATGCCAAAAGTACAAAGGAAGTTTTTTTTAAAAAAATAGAATAGCCTAATGAGTGCAAATGTACAAAAAGGACAGCTAAGAAAAGCATGAAAAATGAAAGTGCAAAGTGAGATGAGACTAGCAAAAATATCACACAGCAAAAGATACCATTCTTTAAGTTTACTACTACTAAAATGCAGCATAATTTGTTAGTCCACTTTTCATAGAAGGAAAACTTATCGACAATAAGGCTGAGAAGAGTGATTTTTGCATCAATTTTCATAAAAGGTCAGCTATGATGAATTAACGTTGTTAAGGACTAACAAAGGAGGCAAAGAAGACAAAAGGGACTGGTTAGAGAAGTTAAATTGCTCAGATTTTCCAAATGATCTGAATCTACTGTATTCCTTCTGCAGATCTGAGGAACTGACTGAATCAAGCTCAAAGCTGTTAATGATTAGGGGTTTTTTGAGCTTAGGAAGGGCTGGTGATGAACCAGATAAGTGACACAATAGAGTAAATGTCTTTTGAAGACAGGAGAAAGAAGAAGACAGCAAACGATAGACCTGTCAGGTTAACTCCGTTTCCTCAGAGCAAAGAAACAATTTGCAAGCACTTAGGAGAAAAGAAGTGGAAATCAGTCAACACAGCTTTGTCAGGAACAAATTATGATGGCCCGTTCTAATTTGCTTCTCTGAGAAAGCACCAGGGGAATACCCCATGGACAAGATGTCACACAGTAAAGTTTTTTCAAACCATTTCAAGTTCTTGCAGCAAATAAGCAGCAGGGCCTAGGTGAACCACAGCAGAGTAATCATATAAACTGTTTAGCAAATTGTACTCAGAGCAGTTCTCAGCATTTCACTGTCAAAACCTGTGTTGGACGAGCTTCTGCAGGACTCGGACATGGATTTGGTACAATTCAATATTTTCATTAAAGATTTAGATGAAATGCAAAGCATATTAATTCAATTTGCAGATGAAACCAAAGTAAGACAAAAATTGCATTAAAGTTCAGAATAATTTTGACAAACTAGAGATGTAACCTGAAAAAAAATAAAGTTGCAATTCAATAGGGTCAAGTGCAAGTTACTTCAATTAGACAGGAATAATCAATGGTACAAACAAAGAAAATGAGAAACAATGACAAGGTAGTATTTCTACTGGGAAAAAATACTGATTTGCCTTATTGAAAACTACAAGCTGAATAAGAGCCACCCATTCCTTTCTCTTACGAAATTGCAAATACAATATTGTATGGGTATAAAGAATTTAGGCTGACATATAAATTAATTTGTTCTTTCTTGATCCACCATATTAAGATCTCTGTACAGATCTGTTTCCAGCTTGGGAAAAGCAATTCAGAGAGGACTTAGTTCCACTGAACATGGTGCAGAAAGCACATTGAAATAATTAATTCTCTATATCTAGGCTGGATAGGTAAGAAAATCCTGTCCAGGATTTCCTGTAGCAAGACAGGGCTCAAGTTAGATACGTGGAAAATATAAGGGTGGTAGGAGCTAAAATAGATTATTTGGAGAAAGTCTGGTAATTCCATTATTAAAGCTCTCCTAGAAAAGATTAGATTAAGACAGCAAGAGTGGTACAGGCAAAGCTGATCCTCACTGCAGGAAGATGATGACCTGTGGAGATCCCTGCCAGCCCTTAACTCCTCCAATTTTATGCAAACACAAATGAAGTTTAAAGTTCATTCTCCACAATGATAATATAGGAGGAATGGTTTCCATACCAGCTGTCAGAGCAGAGGTAAAGGAGCAGCAGGGCTGTAGGAGCTCAGGCTGGCCAGAGCACTGCAGGGTGACTGCCATCCTTCTCCACCAACCACAGCAGGAATTGTTGCACATCAGAAATGGGAGGCAGGGAAAAGACTGGCTCCCAAACCAGGAAAATCAGTCTCAGACAACAGCATTAAAAGCCAATCACTGTAAGGTCAAAAGACAGGAAGATGAGGAGGTACGAGTCCGTATCAACACGCCCTGATTAAACTGTGTGGTGTTAAAGGAAAGCTGGAATAAAACTTGCTCAAGCTACACCAAGAGAGCATCGCATGTCACTCCTCTCTTGCAAACTCACTCCTGCTCCTCAGAAGTCCACAGCAGATCAGAAGGAAGGGAATTAGAAGGAGCTTTCACTGATGAGCTGCTGGGCACAAATAGATTAATGAAAGCTGTGTACAATACATCAGCAAGGGCCAAGCTTGGCAGGGCTGTTATCACTGGTATTAGTTTACAGCAGCAGAGATGAAGGAGAGAGGCCACTCCGGGCAGAGCTGCCAAGTGAATCACAATGGATCAGGAGCAAAGGGCTTCCCTTCAGAAGACTGAGCTGGGAACATGGCACTGGGAATTCTTTTTCTCACAAATTTCATCTAATCTCTTCTCTCTAAATCCCTTTTCTTTTCTAGGCTTTGTTTCTCTGAAGCCACTTCCAACATTCCTTTGTTGTGACTGAAGGAAGGAAACCAAAGGAGCAGCAAAGCGTTTTGCTGTACTAAAAGCACAAAGAAGAAATATTTTGCTCTCTGCATGTGTACTCTGCATTCTTAACTGTCCTGTTCCAAAGCTCAGAGAAGTCTTCAACAGCCTTGTGTCACATCCACAGGATGAGCTGATATTTCAACATCCTGGTGTGGATTACACAGGACTGAATTCTCACAGTGTAATCTCTGGATTGAATTCTGTATAACTGTATAATCCATGGACCTCATATTTATTTTTCCATCTGCAGATTTTCCCATCTGCATTTTAGCAAGGGCTGCTAGAGTGTGTTTTTGGCTTGGTTCTGAGGGAATGCATTTCCAGCTTTGATATTCTGATATGAAGAGGTTTATACTCCAAAACAGAAAGGAGAAGATATTTCAGCCCTAGACTATGCCTTCTCTTCTCTTTTCATTTTTCCTCTCCCACTGGTGAGACAGTATTCCCCAGTTGGTTACCCTGCTACTAGTGGAACCTTTGAAAGGTGTGTAAGACAGATGGGATGAAATCCTTTTAATGACTGTAAAGAAAGTGCTCGAATACTGGAATTGCCAGATACAAAACTTTTAGGTGCTTAATAAAATTAGTGGATGCATTTGGTGGGCCTGAAAGACCTGGCTATTGTTGCTTTCTGTGTATGTGTTTGCCCCTCTGCCATCAATTCCTGTATTAAGTGGAACAAACTTTACCACGACAAGCTACAGATGGGAAAACAGAAAAAAAAAAAAAAACAAAAAAACAAAAACAAACAAACAAAAAAAACCCCCACAGCCCCTTGCCTCATCTTTTCTAAAATTGAATTAGTTTTGGTGCTATAAAATCTCTATCATGTGGCTGTCAAAGGCAAACTCCTGTAACAGTTTATGCACTGCTGCTGCTGCTGGGAGATTTATTCACATCACAAGCAAAGTATTCACGTGTCCAGGAAGACTGAGCCCTTTGGCTTTTACCTCTTGTGACATCCTCAGTGCGTTCGTTTTCCCATCCACGGGTCAGAGTATATTATGGATTAATACGGCTCAGCAGCTCAAAACACACAGATTGTCAGTCTCAGTAATCAGCCTGAAGAATTTTGAGGACAGTTGTTATTTACAGAAGGTGAGAAGAGACCCAGCAGAACACTTAGCTCTAAATAAACAACGTGGAAACTTCACTACCCGGGAAGTCCTGAGTGGCAAATAGGCAGCTCAGATGTTCCTGAGTGAGGTTTGATTGCATTCCTGCTGGGACTCAGAGAAAACAGGAGATGGGAAAGGGTAAGCGAGCAAGCAGGGGGCCTTTCTCACATGGATTCACTCTCATTTCAACCACTGTTTAGCTCTGGTTTGTTAGTTCATTAAGAACTGCTGCAGAAACCAATGTCAACACACTAATCCCAGCTCTGCTGCAGCAGCGTGGCCTCTGCTCCAGCCCAGCCCAGGGACAGCGACCTTGTGGCATCTGCCAGCAGCAGGTCTCACCACAAAGGCTGTGAAGGCACCTGGCAGGGTTTTGCAGCACAGAGCAGAGTTACAGCAGAGTTCTTTTCCTTTCTCCTACGCTCCCTTCAGCAGAGGATCCGTACTTGGCAGCACGCAAGGAGACATTTCACCCGCACAGCAAGCAGCCTCGTGCTGAGGTGCAGCGAGCAAGGCAGGCAGCATAAATCTTGATTTAACAAGAACAGGGCTGTGTGGGCCCTAAATTAACCCCGAGTTCAAGCTACAGCCTGAGAAAGATTCATGGAGTGAAGCTTGCCATTAGAACAGCGAGGAGACTCCAGCCAAACCCCATCTACTCAGGAACACACAGGAGCTCAGCTCCATCCTACCCTGCCACTGAAAACTGGAACAAAGAGGGCGTGCTGGGGGTCCTGAGAAGTGCCACGTGGAGGAGGGTGTTTTAGCACTTCACCTCACTTAAATCTGCATGTGGCTTCTGCTCACCCTCACGCTGGAAAAGAGCCTCACCATCAAGCAGCTGCTATTCACTGGAGGGTTTGCAATCAAGCTCTAAATTTAGCAAGGTGCCATAACAGAGAGGGCTCCCACACTGCTGTTAACACCAGGAACCAGAGTTCAGTGATGTGAACGGGCTGATAATAGCTTCTGTCCTCGCACTTTGTGGCTAGATGATGCCAGCTGCTGAATGCCTTCCTGCAGCTTTTCTGATATACCATTATAACCAGCCAAACTCTGGGCTAAAATAAAACCTTGGCAGAGTTCTGATATAAAATTGTGTGTACCCCAAGCCCAGCTCTTGCTGAACTGTGAACTCGGTTGTTATCTTGAAGAAAACGCTTTTCTGAATTTTGGTATGAACCTAATTAATGAGTTAATTCCTTGATAATTTGTTCTCTTCTTTGTGCCTGTTCCATGATTAATTTAGTTCCAGTGAATTTCCTTTACTGACTGCAGAGTAGAAACAAATTTCCTGTCTTATTAATTTCCACTTTTGACCCACCATCAGGGACTAAACAAGGGCGTATGTCCCCATGTCCTAATTTTCTTAATCATTACAGAGCACAGGTAAGTTAGAAAAGCAAGGTGTGAACAAGGGAAATTTTCCAGCTTTTGCTGCTACCAGAGAGAAGATGGAGGGATGCTGGACACTCAGAAGGTGTAAAGGCTGTGAAGTAGCTGAAAACCCTGCCTGACTGCATGACCCACAGATCTAGCTGAGAGGACAGTCCTGCAAGGCTGCAGAGTGCACAGGAGCATCATTCAGTGACAAACCACGCCCAAACAAAAAAAACCAAACCAAAACAAAAAAACCCAAACCAAAAGGTCACCTTCCTGTGATCACAGCCCTACCCTCGCAGCTCTCATAGGCCCTTTGGGGAAACTCTTAAAAAAAAAATAGCAAAGCCAAGCCAGCCTCCCTCTCTCAAAATTAGACCAGAATGTACTGGGGCTTTCTGTGTAACATCCATGGTAGAACAGTGCTGCCAGCAATTAGCATCACAAGCCTTCCTCCTGATGCCACAGTGTGTCAAGGACGTTTTTAATGACAGATCAAGGGCACTGCTCTCTGTGAGGTGTTTGAGCTGTGTTAACAGCAGTTTTCTTGGCACACGAATCCAGTGTCCCACAAGGGAGGCAGTAAAGGCAGGAAGGCATCACAAGGCAGGAGAGATCTCTGTGCAAACAGGTTTGCTGCTTTCATGGCTGTTCCTGTCATACCTGCAGGGCATCAGCTCTGAAGTTTCACTGAACGTCTTTCTGTTGCTTCTTTCCCAAAAGCTGGCTGCTATTAGAGTCACTCTGTGAGTGGATGGAAATGCCACAAACGACACACGAGGAAAAATACACTGGAAAGGGCAAAGAGCTCAACTGCTCCTATCCATTATCCCTCCTCAGATAAATTCCAGCCTCTGCGCCAGTGTATTCAATTGCTGAGAAAATTCAGGGAATTAGCAGAGGTTGTGTTACAGGAGAGCCTTACAGACAACCTGATACTGATGGGGGCAAACCCCTGATGGAAAACAGCCTCCAGAGAGAGCTGGGCTGGGGAGGGGAGCAAGGATCAAAAGTCAGGGAAGGACCTGGGGTACGCTGCTCCCCCCTTCACTGCATCAGTAGATGCTGGGTCACGTATGGCTAGATTTCCCAAACTGGGATGCAGCCAGCTGCACTGCAGGCTTAGCCTTCAGGCCTTGCTCTCCAGGGACTTTCTCTGCTCTGAGATAATGCTTTGATCCTGAGCAGCACATTTGCACAATAAGAGTTTGGATATGATTTTGAAACGTGAGAGAGAAAAGTGAACAAAAGCCATGTTTCTGCATCTCATGTCTCCAATCTGTTTCTCCTTGAAAGGGGCAAAGACACCTCAGAGACATTGTCAAAGTGCCTAAACCAATTTTTCAGCCTAATCCATTATTTATATTTCCACTCAACCCTTTTTTTAATCCTGAGCTCCTGAAATTAGGTTCTGTAATATTGAAAATTACTCCCATGAGCTGAGGGGAAGGCAGGGAAAGGGCTTAAGTCTTGTCCTGCCCTTACCCTTCCAAATACACCTCTGACAGGGGCTGTCCATCTTTTTCTCTCTTTTCTGTACCTCTCACAAGCTACTAGCATCACATCCTCTTCCACTTGTTTCTCTGTTTTCTGCTCAGTCCTTTCTGGGATATTTAGGTAAGAATAAGCACTATCTTCAGGCCAGACACATTAACACTGAAATCTAGAAGGTCTGAAAAAAAGGCATCACTTTTTATGGGCATGCACATGAGAGACTCTGGTGTCCTTCACCAACCCCATTTGTGGCCAGTAATCCTACAGAAAACTGCTTAAAGGTAAAAGGGTTTCTTCAATACAGTTCATCAAACCAAGTGAGGAAAAAGCTGATTAATCCAGGGAAACGCCATCCTTCTTGAAAATAATAAACCTCAATGACAAGGCTATGAAACATACAATGACAACACTAAAAATACTACAAAACTGTTTCCTTAAAAATGCTACACTTTCCCTAGAAAACTCATTCTGAATTCTTGGTTTCCTTTATCTTACACATATCACATAAATAAGCAGGGTCCAAAGGAGGTGATAAAAACTGTTAGAGGCATAAGATTTTTAACATTTTTCCTCTTTCATGACTAGATGCATGAAAAGGGAGGTGATGGTTGTTTACAAAATGCCTGGCAATTTAGGCACTCCCAATTATTCTGTTACGGTGGAGGATAAAGGTGCATTTGCAAAGGTGAAAGAGCAGTGGATGAAAGGAAATATTTTCTTTCCTCACAACATGCAGCTAATCCATAAAACTCACAAGATAGCAGGGTGCAGTGAGGAGCAATGCAAGATTCAAAAAGCATTAGTACCTTATACAGAAAATGAGAGCACTGGAACATTTCATTAGATAGAGCTATTGTTATTACAATTATTCTGAAATTTTACAAATTCTCGTGTTCCCAGGTATAAATAAATCACTGTCTGAAGATAGAAAATCATTCCTCTAGGGGACAGGGGCATTCTGTAGTTGTCCACTATGGCAAGTGGTTGCATCCCTCCTTGAAATCTCCAGTGCTGAGCACTGTCAGGAAGACACTTGACTGTATTAAAGTGCTACAGTGCATCCTCTCTTATGATTCACTTTTTCATAGGTGAAAACCCAAGTTGTGTACTAGAAAAAAAAAAAATTAATTCCGGGAAAAACCAGGCAAGATAAATCCAGGTAGCAACACTTTACCCAAATTCTTGGCTGCCCCCTGCAGTTCAATGGAAAAGGAGGCACAGCTTTATTACTTGGAATGAGTATTTGCTTTTTCTTTGAATTGCATGGGACTTTTATCTTTTAATGAGATGCTGGTGCTTTTTGGAGGGTGCTATAAAACGGCATCTTCAGAAAAAAAATAAATTTCTCAAGTACAGAGTGTGATGTAAAAACATGTTGGGTAGACCAGACAGAAAAAACAGATTAGACAGAGAAATAGAGAACAGATTCTTTCTGTTCTTCCTTATTCCTCATTTTTGATCATACTGGCCTGATAGCAGAATCTTGTTCTGGCATTCAGCTGCTTTTATTGCTTATTTTCCCTTACAAGTCCAAATCCTCAAATTCATGTTTAAATAGGGATTTAAGGTAGTAACTGTTAATGCTTAAAAGGAAGCCATTATAGATTAAATGGTGAATAATGGGCCATAGATAAAGCTGCTGATTAAGTATTTTGAAATGGTTAGGGGTGTGTTTGAAAGTCTAACCAGAAAGCACGCTACTGTTACTTTAGAACTGATACCTGACCTTCCAGAAATTTAAATTTTCCTCCAGTTAAAAACAAGTTTTAACAGGAACAAATAGAAATAGGAATGGGAGATGACCCAGGGGGAGGAAACAGAGAAAATATCCCCAAACAGAGGCAAAGGGAATGCTTTTTCTTTCCTCTTACACTGTTCTGAGTCAGTCTCTTCCTGCTGCTCTTGCCCTGGCATGATGACTTCCTTTAGCACTCATGGTCCAGGCAGCAGCAGCCTACACCCTCAGCATCTTCCCAGAGACACAAGAGCAGAAGGAAGTGACAATCTTTCCTTGAGAAAGGAAAGTTCACAAGAAGCAGGTGTGGTTTTCCATTTGTTTTGGCCATTGTATCCCAATTCAATTCTTGTAGAGTCACAATTTTCCATAGAGTTCTGCTGATGAATCCTGGCTTCCTTTCCCACTATCCCCATCCTCATGAGCACCCTGAGCCCTTCTAGCACATCACAGGCCCATCTGCACTGTTCCAGCCTGGAATCAGCCCCACAGCTCTCCCACTGCACTGTGACATCAATGAGAAAGTGGCAGTGCTCTGTCCTGGACTTGTGGAGAAGATCCCTTCAACTGGGCTGCATTGCCAAGTGCTACAGAGTGACCAGGGCCAGATGGGGCTCTGTGCTGTGCTTGAAAGAGAATTCTCTCTACATTCATGAAAACAGGGTCTGGGGTGTTAAACTTGAGTACATTTCTGCTCTGCAGACAAAATAAAAAAGGCTAAGTATTAATTTCATGTGCAACTTCCACTCGCATCCTTCTACTCTCAACTCCAGTCTAATTCTCATAAGTTCTTTTTACCAACATCACATTAAACATACACATCCTAATAATCTGTATGGTTTCTGAGAGAATACAATGAATTATCAGGGGCTAGAAGGATTGGCTTTCACATTTGTACCTCTGTACACAAGCACTCATCCACGCTGGTCCATGTGAGTGCTGGGGCCTGGAACAACAACCTGCAGGTGTTTATCTCCTGTCTCACACAATACCTCTGCCTGTCTCTCTGTGCAGTGCCTGGTGAGGCAGCAAGAGGCAGGGTGTATGTGTGTGAGTCACAGCCACAATACACTGAACAGCCAGAACTCCTGACAGAATATACAGCGCAGCTGAGATGTCAGTGGAGGTGGCTTTGGAGTGCTTTAAAATGCTGTTCAAGTGCCAAATTTACCTGCAAATATGACACTTTGCTCACCCACCCGCTCTCCTTCCAGGCTATGTGCTCCTTTTACTGCAACCTGACAGCTTTAATTATGAATTTCTCTGCCTTCTCTATCCCCTTTAACTGTTTAGTCTCTTATTTGCCTTACTAAGTTTCTGATATGCTCCTAGATAGCAGCTCTACACTGTCACCACAGTAGAGGAGCCCTGCTCAGACTCTCATTTGCAGGCTGGGCACCAGACCAAAAGGACTTGCAACGCAACAGCATCTACCTCGAAAGCAGAAATCTCTGCTCCTCTTTTCTCTTTGCAGAGAAAGGAGGCAGCAATGGGGACACAATGAGACTGTGAGCATTGTTAAACCAAAGCCATTCGGGACTCCTTATTGTCTGAATGATTTATACAGGTGCAAACTTCTGGTGAAAACTGGATCCCACAGGTGGTTTTACAGGGGATTTGTCTCCTTCTAGCCCCGTATTTCACCCATGACAGGAAAGCCTACTTCAGACAGAGGCAACTGCTACTCTCAGCACCTCACCCTGCTCTGCAGGACTGGAGCCTCTGATGCTGCTGCTGGTGGGGGGAGACATTCTGCTCTACAGAAGCTCACAGACCACTGGCATTCATTCTGGTTTGCCTCTAAGTTCTGTGACATTTGGACATCTGAGCCACTGTGCTGGGCTCAAGGGATGAGAACACCACATGGGGAAGCCTTTGAGCCAGATAATCCAGATCTAAGTCTCTTGTCCCTGTGTTCTGTGCCACATGATCAGCTCTCTAACACATGGTATAGAAAGGTCTGTTTTGGTCTTCAGTCAGTCTAATTTTCACCTACATGACTGTGTTCCTCAAAAAGTTCTGGTGGGAGCTGTGGACAGATTAAGTCTAGGTCAACTGAAGTGACAATCGCAGTGAAGAGGGGAAAAATACACAACTTCACAAAAACCATGCTTGTTTCTAAAGGGTTGGAAGTGCATTTCATCTGACTGCCACCCCACTCACTCCTTCGGTTGCTATGCCTGCCTAAAAGGAGCTACTGTAGCATGTTCTAGTATGAAAAATCTGACTGTTCTCTGGTTTTCACAAGTCTCAAGCTATTTTGGGACTCTGGGAACACCATTTGGAAAAGTTCCACAAGGAAACACTAAATAACCAAGATCCTTGAAACAACCTTAGTGTTTGTCTAAGGTTCCCCCACACCACCAAGACACAAAGACTCCCACTACGGTTATGCCTTGTGCATCCATATCCTCTGAATAATGTCAAACAGCTGAAAACAAAGGACAGGGATCCCCAGTAGAGTTGCACTGACAGAGTTTTCTCCTCCTGATCTTGTGCTAGAGCCCTAAATCTAATGTAACTGGTGTTCAGCTGCTGCTGCAGTACAGATATAGTCTGTATAAGGCTGCATACAGTGCTCTGAACCTGCCTCCTCAGCACTAGACCTGTGACATGTCCAATCTGAAATCCCACCTCTGCCTGCATTCAAAATGATCAATAGTCCAAACAGACCGATTCTCCCATTACCCTTTGCATCCTCTTAGGAAAAAAAGCCCACATCTGTTCTATTCTGGTGTCAGCAGTGTCCTGCTCTGCATAAAGGCCACCTCAGAGAAAAGAGTGCACCCCTCACAATGCATTTCTCTGGGGAACACTCCATAAAATGGGAACTTCTGAACCCCTGAGAGCCCTCTGGTTTATTTTTCCATCTCAGCATGTGAAGGGCCCTAGAGGCTTTCATATTTCAAGTTAGATCTTAAGGGAGAAGGACTGCAGCCCAGAAATACAGATGCTCCCAATCAATACCAAAATGTCTGATGCCAGACAGCACCATAGCAATATGCCTCACAGAAAGGGCACTGCAGAGCCCATTTGTTCTGCTGGGTATATACAAGTTCATTATCTGTAGTCCAGTCAGATCTGTGTGAGTATGGTAATTTGAATAACCTCAGACAGATACAATAGCAAGCAGTGCTTCTTTGCATGTTTGAAGTTCCTTCTATGATCTCTTTCTCTTCCCATTTGCTCTTTTCCTCTCCTTCCTTTCTGCATCTATTTAAATTGCTATTATTAGCTAAAAAAGGATAAATTAATTACCTCTGAAATGAGCATGAATACTTATACCCAGCCTGGCATAAATGGAGTTGGCATTTGATAGCAGTCAACAGAAGCTGAGCAGCTTGCAAAGCATTTCAGAATAATAATAATAATAAAAATCAATAGGAGGAAAATAGGGACAGCTCTAGAAAGTGTTAATGAAAGTTGCTGAATTCCAGTGACTCACCTGTGAACAGCTACATGAAAGCCTTCTGAATACCAAATATATTCATTATAGACTGCATTGCTTGGCTGAGCCTCTAAAGAATTCTTTGGACTTGTATTCTCTCAATAACAAAGCAGAGGCACAGAAGAGAGCAGGATAAGAAGGATGAAGGGGTGGACAAAAGAAGGTTCACTTTTTTATTTTGAAAACAAGATTATCGAGGCATATAAAAACAATAAAATCTAAGATCAGTAATAGATCCAAACTTGAAATCTGAGATCCTTTTCCTCTCAATAGTAGAGGTGGAAATTCTTTAGTTCAGACCCTGGGGGTGCAAGGAAGTACCACCCTTTTGCAACATCGGTGTGAAAGATTGCTGGAGAGTGTTATAAAACAGTCAGGAGTTAAAGCATTTCCTGAACTGATCCTAAATAGTTACAGCGACATAAGACTGCTCTGAAGCCAAAGCCCAGCTTCAGCCACTCTCACACCTGTCATACTGAATTAATGTTAGACTGTGCTCTCACAAGGGCTTTATGAAATGCATTATAGAAACCCCTTTTGCCCCTTTTGCTTACTTAGGTAAATGCATTCCCACAGCACTTTTCTCTCCAGCATCCAAATACAGAAATACCTCATCCAGAGATGCTCATATAACAGTAGAAACTTCAAATTCCTTTACCAGCAATAAAATTTGTGACTAAGGGAAAAATGGAATCAATAAACACCCTCCTCTTCTGAAAGCTGCCATAAGGTATTCAATGTCTACAGATGATCAAGGTTAAAAATGCACCAAATTTTTGCCTACAGAAAAATGAAACTCCACTCAAATAAAAACCTGAATCAAGTCTGGTCAAATAATTCCTGCTGTTGATAGATTCTCTAAGTGATGAAAGAGCACTTTCATCTTCAGCCATATGTCAGAGGGCTCTCCAGAGTCCTGGGAATGGGCACTGGTGAGCTGGGAATGGGGAGCTGTGCAGGGTGAAATCCTGTCTGGCACCTAAACCCTTGAGCTGCAATTCATTTTAGTAAGTATAACCAAACCAATATAGCACTGACACCCACATTCACCTGTAGGAATAGGAAGAACCCATCCCACCAGGCAGAGGAATGGTTTTTCAGCACTGCATGTGGGTATAGCACTGCATTTCTGCTATTCAATGATGCAATGAGGATGCCTCAAATGAATTGAGCATGCTTTGATCCAGCTGCATTTTCTGTTGTTTGAACTTTCCCTTTGTTTGCTTCATTTCCACAAAATCACTTTCATTTGATCTGAATCACCTTTTGGCCACACAGTTCAAAAGATGAGTGAAATTGCTTGCACAGCTATAATCAGAGGAAGGTGCATTATAGTGAAAAGATGGGAGATTCAACACTTCAATACTATCCAGGATCATGGTGGTGCATCAATGTGGTAAAGAAGAGCAGCACACACATTTCCAAATGATCTGCAAATCCCTCCTGTCAATTCCTGGCCTTGCCATCCATGCACTGACCGATCTAACTCTGCTCACTGTATGGAAGATGAAGAGAGCACATTTGGACAAAGAAACAGAGAAATGATTAAGCCTTCTGCTTTTGATTAATAGCAGAGCTAGACATATTTACCATCTGGGGTGGAAAGAGATTTGGCTCTGCTCAAGAAAGGTGAGAAATGATGAAGAAACACAGGAGATAAATAATGTCTGAGTCAGCAGAAAATGACTTCACAAAAGTCTGCCTCAACACTGGAGATGTCTCATGAACAAATGGCTGCAATTGCTGCAGAGTATGCAAAACATTTCCTATCACAAATTGAAGGGCGGGGAAAAAACAAAATTAAGGAATGTGCTGTGAGTTTAAACCACAAGGAAGAAGAGGAGGATGTTGAAGAGGGAAGGGATTGCTCCTTGTCTCTCTCAAACCTGCTTTATGTGAACAGTCACTTCCCATCCTCCTTGTGGCCATGACAAATGTGAAGCTACCTGGACAGCAGTGACTTAAAACTTAATTACTTTTATAGGAAATGAGGCATGAAAACTATTATCAAAAAACATGAGAAACACAAAAAACTGAAGTACAAGCTGTGTTTCACTTTCCCCACAGAAAGCTTCTGAATGCCAGAATTGACTGTAAGGCATGGTGGGATGCTGGAAACATCAGTGATTCTTTCTAGGGCATGGCAATACTGTCTTATGAGGCCATGTTTGAGAAAAAGCAGAATAAATTGCTTGTACGAGCACCTGGCACATGGCTTTGTTTGTTGAAAGTGGTTGTAAAGCCCAGAAAATTCTCCACATATTTGGCCTTTGATCTTGGCAGAGGGGTCCATAAGATCAAACCTATTCAGTGCTGGTGGAAAAAAAGGCTATTTATTCAATGCAGAAAACAACCCAAATATCATTTTGAAAAGAAAAGCCACAGCAACTCAGGCCCTGCAGAGGTGTTGTGTAACATGGGGGTGATGGTGCCTGAATATTAGAGACAGTATGATGTGTCCCAGAAGCACAGGTTGATAATTAAGAGAACAGCTAATGCCTGGAGCAATTTAACCTTTCTTCCTCCGCATCACACATTGTAGCTCTAATGCATCTCCTGTGCTGCATCCTGTACTTTCCCCATTTTCAGCATGTTCCTGAGACAGCTGCCATGTGTTGAAAACAGAGACAGAGAGCTCTAAGGCCAACTTCACGGTATCCTGGGACATCATGTGTTTAGGGGAAATATTCTACTGCCCCATTAGCCACACAGCCCGCCTGATGGAAGTTCAACCCCTCTTATTCTCAGTAGCACTGCCTCTGCTATGAAATTATTCCAAGTGTTGCCGCACTCATGCTTGTGAATGATTCCTTTTGTGGTTGACAATTCAGGGGAAAGACAGGCTGTGAAGTGGGGACAAGAAGAAATTCTTGCCTGTGCACCAAGCCGTGTTTATTTAGGTCTGCTAAAGGATTCTTTCTCCTTCCTTTGGCTCATTAGAGACAGCACACTGAGCACAATGGACTTGATCTGGTGTGAGAAATCCCCCATTCTCACAGGATACCTCCATCAGAGCAGGCACTTTCCTGACAGCTCCAATTTACTGACCACTGGCTCTGACAGAGCTCTATAAAGTGCACAGCAAATAGTTTATTCCAGGGAAGCAGGGCCCAGCCTGCTCCTTTATCCCCTCACAGCAGCAGGGAGAGAATAAGGCTGCAGCATACCCGGAGCACAGAGAGCCTGAAGAGGAAAATTAAAGGACACAAACAGTTATGAACCTTGACAGGTGAAAATGTTTGCTGTCGGAGGGAGATGCTGAGATGCCAAGTCAACGCCACACACACCAGACACCAGGGCAAAGAGAGACAAATGCAGGACATGAACTGCAGGGATTTCACAACACAAGAGTTCTCTGGTTCCACAGCTTTTGATCTCTGCACCTTCTCAATGAGACATTTCATCTGGGAGCCAGCTTTATCCAGTGCTGGATTAACTTCTTGTTCCACAGCTTGACCCGTCACCCAGAGCATTACAGAGATGGGCACTCAGAAACCCAGACAGAGCAAACACATTAGATTGAGATAGATGTATTTAACATCAGCACTGTGCAATACATCACCCTGCTCACAGCTTAATTTCAGCTTGATTTCCACAAAACAAAGCCGTTAACAATGAAGAAGAGCTCGTGTTTTCATTCAGGCTGAACAATTCTAATATTTTCTTTTGATATTGGTGAATACTGCTATGGAAAGCCTCACCTATATTTGTATCTTTTTCTAGACACATCAGCAGGACAGTTTTTGAGACACATTTTCCTTTGCCAGGAAACATTAGCTACAGTAAAAGCTATTGCCTCCCACTTAAATATTTGTCATGCATATCATTTCCTGGGACCAGGGCACTGCAGACTTCTGGAACATGGATAGCTTGTAAGCTGTTCAAAAGACACTGCTGTTCACTATTTAAACATTTAAGAAAAAAAAAATCCACCAAGTGACTACCCAGAATTTTCCTGTGTTGCACCTGAAGGATCCCCAAATCTGATTTTGCTTTGGCAAAGGTACACAGAAATGTGGGTATTTTTATTCACACCTACTCTCACTTTCTGAGGCAAAGTATAGAAAGCATGCACTGTGCATTTTTCTGGCAACCACACAGTAAAACAGCTAATTTTAAACTACAAACATTTCACTCAAACCCACAAAGGTGGCTCTATCCTAGGAAGAGGCAGAGTATAATTTCTATTCATGTCATGATACACCAGCAGTGAAGCTGCAAGGTTTTGGTGCTACCTCGCAGAACTAGATTAAAGTTTGTATTTACAGATTAATATTAGACTGTCACCCTCAGCTTCCTCCAGAGAAATGTTTTGATAAAGAATTTTTTTTTTTTTTAAACCTGTGAGTAGAGAGAGAGATGTAGAAATAGTTGCTCTCCTGTCTGTATCAGTGAGCCCTCTGTATTCTGCATTCTTCTGTTGGTTCCAATATTCTCACCAAAACCAAACCATGGAATCCTCTTGGCTAGGCTCAGAGAAACATGGGAGGAAATGATTAATTTTCTGAATCAGAATCAATATGCTGCAAAATCACTTCCCATTAATTATTTATTCTTAAAGATAATATGCCAGCAAACACTTTGGTCCCTGTATGTCCCATCACTGAGCCTTTTGCAACCACCTCCTGCAATGGGAGCATCCTCTGGCTGGGATTATCAATTCAGCTGCTTACCTGGTCTGCGAATGGTAGCAAATTACTTCCAAGCTAGGAAAATTTCACAAACCTGCAATTGCACCCAGTGAAGTGAAAATTAACAGCTACCTATCAATTGTCTTTTAGCAATGACCTTCATTTCTGGATGCCATGGAGGTGCTCACTACTGCTGGGCAAACTTGAAGAGGAGAAGTCTTTGCTTTCAGCTGCTGAGGACACATGGGAGTTTTACTAAGTAAAAGAACTTTTATGTTTTGGTAACTTCTTTAAAAATATTTGT
The DNA here is from genome assembly GCA_013398615.1 of Brachypodius melanocephalos. Taxonomy (NCBI): domain Eukaryota; kingdom Metazoa; phylum Chordata; class Aves; order Passeriformes; family Pycnonotidae; genus Brachypodius; species Brachypodius melanocephalos. The sequence continues at coordinate 5,862,838 of VZSR01003798.1, read as the reverse complement.
CACTAGAGATTCTGTACTGATCAACTACCACACAGTATTGGATAAATAGAATGAATTCCCATTAAAATAAATTCAGCTAAAGGAAAAAGTAACAGAAGGCTACAAAGATCAGAGAAAATGCTCACTGAGTTACTGTGACCAGATGGCTTTTTGTCAGTGTTTGAGGGAAGCCATGGTTTGATGCTTTTCCTCCCATACGTTATTTTCATGCAAAGGCCCCTCTAGCTCCAGTTCAAAAGTGAGAGTTTGATTCATATCCCAAAAGCAGCCACCCAGCCAGGCTCCAGCAGCTCTCTCTAATGACATAGCAATGATTTTTTGGATGGCTGTCCACAACATGGATGGTGTTTAGCATCCACCTTAATTGCTTCACTTATATGTTCACGCTACAAGTGAACGCAGCTAATCCAAAGGAATGTCTCTACATTTTAGCCTTCTTTTTAAATCGTCCCTCGTAAACATTTAAAACTGTGAACAAGCTTGCAAGAATGGGTTTTGGCATGAGGAACAGGTGGTGCTAATGTTGGGTAAATGTTCCTGCAGGGGAGAGACTGGAAGTCTGCTATGAATTACAGGGGTATTTCTGCAACTGAAAAACTCAATGTTCATTGATGGAGCTGAGAGAGCTCTTTGATGGCAAAGCCATCAGGGAGCTTCAAATCATGTCCCATCACTGTGTCTTCTTTCTCCATTTGTCTTGGGAAAACATTCTTGCAAACATATGTGATGCACATAGCACTAACAAGTGATGATGGCTTAGAGAAATTTTGTGTTTCTGCTTCATCACAAATTCAATCTGAATAATCTCAGACAGTTTTCCAGGTCAAATTCCTCCTGTACTTATAATGGGACAAACTCACTTAAATACCCCCCACTGAACACAGGAAGCAAGTAAATTAATTTTGCAATTTGGAAAAAAATGTCCCAAATAAGCAGTGAGATCCAAAGTTCTTTCTGTCCATCAAAAAGTCATAAATCTATCCTCTAAATGACTAAAGGATTCCGTGCAGTGAAGAAAAGAATTTATAGGAATATACTTGCAGTATGTGGCTCACAATTCCTAGATCATGCTACCAATGATTTGTCATACTCTTTCCTAATCTGCAATGCTTGCTCCCTACAGTGCAGCACTTAGATAATGCCTTCCCTATGAGGGATCCTCTCCATGGAGGATCTGAGCTGGACAGAACCCCACGTGACAGTGAGCAGGAAAATGTTTCCTAGTGATTAATTTTTCTGGGGCAGTACCATCCCCATATTCCAGTATCAGCTTTGACAGGAAAATGGAAAATCACTGGAAAATAGAGAATAGGCATTTCTCTTTCACCTTTTTTCTCCACAGGGGTGACCCACTGTTTCAGTAGTTTCTTTGGGAGCCAATTACATCTCAGTTCCAAATACTCTCCATACCCTGCAGTTTCCAAGATGCAAACCTCAGCCATAAGGACAGCCCATTTCTGCAGATTTAAACCCAAAACACTCTCCCACCAGCTCAATTCCCACAGCAGAGCCCTCTGGATGCCACAGCCACTGACCTTTGTGTCCGGTCTGTGATCTCCTCCTCCAGATCCAGCAGGAGAGCTGCCTGAGCCATCAGCTCCTTGCTGCAGGGCAGGGATTTGAGGTGCAGAATCAGCAAACCAAGGCAAAACTTGCTTCCCATCTCCTCCAGCTCCTTTGTTCCCAGCTGCAGGCCCTGATGGAGAGAGGCAAAAGGTTTCATGAGTCCTAACATGGAAGTTTCCCCTGCAGGATCATTTGTAAATTAACTAACAGCACATGGTCTACAGAAGATATCCTAAAATAGCCTCTGTTTTACAGCAGGGGAAACAGAGGCAAAGAGTTTAAATGTTTCAAGTAAATTTTCAAAAGTCATTGTAAGAATTAGACTCGGACCCCAGGAGAATCTGACTGTAAATCCATTTTTACAAACCATCGAGTTTTTCTTTTCCTCTGTAGAGGAGCTGTCTACCTAAGTAATGGGGGAAAAAAATAAATCCTGTGATTATAAACATTAGGCAGTGGCAAAGATGGAAAAGGGAACTGGACAAGGGGGAAAAAGAGAGGAAGAGATCTTTAACAAGTTATGAATTGTTTTTTGAAGAAAATCGATTGAAAAGTAATTGCAAAATAACAAACACCTCTAAGGAAATTCTGAGTCTGTTAAAAGCTGGTGGCACAAACAGGGTTTGGATTATCAACTTCATCTTTCAAGAGAGGAATTCTCCAAGCTGTGGATCCTTGCTGACTGTGAATAACCTGTGTTTGGTTTTACACCAAGGGCGTACATCAGAATAACTCAGTGTAATTGGTGGCAGTTTCATGCAGGAGGCAAACAAAGCTCCAAAAAGAAAATGAAAACTGCAGAGTCCCTCATCTTTGTCATTTAGTGACCACATCACCCATCAGGGGCTGGACCAGCTGCTGCCTCTGCCAATAACAGCCCTGAATGTTTCTGCAGCAAAAAACATCTCTGCAGCCAAACTTCTGTGAGACTTCCAGCTCCATTCCCAGGCTGTTTCCTTAGCAACTCTCAGGAGTCCAGAACAAGCCCTGGCCTTAAGCATGGTGTGAGCTCCACACCAGCACAGCCTGCACAACACCCTCCACTAGATATTTGTTGGTGAGCATCTCATGGGCACTGAACACATTATAATTTATATTGTAAAATATAATGTGTTCAGTAATCCATGACAGGGGACAGAGCTCTGCTCTTTCCCTGTATAAAGTTATATTTGTAAAATGCTTTGGGATCCTCGAGTCTGAGCACCTCTGTATAGCTGGAAGATTATTTCTGAGCCAAAACCACACAGGTGGATGGAAGAAAGAAGAGATTTCACACATAAATGTCTGCAGCTCTCCTGAGGAGGTTTTTGGTGCATTATTGTTAGAGGACAGAAACTATTTGCACAGCACCATCATAACTTCCTCTCTAGCAGGTTCAGCACATGCAAATATCATCTGGCATTAAAAAAACACTCTCTCTGATCACAAATACATTTTCCTATGGACAAGATATTGTAATTCAGTTTCTTTTCTGAGGCCCTATGGGTAAAGCATGAATCCATAGTTATGATAAACATAATCCAGAACTCAAACATGTTCTGAGTGACTGGACAAGGAAGAACCTGCTCAGAAGGTCACACACAATTTGAGGGAACAGCCTCAGTGCTAGGCAGGGTGTAAGGTCCCAGGAAAACTGACTTTTGCCCTCTGGACAGTCTCTTAAGTGTTTTTATCACAGTGGGCAAATGTCTGATGTCATTTCTACTCTCCTATTCACGTCTACTGCAAGATATGGGTACAAAAAAGTGTAGCAATAATTTATAAGAAAAACAAAAAATGGATCATTAACACAAAACAATGAGAATGCTCAGCAGCTCTAAATAGATTCCTAAATGTTTTATTATTTTACTTTAAAAGACTTAAGATATTTTAGTGTGGCAGAATTACAACCAGCAGGCAGAAGTGGTGACATTTCAGAGAAAAAAGGTGTCATTTCCACAGCAAGAGAGTTATTTTCTCAGGGGCAAAAAATACAAAAAGCATCTCGAGGCTTTCCCTGGGGTGCATCTCAGGGTCTTGCTTCCAAGATGAAGGCAACATACTAAACAGCTATCAAGGAGATGCAAACAGTGCCCGAGCTGAAACTCAGCCTGTGGCTTTATGACTCCCTAGAGCTTCACTCAGGATATGGAGAGGCCCTAAGAAACTATGAGCAAAATAATAATACTAATAATATTAACACTATAACACACCTCAGAAGCCCAAGACAGTAACTGCTCATGCACTGAAGTCAGCTGCTGTTTGATGGACCCATTATTGCCTTGATATTAGACAGCTCAGGAGGAACAGCTAGAAACTCAGCCAGAGGACTGCCTGTTAGCATACTTTATTCACTTCAAACATGGACATTTATTTATTTTAACTCAGGCAATTTTCTCTCTCCCTCCTCCCTGCTCACTTCTCAGCAGAGAGAGGAGCTGGAGGTGCAGAGCAGGACTGCCATGAAACTGAAGCTGGGGACAGAGCTGACCTGTTGGATTAATGTCACTGATGGCATCTGCCAGCAATGCCAGGACCTGCTGTAGTGGTTAATGATCAGTCTCACCTGCATTGCTGAAAGGGAAGCCTGACCTCCAGGCATTTCCCTTGTAGCCATGTGGCACAGCCAACTGCAGAAATTTTGAGATTGTGCTTACAGAGTTATAGAAATATCCTGTAAGAAACAAAAGAAAGAGGAAAGGTAGAAGCGAGGCAGAGTCTGGTTTGGTTGGGAAGCTGGTAGGAAGCCCAGCTCCATGGCAGGGAAGCTGTCTGGCTGTTACCAAGTGACAATATATGGTCTGTTTGTCACAGCTGCACAGGAGGAGGCTGCTCTGCCTGTCAGCACCTCCCCTGCAGTGTCCTGCCAGCCTGGATTCTCAGTGACCCCATCTTCTCCTCTGGCACAAGCTCTGTCCCCTCCTCTGGCCATGTCTGTGTGACCACTGGAGTGTGGTGCAAAGTCTCCCCTGCCAAAGGATCCAGGCAAATTCTGAAGGAGGAAGCAGCACCCCTGCACCAGAAAGCTGCAGACAAGCTCATCAGTCCTAATTAGTCCAGCCTCAGAAACGTGCTAACTAAACCAGCCCACTTTAATGATCAGCTCAAAGCTCCACACAGGTTTTTCTCTCCATTATGTCAAAGTACCAGTCTGGACCAGCATCAGCTTGGTGCACCACATTCCATAGCACAATGCAAATTGGTCCCTTTGGCCCTGTCACGCCATCATCTTCTGCAGACATCATGTCAAGGGATAACAGGTTAATTGTTTCCTGGCTATTATGGAGAGTAATGGAGCTGAAAAACTTTTCTTAAACCCTTTTCACATTTTCATACTGCAACAGACAGAATGGGAGGAGGTGATGCCTAATAACAGTCCAAATTTGAGATATATTTATTTTCCACTGTAATGAAAAGCAAGGGAACAGGAATAAAAGACTTAGCATTTGGCCTCAACACTGTCAATACAAATTTTCCTAAACAAAATTGAACAAATTGTATTGGAAAACCAGTTCATTCATGCTCGGCACTGATGCATCAAATGAATACCCACAACTAAATATTTCCAATATCTCTCATCTTGCCTTCAAAATACTTCCCAGGCTAAATGATAATGTAATGGAAAAACTTTATTATTCATTACTCATGTGCTTTAAATATTCCAGGAGGCAAAGACAGTGATATTTTTTGGAACACAGATATTGTTGAAGGAGGTGGAAGGACTCCAGGAGTCAAATTAGAGATTTCTCCACAAGGGTAATGAGAATTACAGTAAAATTAGAGCTGGGAGATACTAATAAATACAAGTAGAGAGAAAATTTCAGAGGGATCAATTTTTTTTTTTCCTAAAAGCAAATACAGCACAGCCACATCAGCGGCCTCTGCTGCTTTAGGGCACGGTTCAGTCCTTGGGGCAGCAGCTTTTCCCTGCAAACCCACTTCCAGTCAACACATACACACACACACTTACAGAATATTCCCTTCATCTCAACAGCTTTACACATGCACAATGGCTATGCCCTAAGGCTGGGTATAAATAAATTGACAGTCTGGTTTCTCACTAATTCCATCAGTGCGCTCTCCCTCGGAATACTAATCAAAGCCATTTGGAAGCTCTAGAGGACAAACTTGGGGAGCTGAATGAAACATTTGGTGCCTGGTGTCTGCAGCCTTAATTTTAGCTTGAGCCAGCCCTGAAGGTTACTGTACTTTCAACCCCTGTGAATGAAAATACACAGACACCTGCTGGGGAACTGGCTATTGGACAACTAGGACGGCAGGGAATAACCTGGGTTTTCTCATGCTCCAGAGATTCCTCAGCAGCAGGAATGCATGGAAAACAGATGAAATGGAGGGGATGGGAATTTGGGCCAAAACATTTCAAGAGGATTAAGCGAGTGGAAAAGGCTGAAGATGCAAGGAAAAAAAAAACAGGCTAGCAGGAATTTCTAGAAAGAAAGATGAGAGGGACTGGAGTTAGAGCCAGGAGATAAAAGGATGGGAGAGATAAAAGGATGAGAAAGAAGGAAGAGTTGCTGAGGTCAATGGATGCTGATATAGAGGAATGATAACAAGAAGAAAGCTGATGGCAACCTTGACCACCCTGGCACCCTTGGGGAAGTGTGCCTTGCTCTGCACATCTGTCCTTATTACATCTGGTGCTCTGCCCACACGGTGAGGAAAAAAGGCCTGACTTGCTTTGAATCTCCTGACAAAACTTGTGCTGAGCTCAGCTGGTGTTTTGGCTGAGCAAACTTCAACAGCACAGGAGTAATTATTGTTTTAGTCATTCAAATGGGCTCTTTTACTATTAAAAGGTATGGATGTCATGGGCAACCCTGTTCAAGGAACAGACTGAAAGGGAAGAAGAAATATCTTCTGCTTCCAATCTGCTGGAGAAAGAGTCCTGGACAAGCTGCTCATAGAAGAACTGGGGATTTAACAAACAAAAACTTGGTGGCAATTTCTCTAGAAAAACCAGTTATTTAGGTTATGAATTCTCCAGTTCTATTGTGGGGAAAGGTTTTTCCTTCTTTCCACTGACTAGTTATTTGTCTGATATTTCCATTTCCACACCTTTCCACCTTTCCCTCACAGTATTTCCACAGCTGTTTCCCTCCACCCTTTAAAGTCTCCCTTCCAAATTTCTTCTTCTCTGTTCCTTCCTCAGCATCCTTTCTCCCTTCCTTCACCATCTCCAATGAATGACTCAGTATATGTCAAATCCATCACGTGTTGGAAGAGCCAAATTTTATCAGTGTTGCACCTGACCTCTCTTTTTTCTTGGCCACCCTACCCCAACACTGCTACTAATGTTTTATACCAACAATTTGCAAACTACACAGGATGGAGACAAGGGTAGATTTAACTTCCCACCTCCCCAAAGGCTGCATACACATTGAGATAGTAGTTGGATGGGGACAATAACTTTTAGCATAATAGCACAATAACTTTTTTGGTTTGGCTTTTTGTTTGATGGGTTTTTGAGTTTTTTTGTTGTTGTTTGGTTTTTTTGTTTGTTTGTTTTGGTTTTGGGTTTTTTTTTGTTGTTGCTAGTTAGTTTGTTTTTCTGGGTTTTTTGTTGTTGGGTTTTTTTGTTTATTTTTATGTTGGTTTTTTGTTTGGTTCTTTATGTGGGCCATAATTGTGACGGCTGGTCATGTCAGGAACAAAAAGATAATGACAAATGAGGATATTTTCCATCTATATAGACAAACCGTGTAGAAAGATGCTGTTCTTTTCAGAATCCTTGCTTTCCAATAAAATTGAGCAGTACATCGGTTTTCTGTCTCATTCATTTCCTTGTGACATGCTGGGGACCCATTTTAGGCCCTGGATGAACCTGGACTAAGCTTATCCCTCTCTGCAGACACTGAACAATCTTTCTCTTTGCTCCACGATATTTTTTTTCAAACAGAACTGAAGGCCAGGCCAGAAGTGCACACTTTAGTGGAATCTGCACTGTTAAACAGTGACAGGATCAGGAGAGCCTCAGGTTCCTGTCTGAGGACTGCAGAGAGTTTTGGGGAGGAGAAGCCTGCCTGTGCCATCCAGTGAAGATGTGACAGTCCAGAGAGTTCAATCTTTTGACAGTAGACCTAACCAATGCCATAGGTGATGGTATTATTTTAAATAATTTTTTAAAAGGCAATCAAAAAAAAAAAAAAACAAACCCACAAATCAAAACAAAACCAAAACACAACAAACATCCCAACATGCTAAAGAAAAACAAATGCTGCTCCAGGAGACCTAAGCTGCCAAGAAACAGAACTGGGGCTGTTCCATAGGAGTTCTGAGGCAATGCAAGGAAATAAAGCAATTACCGGTTATTGGAGGCTATCGAGTGCTTTGTTCAAGAAAGCATCTTTCTTCCCCATGCTCCCAGTATTTCCAGCAGGCTAACTGGTGTCTGATGGTGCCTTGACAATTCATCAGTAGCCTCACCATTACCTCCTCTCACATATGTTCCTGTCCCCGCTATCTGAACCCATGGAACATGGAACAAGCCACAGGCAGTTTATAGCCTGAGGTATCTGGAGATTAAGTGTGAGGTGGGGCTGTAAATATGTCTCAGAATCTGTGTCAAATGAATTAGCTTTTAAAAGCAGTTTGGGCAAGCAAGAAGCTGAAATTTTTCAAGTCCTAAATTGGCAGCCTAATCCCTGGATGACTTTTCTTCCCCCTCTTCTTCCACTTAAAAGTTTGCCTCTATAAATAATTCTGATGTACATAAAAGGAAACAGACTCTTGGCCCACCCAAGCCTTTTCATCAGCTATGAATTTAACCAGTTTGGCCATATTTCACCATGGGTATAAAATAATTTTCTAATCCTGGCTGGTGATCATCACATGCCTTGAGAAAAATGATTTATGATACTTATCCTGGCTAATGTAAACGTAGATGCTACTCAAAATGTCAAACCCCCTTTAAAAAAATCTCAGTAGGGTATTTGTCTTCATAATGTCATTCACAGTGGGGATCCCCAGGTTAATTATATGTTATACAAAGAATCAATTGTTGCATCTCAATTTCATGGGATGGTGACACACTTTTTTATCATATTACACAACACTTTGTCATTTTTCCTCATGATTTTCAAGCATTTAAGTTAACAAGTACTTTCTACTCTTCCTACCAGATAAAAAAAGACTTATTGGCCAAAATGACACAGCAAGGTTAGTGTGCTTTAATTCCCCATCCCAAAGGAGACACCAAGGATGGTGGAACCTCTCACTTTTGCTCCAACACAGGGACAGGGGCACTAGGACAGATTTAGGGAAAGCCAACACAGCGTGACTCAGACAACACCCCAGCTGCTCCAGCATTGCACCCTGAATTATCTCCATCCCTCTGCTGCCGCATTAAATGGGGACTAACAAACTACTGAAACTGTGTGCTGGCCTGGCAGCAATGCCAGGTAGAGGAGAACCTTGTGGGGTGGGATCTGCTCCTGGCTGTGCTGCCCCCGAGCATCCCCAGCCCGGCGAGTGCTCGGTGTTCCTGCCTCTCTCTGCACCGCTGAGCTTCATCCCTTCCCTTTGTAATCCAGCAGCTCCAGGATCCCCGATGCTTTCCCTGCCTTGAAGCTGCCTTCCAGGCCACTAAACATTTTCATCTGTTCCCTCCAGCCCGTGTAGATCACTGCTTTGTCTCTTACAAATGAAATGACCCATAACGCACAGAGTGCTCCACAGGAGGTGTTGCCCCTCATGTCTGCAGGGATATTAGAACATCTTCCAAGGCTCCCTGTTTCTTCACACACACAGGCATCTCACTCACCTTTTTTTTTCTTTATTGCTGCTGCTGCACATGGCACAGACATCTTTATCAAGCTGTCTTTTTAATAGCTACTTATGTTTTCCTGAATGGTTGGAGCTAATTCAGAGCCCAGCCATGTGTCTGAATGCTTTAAACTATTCCTTCAAACATGCTGCACCCTGCCACTGCCTGTGTTTCATCTTCCATTCTAGTACCCACAATCTTTCAGCCCTTCTTCCCACAGTATAATTTGCATTAGCTGCTAGCAGCAGATCTTATTATCTTATTATCTCCTTGCCTTCCAGCCATTCAAATTATAAATACTGACCAGCACCAATTCACAGAGTGGTATCTGGATTCACCTTATATTTTTTTCCATCTCAGTGTTGCCTTATCCTACCCACTTTTCCCAGCCTTTTAACTAGGTTTTGACTACACACAGACTCTTTTGTTTCTCACTCCATAACTCCCAAAATTTCTTTTTTTTCTTTTCGTGGGAGCCTCTCCTTTCATTAGCTATGACTTATCTGGGATGCCCATTGATACCATCCTGCATGAAAATTAGCCTAGATTTACCCTTGAAAGCCGTGAATGAAACTTTATGTACTAATTTCTCATTTGTCCTCTAGCTCCTGCACTTTAAAAAAAAATTAAAACTCATATTATCAAGGCCCTATCAATTCTATTAATACTCTCAGTCACTGGGTTTTCTTACCCTGGTGTTAGTCCAGCTCCTTTGGGTGTGTTATTTGTGGGTCTCTCTTGACATCAAATAAATTTTTAAACATAAGGAATCATAATTATGATTATTTGCTATGTTGAACTTGCTTTAGACAGTCAACTGCTGAGTCTGATGGCCAGTTTTAAAGATTTATTTCTAGTAGCTCAATTTCTTAATTTCCTTACAACTCCTACAGGAAAAAAAGCTGGGCTTTGCCTAATTCTGTGTGTTACAACCTTAATCAAATATCAAATAACAGAGCAGACAATGTGCAAGCACTGATTTGTATACAAAGCAGCCAGCATGGTCCCACAGCATCCTGCTCCGTTCCCATCCTGGCTGCCTACAAGCTCTGCCAGGGAACCTGTGGCTCCAGAATGCATCCAAATCTCAGCCTACACAAACTCTCATTATTCCAGTCCTTGGAGCCCCTCATTATTTTCCAAATCACACCTCGAAGCATAGAAGCTTACTTCTTCCTTCCAGGTCTAAGTCTGCTCTCCACAAAATCCCTCATATCCTTCTGCCAACAGCCTCAGAGCAGAGCTTCCCCTGGGGGTGGCTTTTCTGGGCACATCAGATGGCACACGGCAGCTTCCATGGTGGAATAATCACATGCACATGTCCAGGAGAGATTATCCTGAGGTCCTCTGTGTGTTGGTGTCCTTAAAAGCTTACTTTAAATAGGCCTTTACACAGACTCTCATGAGTGAGAGGTAAGGACACAGACCAATCCACAGCTCTGCACCTTCCTCTCTCATTTCAGTTTTCATTACTGTAACCTTTCATGCCTTCTACATCCATCCCCTTATTCTGATACATGTCAAGAGCTACCCGAGGCTTTTTTCCTAAATTATAAATGGCTCCCCCAAGCTAATTTCTTTTTTCCATATCACAAATTCTCTTTGGTCATCTCCAGCAAACACCATCAAAGCCAGCCTTTCCCACCTATCCCTCCCTAGAACCTCAGCGTCAGTGACAGGAAGCAACTATGATTCTACAATTTATTGTATTAGCACTTCTAAAACAACAAAGGAGGCATTGATTTTTCCAAGCCAAAGGCACATGGGAAAGCACAAAAATCATCTCTGCCCAGCTCAGATCAGAGGAAGAAGACGCATGGCAGAGGAGAGGACTTTGCCCAGCCTGGTGCCTGCTCCCTTTGAAGAGGGATGGAAGTACAAGCAAGGAGCTCCCTGGCTGTTCTCTTACAGGTGTCAGTGTAATCATCCTGACACAGGACACTTCTTGCTGCTTGTCACATTTAACAGAGAAATGGACAATAACAGGGAAAATACGACCTTTTCTTTCTTTCTTTTGAATATTCTACACCAGTCACCTGGAGAATGGCTGATAACACTGAGGGTAATTCAGGCAAAAAATACTGCAGGGCCCTCTTTGACGCCTGCTCTGATTTAATACAGGTTCATAAAATGAATGTGTGATACAATAACACCATAGAAAATTACAGAATACATGAGAAAGCTGGGTCAGAGGGAGATTTCACCAGACAGTCCAAGTGCAAGTTACTAATCATTTCATTCAGAAGCTGGGTTAGGAAGGACATCCTGCAATGAGCCCAGGGATGTGATATCCACATTCAGAAATCAAAGATCAAGGTCCTTTCAGGTGAACCAACAGCCATTAACCACTAACAAGGGTTTGCAGGCCTGCAGAGCTCAAAGGCTCATTTCATCACAGCCCACGTGTCCAGTGGCACAAAGTAAACTGAGAGCCATTAATATACAGATGCTGGATATTTATATCCTTAGTTTAACTGGAAAAAACTATTACTAAAAGGAAAGCAAAAATGAGGACCAAAACAAAGCTTCTACTTTATTAGAGGGGATAGGAAATTGTGGTGCTTGTCCATGAGGAGCTGACCTGGATAATGCAGATGAATTTAGACATTTGGTCAGAACTGGCAACTGGATGCAAACTTTTGCAAACCACCTGGCAGTATTCTCCCTTCTATAACACTACCAGCACAGGGTCACTTTAATACCTGCATACTCTGTGTTTTAGGAGAGACAGAGACAAAGAAAGAAGAAGACTGTGAGGAACAGACTGAAGAAAGGGAGACAGGTTCAGAGAGACAGAGCTGTGGTGAGAGGCAGCTCTCTCAAGTGGGGTAACTGATGTGACCCCCACAAAAGCACATATTGCCCCTTGCTCTGCCATGAGCCTGTCCACATGGACTTTTTCAGAGATGGAGACCAGAAATAAGCAAATGGAGGGCAGCTGACAAAGGTTTCATCTACAGAGAGCATCGGGTGAGAAGCGCACAGGACTTGTAAAAACAAACTGCAAGTTTCTGAGTCTTTGAAAATCTACTGACCATTCACAGCAAAGCAGACAAACCTTTATCAGCAGAGGATAATCTGACTCCAGATTACAGGCTCTCAGGATTCTTCATCTAGCAGATGTGCTACCTGAGAAAATTTACATAAGAACATGCTGCCTTTTTCTTAAGAGTCCTTTTGTGATTTCTACCGAAAATGATAATCCTCTGTTTGTGACATTGCAATCATTTCTACTACAATCAGGTGTTCTGCCCAAAAGGAGGATTACTGCTTCAATTTGGAAAGTGTATGGACTTTCAGAAGAGCTAAGGAGCCAGTTTCCAAGAAAATGACCTTGGTAATAGAGAACAAAGAAGACAAAGATCTAAAACCAGCACTACATATGATCAGAACTGCCTCTTCTAAGAGGTGTCTGAAGCGCTTTAAGTTCACAAAAACTGATAATCCTACAGATGAGGAGATGGAGACAATGGAGACAAAAAAAAAGTGTCAAGACATTCCTCTTTACTGTGCTATTCCAACATTCACTCAGATTTTTCCTTTGACAAGCTATTAATGTTTTAACACTAAACATCACAGAGAGATATAGAAAACCCAGTGCAGTTTTCAACTCCATCCTTTCAGCATTGTCCTGTGGGGAGGAGCGTCACTGCACGTGGTGCTGAATGTCAAACAACTCCCTTAAACCTGTGCCTCTGGCAGCTGCTCACAAATCCCCAGTTCAGAAAAGGGAAAAGAAAAAAAAGCTTTTGTTTTTCTGCCCTTTTTTTCCCCCCAAGAACATAATTCAGCACGACTTTCCACAGAACAATTTGCATGGGTTTACCCACAATGCAGTGCATTATGCTAATTCATTTCAACCTCTGATGCATATTAGACTGACAGTGCTAAGAATCTGTTAAAGGAAAAATAAATGATACAGGATAAATGATGATGTAAGACAGGACAGTAAACATTCCACACTTGTGTAATCTGCCAAAATTCAGTCTAAAGCTGGCCTAAGAAAGAGAACAATGCTATTGTGCACTCAGAACAGCTTTAGGAAATGTTCCCAACTCAAGCAGAAAACAATACCTGACTGAGACATGGATGTAATCACAAAGGAATGGAAAGTACAACAAACCAGAACTAAGAGCTGAACAGAAGACAAGGAGAGATTTCCTTCATTTCTTTGATTTCCCAGTGGGTAGCACTGGAGGGAATATTCCTTCTCGCCCATCCAAGGATGGCTCGCTTCACTGCGCTTTGCCACACACGTTCACACACGTTCACTCCCTCTGCCTTCTGCTCCTCTGCAAGCCCTGCTGCATCTTCTGATGCTGGTAGCAATCCCTGACAGATACTGGACAGACTAAGTGCTCAAAAACAGCTGTCCCAAAATGCTGGGCCTCAGGGCTATGTGGTCACAGAATCCAACCTGCTGACACCTCCTTGCTGCACTCACGGATGGCGACTCAGCCCTTCAGCTGGGGAACAAACACTTCCTCCTAATGTTTTCCAGAACTGGTCTGGCACTTTCCCACAGGAAATATCCACAGGAAAATTGAATCAAATATTAGCTCTCCCTCTTCAATCAACTCCACACACTGTTTTCCTAGCAGTTGAAGCAATCAGCTGTCACTCCTCAAAACCTGAACTGAGGGCTAAGTCTCCTTTGGTACGCCATGAAGAACCATTTAACCAGCCAGGGGACTTTTCTGCAGAGCCCTCAGACAAACAGGAGCAAAAGGGAACAAGGAGGGAACAAGTTATAGGACTGGTCGAGGGGAAGGTATGTAGTGAAAAGCAGGATTTTTCCATTAAGGTCTTTCCATTAGTTCTCTCCAAGCTCAGTCACAGAAAAATGAACAAAATAAGGGTTGAGGCCAAATTATATTTGCTGAAGAGGAGTTACAGAGATTAGTGTATTAATTAATCAAGACAACGATGTCAGCAGGGGCCTGACCTTTATTCCTGCCCTAGTAAGAGCTTTGTCCCTGGTGACTTTCAGCCTGCATGCTAAAGCCATTTAGATACATCCCTCAATTAATCTCAGGGTACCCTCTGGGAGGTAGGAGAGCAGCACTGCAAGCTTCAAGCAGGGATGCTGAATCAGAGGAGGAGTAACCTAGGCAAAGGCACCTCGTCAAGGGCATTGGCAGAGCTGGGGAGAGAGCCCACAATTCTCTTTACCTCTCACATTTCACCTCTCATGGATAGGAACAAAGCTGTTTGAAGGTATTAATCTGGAATTCTGCCATACTTTATTTTTAAAAAAAAATCAGAGGCTAACAAGAAATAAAGATTAGGTTTCAAAAAAAAAAAAAAACCTCACCACAAAACCACAGTAAAGAGTCTGGTTGAAATAGAACTTGTATCCTTTATGTTCTGTAACAAAAAGCCAGCAATACATGAAACTTGGACAAAATGACATATACTACTGAGACCAGGACAGCAAGCAGGTCTTCAGCCACATCCTGCTTCTCCTCTTTCCACTGAGACCAAGTCCTTCCCTCAGGCAGATGAACTGCCCATCCCCTGAGCACCAGCTACTCTGAAAAGGGGTCTCCAGAGTCCACAAGTGCAGCTGGATGCCAGGATATGAGGTAGAATAAAGAGCTAGTGCTGTCCCACACAATAGGGATGGGTGGGGGTGGAATCTGGACAGGCTCAGGAAGACAATAAACAATCACAGTTTTTCAGAGGCAATCAGGGGACCAAAAAGCCACATGAGTGGAGGAAAGAGTGGTGATGCTCAAGGATGGATGCAACATTGGAAGCTGCCTGCTGCTGTCAGAATAGGAGCTATCATAGTGACTGGGAGCCTGAATTTGCTTTGCCTCCCAAGCAAAAGCAGCAGACATCGATCTTGCCCACAGGCTGCATCAGTCCAGACCCCTATCCACAGATCCAGGCTTCACCTGGGACCCTCCTTGTCACTGCAGACCCATCAGTGATTCCTAGGCTTATCCCAGTCACCACCACTGGACCTGATCCTGATTCACTGGTTTGCATTCCTGGCTTGACCTGGTTCTGCTTCATCACCAAGGATCTGCTCAGTGACCTGGGCTCTGGGTTGAATCTGCCCCTCCTGCACAGGCCTGCTCACCTTGCTCAGCTGCAGGCTTGGCTGGCAAGGAGAGACATCCAAAATTAACTTGATTTC
Source organism: Brachypodius melanocephalos (assembly GCA_013398615.1). Classification (NCBI taxonomy): domain Eukaryota; kingdom Metazoa; phylum Chordata; class Aves; order Passeriformes; family Pycnonotidae; genus Brachypodius; species Brachypodius melanocephalos. The sequence goes on along the minus strand of VZSR01003798.1, from coordinate 5,847,365 downwards.
TCCCATTTCTAGCGCTGCACTTAACTCTTCTCTGTACAGGCTCCAAATTCTCTCCACTCCAGATGAACAACATTGCAGAAGCAGTAGCATGGACAAGAAAAATTGTTCCCTCAATATGTCTGTTCATCCCTAGCTGAGCTGAACCTGTCTGCCCCTTCCACCTCAGCTCTACAGTCCTTCACATTCAGTCCTGATGCTGAAGAAAGCTCAGACAAGAAGATCTCTGGTGTGGATGGAGCCTAGACTGGCACTGACTCAGCTTTGCTCCACGCTCTCCCATTTAGAGGTTACAACATCCCAAACCACAGCCCAACTTCACATTGCACTCACTTGTCTGGCACCTCCTTGTCCATAAGGAGCCAACACCTGTCACCTCTCAACTGTCATATTTGAATTTGGTCAAAAAATTTTCCAGTACAAATGAGCCTTTAACTTTAGGCACCGAATTAATTTTCATTAAAGCCTGCAGGGTTGCCTCATGTTAGAACCCAGCTACAAAAATAGATTTCCTTTCCTCTTCCCTAGCTATTGTTGGCAAACATTAGTAATAGTGAGAGAAGCTATTTTGGGACTTTTATTGGCAAGTCTTATGTTCAGACACTAAAGGAAGTAATTGGCTGACAGTGGGGGAAAAGCGCTAGACATGGCTTTCAAGAAAATACCACTTTCTGCCAAGCTCTTTATGCACAATTTCTCCGGGAAAAAACCTCAACACCAAACCCCAAAACAACAGAAAAGTGAAAGGCTTTATTAACTGCTACTGGCAGAGGATACATCTGTGAGGATGAAGGAGAGAAAAGGGCACATGTGGAAAGTTCTATCTCAGACTGACAGTCACCAATGTTAAAGGGCACATTTCTGAGACACAGGTACCATAACAAACACACCCATTCATAACTACACAATTAAAATAACATGTGCACCATGTACAGGTGTGAGAGAAAGTGTTTTGGGCTAGTTCACCCACGTGTGTGCCAACATTCAGTCATAGTCTTCAGTAAAGGCAAGTTTGCACTCACAAATATTTCCTGCACACAAACACTCCACCAGTACAAAAACTCACCTCTTGTGAGTCAGGAAAGTACAGGCAAGAGCTAAATAGAAGCACACAGAGATTCATATCTATTTCTCTTGTAAATTGTGCACACAGTCTTCACTCATTTATTAACACCGTGCTAATAATTTCTAGTAATTAGTGTTAAAATGGGAAAACACGATAATGCAGATCTTGGTCCTTTAGAAGTGAATTAATTACACTCAGCAACACCTGTCACCCCCAGAACATACAAAGGAGTAACACAGACTTGTTTTTCTATTTCCCAGGCATTTGCTTCAAGTGTAACTAGGATTTATTCGTAAATGAGCTAAAAAACAATACAATAAAATTCAATAAATGGAAACATAAAAATTAAGCCCTTTCCCACAAAGCCACGCTGAGCAGTACAATTACCCAGACTCTTTCAGACTCCTAACGAAAATCAAAAATGATTGGCAAATTATTTAGGAAAAATATAACCTGCTCTTTTTCACTTCTTTGTCTGGATGTAGAGACAGTACATTTGTCAGCAAGCAACGGATGATGCAGCTTATATCATGCATAATCATAAACTTGCGCTGTGCCTGGTGCCACTAACCTCGCTGTGCATCCCAAACCCAATTAGGATTACGTGCAATCAGTGAAGACAAAGACTTTATTCAGTCCCTAAGTGTTCTGGTACCAGGTTTGCAAGAGCTGTGGGCACAGCCATTCACAGGGACTAATCACCCACTCACGGGCAAATCATCAGCCCATTCCATGGGTTACACGTGGAATTATTCTCTCCATATACCCTACTACTGATTTTCTCTTCAAAGCAAATTCTCTACAATTCCTATATACGAAGACTGAGTTCTGTATATATGACAAATAATTTTGTGCTGTTGTACAAAATAACATGCCATGGGCAACGGAGGAAAAATTCTTAAGGCTCTTTTTTTTTTTCTTTTAATCTTTTTTTTCTCTTTTCCTTTTAAATTCAAGAACATATACATAAATGAGATGTATTTTGGGATTATGCCAAGCATCACTAGTATTGACACAGAAACACAGATAAAACATTTCTGGTTGTCTTGGGAGCATTCTGGCTGTCTTAAAGGAGAAGGCCTTCAAATACTGATTCTGCCTTATTGGGAACCCTTTAAGGTTTAGACTGTGGGAGAGGAGTTATGAGAGCTCACATTTAATTCTGTTTGTCATAGCTGTACACTCTCAAATGAAATCAGTGGAACTGACTAGAAAGAGAGGATATTTAATGAAGCACCTTGGGGCTTGAAATATCTGTTATTCAGTCTTCATGAAATAAACCCCTCTTCAGAATTTTACATTCCCTTATTTCAACCAGTCAGGATCTCCAGCTAAGCCAGCCTGACCTTAAATGCCATCTGGACTGTACTTATGTATTCCAAACACACCGAGAAGAGCCACATGCTTCTCATTCTTGGGCTACATGAGCAGATAATAAGCTAAATCCGTACCACAATAATTGGATCCCTCTTCAAGATGTCCCTTTTTTAGGAACCTTTCCACATGAATTCACACATCTACCCAAGGTTTTCCTTTCCCAGAGAACGTAGCAAAAGATTTTTCCAAGAAATATATGAGAAATCCTGATAAGATTTCTCCTTTCTAGCAATGGACTGACAAAAGGTCCCATTCATGCTCCACCAGTGGACAACACTGAGCCAACAGCACACTCACAAAACTGTTATCTCAATGCCCTCAGAGCAAAGTCTGGCCTCCTAATTAGGATCGAGGGCACGAACCATTTACACATCTGTGGGATGCTGAGCATCTCTGCATCACCAGGCTGAGGGCACTTCAGTGGGGTCTACTCCACATCTCCATCTCCAGCTGTAATGCTCTTTCTTCGCCCTGGACTCTGCCACTAAATCCATCCACGTAATTTTAAATCCCAAAACGTTTGTGCTGACAAAGACGTGCCTGAAAAGTTGTAGGAGACCCTAAAGAACGGTAAGGAGAGTTAAGAAGATATGAAAGTCCCTTTCCACCTTTTAATAAACAGAATATGAGCAGTAAGGAGGAAGCATTTCCAGAGATAAGCTGTTTGCCCTACAAGCAGCAGTTGTGACAGGTGCTGCCTGTGCTGGTTTTTTCCACCACCCCTCAGGTCAATAAGGTGGCATTGAACAGGACTGCCCCACCCTTCTGCTCCCTTCCTGGGTGGAAGAAGGGATGAGCCAGAACCTCTCAAGGCATTCATCTCCTTTGCTGTCCTGTGGGCTCCCACAGGCAAGCAAGAAATGCACAAATGGCAGTGTTTGAGCATGCTGTCCTTCAGAGGCTCTGCTGCAGCCCTGTGCACTGCACACCTCCACTCCAATTAGTTACAAATGGAAGGGAACTGAGAGACAGAATTCCTCCCAGCTTTGCATTTATTAAAAGGTCACCAAGGAAATGTGATTTTTTTTTTCCCTTGTGAACACAGATATCAGAAGCTAATGAAATCTGAACTCAGGCACTGCTGCGTGCATTTTCTTTTCAATCTTCCTTTAGAATTGATCTTCCTTTCCCTTTCACAGGCTACTACAGACTCCCATAAGTGCTATGGCAGGGAAGATTTAACAGGAAGGCTGAGGTTATGCACCTCTGCCTTCTTCCCACCCTGCCTGCACCAGCAGCTGTGACAGTGTCACCTGGCAGCAGAATGACAGAGTTCATCATGATTTTAGTTCACCTTTCCTGGTATAGACCCACAGGGAACAACTATGTGCATTCCACATATCCACACAGGATTCATGCACTCAGGCGGTAGAATCATAAAATCATTTAAGTTGGGGAAGACCCCCAAGATCAAGTTTAGTCTTTATGTTAGACTCAAGCAATGCTGATACCATTTACCTGTGTTTCATGTTCTGTCTGTAAGCAGAGATAAATGTACACTCACAGATGTACACACAACCCTGTGCACACCTTATTCCGAGCACAATCTCTCATTTGTACACAGCCAGAATAACCAAATCCACAGGAAAATAATAATTATGTACAGCCTGTCACTCACCCATGCTAAAACCCCTCCAAACCTGCATGCCCTGTCCCAAAGCGTACACCCTTCCTGACCCCCACCTCTAGAATGCAAGAGGTCTGGGAATCAATAACCATTTTCAGTCCTTCAATCCACCACTGTCAAGTTTGTTCTCCCCTATTTGCAGTGACAGACAAGCAGAGTAAAGATGCAGGACATCAGTATGCAGAGGAGGGAAGGTGGGCACTGTGTCAGCATAAAAAGCAGGAAGACACTGCTGAATCCAGTTGAGGTTGTTCTTGCCTCCTGCAACCAACTGAGCAGAGCTGCCACTGTCCCAGAAATCTGCTTTATTCCCAGGACATCAATGCAGAACAGAACAGGGCAATAACCACAGGCCATTTTCCAGAAATAACATAACTGTTCATGGGAAAATTCAGAAAGAATCCCATTCACCTGTTTCCAAAGACTAAGCAATGACCTTACCCACATAAAAACGTGCTACATGATCGATATCATACCAAAATTACTTGATGCCACATCCTACAGAGGAGACAGCGTGAAACTAAACACACTTCAGGCACAGCAGGGCACCTTTAGAACTGTCAGGATGCTTGGCTGACCTTTTAAAGAGAATGAACATGCAAATGCAGAGCACCTGGAAGCAGCCAATACCTCTACCAATGCATTTCAACCAACTTTGCAGCATCCACAATAACCAAAATCCTGACAGTATTCCCAGGGTCTGACATGAGCTGTAACCATGTGCCTCTGTCAGAGCCTCACCTGCAGAACCAGCATCCAAACATCCCAGAGCTGCTCAAGCTCAGCCCACAAAATGGCTTCATGCTCCAAGCCCTGAGTTTAGCACTGTATCTGTATTCAGAGATCTCAACTCTGCATTACAAACAAATCCTATTATGCCAGGTCTGAATCTCTCCTGGGCAGAGACTAGCATTAATATAAATATAATTATGGTTGTTTAATAAATGTCCAATGTCTGCCGATCTATCTTGTTAAATTAACAAGAATGAATTTTGCATTAGTCCTGACAAGGCCTATTTTCAAAGCTGACATTGAATACCAGGCCCCAGTACAAATCATATTTCAGGGTACAAAAATCAATGGATTTGGTGGGAACTAAATGTGTGAAACCACAGAAGCAGTTTTGGTGGCTTGTTGCAGGTACCCAGCCTGTGCAACACTTTTACCTAGAGCTGCTCAGTCACATAAGAACTTCAAGGCATTTCTGTGTATGTGGAGGTTAGCAGGGTTGTTCCTGACCCAGAAAAATCTTCAATGCTCTGACCCCTGGAAGTCCTTCCAATCACTGAACACACTGGCTTGATCAGAAAAGCGACCTTTCTGTCGCTCTTTCCAAGCCAGCCTGAGCTCCACTTTCAGATCCCATTTATTTCATTCTCTCTCACTGGAAGGGACAGAAGGGCTGCTCTTAAAAGGTCATTACAAAATTGGTGTCCAGCTGCCTGCTGCACTTTGCCAGTTTTCATCTTTGGTGGAATGGTTCAGGGCTGACGTCAGGTGCCAAATTCACCTGGGCACAGGAGAGCTGAAGGTTGTGAGCTAGTCACCAGGCAGCTCAGGCTTGTTTGTTTGTGTTGTGTTCCAGGGTTGTCTCTCTCCTTCCCCATCACTGCCAGCCAGCCAGGCGTGCTTGCTCTGGGCCATCCTGACACGGTGATGCAGCCCTTCTCCCTAACTCACGCAACAGATCCAAGCCTATTGCTCCTCAAGGCTAGGAAGAAAAACATGAGAAAGGCAGTAAAAATAGAATTGAAAGTATAATATAATGTGAAAAAAGTAAAAAGAAGGCTAAAGCAAACACCATCAGAAATGCTAGATTCGTACTCCATTGTTTTCATGTAGAGATAGTAATTCAAACCAAATAATCTCACTCGGCTTTCAATTATCTTGCAAGATAAAATAATTTTATTAACTACCAGCTTCCTCTCCAAACCAGAACAAGTCCCTGCACAATCTGCTGAGCAATGTCTTTTAAACAAATGGCCACTTTAAAAAATAAGTATCTATGAGCAACTGCAAACTGCCCTTATGGATCCTGTGGCAAAAGAAAATCTGTATATATCTGTTCTAAATGATATTTTATCAAATAAGTGATCTTCAGCAGGACTAAGCTACTGTAAACTGGACAAAATTTCTAGGCTTTTTTTAGCCCTGGTAGTACACAGCTGTGTACTCTCCCAAAATAATTTTACAGTATCTTCCCCAAACTCTTCATAAAACATCTTTTTCATTGCTGCTTTGTGTGAATCTCTAATTCAATTTCATTGTGGAATTCAGTCATTACTTCCTGCACCCCAAAGGAAACTTTCTACTTTATTCATAAAGCTAAGAGAAGGTAGGAAACAGGAAGAGATTGGGTGAGAAATGTTTTGAGAAAGATGCTTTGTCTAAGACAAAACTTTTTTGTGAGAGTATGATAGGATACAGGTAACCTTTCTCAGGAGCAGCTGCTCTGTTCTTGGGCGATGTTTTTGATCAGACCCCACAACAAAAATATTCTTGCAAGTTGAGCTCCCTTCTTCCCTATGAGGCACAGGGGCTGTTCTATTTTAGGTGAGTACCATTGCTCCTGTAATTAAGTCTCTTTCTGGCTCAAGAAATCTCTCATTACTTACACAAAATATTACAACTCTTACATGAGAAGCAGGGACAAGTTCAACAAAAGACCTTCTAGCAATCTAAATCCTTGCTTTGAAGCAGGCAGACTGGAATCTGAGTTTTCTCCAACCAAAAGAGGGTAGTGACCTGCTCTGTGATCAGCTGTTTTCAATTTTTTGCAAGTTATTTTAAAAGGCTGTGTTTTCACCTTAGTGCAAAATGGGAACATTGGCTTCAAATATCAGAAGATTTCAAAGACAACACCTGCTTTCCCCAGCTACATATCAATATTTTTATCTCCTGTGGCAAAAGGTGCTGAGAAAGTGTTGACTGTGGTGATGATGACGACAATAGAAAATGAGGCAAAGCATCTTCAGATGTATAAGTCCTAGCACCAGCCTAGTAAGAATTTGGTCTCTAAATCCAATCCCTAAAGCAAAAAACTTGTACTAGGACCAAGTATACAGTCAACAGAGTAGAAAGTTTCCTATTTCTGGGTCAGAAGTAACAAACTGAATAACTCTGTCTTATAGATGCCAATCAATGGCAGACAGAAAAGGTCGTGAAGAGAAACAGTTTGTTCCCTTTGCTCTTAGCCCAGTGACCTAATAAATCCCAGAGGAAGAAATGATAAGGGCAAAGATAATCAGCTTTTAGTATCATCATTATTGAAAACACCCAGAGAGGAACCATAATCTTCGAAAAGATTAATATCATAATGGGGGGGAGAAAGAAATGCCTCTAACAAATTAAAGGCACTACTTTAATAAAGGCATCTGTTTAAAAATCTTATCCATGCAATAATTTCTATAGTAGTGTTCCAGAACTTATTTTCTGGTGATGATCTCAAATACTTTCTTACTGTTCTAAGGATTAACTACCATGAATTTTTACTCTTTATCTTCTTACATCCATTTCCAACGTTACAATGGCTCATGGCTATTTTCCCTATTTCCTTTGTTCAGGGAAAATAAATCTGTGCTATTACTCTCCACAAGATTATTTTCATGAGCCACATTTAGGGAAATGACCTCTACTGTTGTTTACTCATTACATTCAGAAATACTAGTAAATAATTAGTGCTAACAAACAAGAAACTGAAATAATAGAAATCTGTCTCACTATAATCAATCACGTAGATTTTTCATCAGTATTATGAGTCACTGTCCTCTACACTAATTATTACTTTCCTTTTGCTACTCAACCAGCATCATTTTTAACTGAACATGCCCTCAATTCTTGATTAGAGAATTGTGCCTTTTTGGATATGTAACAAAATCCTTTTTAGAAAGGGACTCAATTTCTATCCATAATACTTTCTTTTTTTTTTTTTTTTCCTCTTGTGGTCTGCTTTAACTCTAATATTTCTTCAGCTCTGAAAAAATCACCCTTATTAAGGAAAAAAGTATACAAGAAAACCTGTTAATAGGAGCACTGTCTCCTGCTCACATTAAATGTAATTGGGTCATGATCACTGGTGTCTAGGTAACCACAAACTCCCACAACAAAGATTAATTCATCATTTCCTGTTACAAAGTAGTCCAAAATAGAACTGCAGTGGATACTACATCTTTTGTGTTACAAATTAGTCATCTGTAATGTTAGGAATCTTTAATAGTATTTACTGCTGCCACACCAAATCTCAAGTAGGTCTCACCCAAACTGAAACCCATGGCTACACATTTACTTTTTCTGCATGGAATGCAAGTGCTTCTGAGGTAGCTTATCCCATTTTCTGCTTTAATTCAGTGTGCCAAGGAAGATCGTTTCCCAGCCTTTGCCATCTTACCTGCAGTATGTAGACCTGAATTATCAGCAAATGAAGATGTAGCACACTGCCATTCCCCTCATCCCAGCCAGACATGCTACTGCCTTTTCTGTCCTCCCCAGGCAGGGAACAGATCTGTTCTGGAGGTGTTTAAATTCAAGAATTTCCAAAATTTTCCTATCAAGTTCCAGTACAGCCAGTTAAATTACACATTATCAACAGAGATGATCTTTCAATTAATCTTGCTCATTATCCTTTAGCAGTAATGTGGAGACATTTGAGAAATTATTGCATCTGCAGGTTTTCCTGCACTGGTTCAGTTTATTTATGATGAGGTGTTTGAGTTTGAACTGCATTTGTTTTCACAGGGCTTTGGCCCCTACCACTTCATGAAAGGTTAGTTCTCTTCCTCCAAAGTGCCTGGCTCACTTCTCCAAAAAAGTTCTTCTGCTTCAGATCAGTTTATGCAGCCAATAATCATCTTCCATTCCTCACTTGATTTGCACCTTTAAAAACCTCTCTGGTAAAATCACCAAGATCTTTGTCTTTCCTTTTCATCAAAAGCCCTGAAGAATCCTATCATATAGAACTCCACTCTGCCCGAATTTCTGTTCCTGAAATGCATCCTCCAAACGTGCCTTTGCATCTCATACTTCTGGTCTAGACAGACAATCCACTGCCACCTTGTGCTTGTGTTTACTCCTCTGCCCACTCCTGCTAAGTGAGGCTCATTTAGGACAACTACTTGGTTGAAAATATCCCAGTGGTTGTTTGTTTTGCAGCAAAAGACATTCAGAGATATCCTTCTAATTCTCTGTAGAGAAGAGTATCACACATTATCAGCATTGAACGTCTCTAAATTCTCTTTCTACTCTTGGCTGTAAGTAACCAATATTTTATTATTATTATCATTATTATTATTTTTCCTATAAGTTCAGCCTTGTCAGGTCTGAGCTTTCCTTGCTTATGACAAGTATGGCAATGATTTCTGAATTGTCCCCAATATCTGCATCTCTGCATGTTGCATGCTGTGCCAAAATGTCTCTTTCTAGACCACATATCTTCACTTGTAGATCTCCCACCATCTGGCAGCACATGTATTGCTCAGACAAAAATTAGAATATAACACATCCAAGGCAGATCACAGCATTTTTGGGGGGGGTTATTTCATCATCCATGTGCAGTATGCAATGCAAGGTCTTACCTAAAGATAAGCCATAAAACTTCAAATTCCATCCCAATCTCTCCTGCTAGGCTTATCAATTTCTGTCTCAGAGTTCATCTGGCATAAGCATATCCCCAAATTTACAAGTTTATCACACACACAAGAACATATTTCCACTCTGGTATTCAACACTCAAGTGTTTACAGTTTAGTTTGGTTTAATTTACTTTAGAAATGAGTTAAGCCAAATTTAATTAAGGCCACCTTAATTCTGCTTCAGAGTGTTGACATGTAGCTTAATGTGGTTTAGCACAAGAATTTCCACTTGCACCTTTAGCTAATTCAGAGGCACTTTCCTGCATGTTCTGATATAGACAAACTATTAAAGAATTAAGCATGTTTAATTAATTATCAGAAAAGATAGAAAGGTCACTTAGGTTGCATTGTATAAGTACCTCCAAGAGAACAAACTCTAAGTTATTAAAGGTCTCTGTAAACTAGCAGAGGAAAATAGCACAAATGCAGCTAGACCATCAGGCAGACGAATTCAAATGAGAATAAGGCAATAATATTTAACAATTACTGACACCTAGAAAATACCAAGGGACCAGATAGGTTTCCAATCCTGTGATATTCTCAAATCCAGCCTGGATATTTTTCTGTTTACACAAACACAAGTTAACAGGCTTTGTACAAAGCCTCCTGGGTGAAGCCCAAAGGCTTATGACGTGCAAGAGGTCAAACCAGAAGAACTAACAGTCTCATCTAAGCATCAAAGCTTCATGTATTTGTTATTAAAATTCCATTTTCAGTGCTTGACACCTTTCCCAGCAACTGCAACCTTCTCTGCTACAGGACAGGCTGCACCTGGACACGACAGAGGAGAGCAGGAGCACAGAGCTCCCTTTGCTCTTGCTATGACATCTGGTATGGGACCACAACAATCTGGAATACTTGCCAAGTCAATCTTCAGTCCAGTTTTGAGGCAGAATTACAGAAAGGCAGAGAGGCTGTGGAGCTGTGCTGCACAGGACACTGTTATCACACACATGGAGCTGCAGTAGGAGCAGAATTTCCAGATGTGGACTCGTGCAATATCCACCTTCTCTAGCTGGCAGACCTGACTCTTACTCGAGGACAAGCCCAGGACCCTGAACAGTTTGCAGACACACAGGTGTTATTTATGGTGTCCAAAGTACCAGGCAAGGGCACAAGTTCTGATTTAAGCATAAAAATACATCAGCACTCAGTCAGTAAGGAAGGAATTTAGTACTGTCAATGCAGAGAAATAACAATCAGGTCTGCTGTACTGGGTAACTGGAAACCATTTTTTGTGATAGAAGAAACAAGAGAAAAGGTAACAACTAATAAAAGAGTTCAGCACAAATAAATCTGAACTGGAAACAAGACAAGGAAATGAACGAAGCAGACAAGAGCTGGGTGGAAGCAGGGTGTATCTGCAGATTTGGAGACTGAAGAGAATGAAGAGACCATCTGGTGTGATTTTAGGGGAGACCAGACCAGGGGACCTGAATAACACAGTAGATAACAGAGGCATGAGGATGGCAGTGAGGATGGATACAGAGCTGACAAACAAGCAAACTGGGAACCACTGCAGCTGTGGAAAGCACATTTTACAAGGATACAGAAACCAGCAAAAGGAAGATTAGATTTCAACATGTAGTTTATGCTTAATAACAGACAGCATATACATATTATGGGTATCAACTGGCAGAATGCACTGCTGCAGGAAGCCCTGCCTGATAAAAGACTACAAAAGAGAATGAAAAAGTGAGATAATTATTCACAGAGAACGTAGCTCATTATTCCAAGTTTTTAAAATGATAATCAGGGCTCTTAGTGTGCGAAGCAGAGGTGAGGCAGGTCAGGCTCGTAGGATTATTCCCTTTCTGTGTCTTAGTGTAATTGAATCAGTTGCAATATTGGCAGGTTTTGTTTTCTTCAGAGCCATGAGGAAGCAGCATCTGCATGAGGCAGGATACCTGATTATTTGGACCAGTGATCTGATCCAGCATGGCAAATGTTATGATCCTATGAGGGAAGAAATTCATCTTTACAGAAAATCCTGTGATCAAAAACTTTGAACTTTAGATGTTTCTAAAAATCCATGCACAGTCAAAGGCAAACATGGCTCTTTCAGCCTGTGCTTTTCCATCTACCCATTCTTATTTTCCATGCCTGAGGAGTTCATGATTAGACTAGGAGCTTCATCAAAGGGCAATTTTCAGCTGCCAAATAGATTTGTACAATAAATCCACACGGGGCCAGATTAACAAGCAAGAGAGACATCAGAAATCAAAAAGCTAGCTGCTGTAATTCCCCAGAAAACTTGAAAGGATGATGTGCAATGATATTTGGGCTTTTAAAGGGGCACCATGGAAATGCTGTGGTTAGTTTTCATTAGGAATGTTGCTTTTCTATTCCTTATCCTTCCCAAGAGGTTTTTCTTCAGAAGACTGAGATCCCATGCACATTCAAGGTCACGCAATTCCGGATTTCTTAGAGGACTTCAAATAAAACAGTAACATTTCATCCAGAAAAATCACATGCCTGTGTGTGACAGCAGTTGTCTGATTAGTCAGTACAATATTTTAAATAGAAAATGAAAAATAATCTTTAAACATTGAGTTTGCTTTATTTTTATACTTTTTTTTGTCTGCACTAATAATTTATGTTGTGGATGTAGTTAAGGCTCTAACAGCTGAAGTCAAACCAGGCCCTCAGCTACTCCCATAAACTGAATAAATACAATTCAGAGATTAGCCTGACCATAAATTGCTTGGCATTTTCAGCCTCCTGGCACTACAAGAGACTGTTTGACTTCTGAGCATGACAGCACTGATTTCAATACTAGGAGAGCTTGTTCCTCCTTACAGCACATGGACAAATCTACTCCCTCAATCACAAGGTGACAGCGTTTGTTGTTCTTGTGTCTCCACATGAGTACACTGGTTTTGTTCATTTTCAAGTGGGGACAAAACAGCAGCCACTTGTCAGCCAGGTGAAAATGCAGAGGTGAGCCGCTGATTCATGTCTTGTTCCCTCACAAAATGCAATTTCTTCTCCATGCAACCCCAAATGCAATAGCAAATAGCTTTTTTTGCTTCAAGTGTCTGGGCTGCCCAGATTGGTAATGTCAAAACTTGGGATTGTTCCACCTAGTCCTGTTCTCTCAAATGCTGGAAGATGGATATGACAGGACACTTGCACTTCTGATTCTGTGCAGTCTTGTTGCTCATCCACTTTGCAGAGAAACAGTTTGATAGCCCCTGTCAGTACCTATCAACTCCTTTCTGGAGCAGAGATTTGGAATATGGGAAGACTGGCTTGCAACCAAGTATCTGGGGAAGTGCAAAAGCAGCTGAGAGGGAAAAAAATCCCATAAACAAACTAGAAACATCCGTTGTTTACAACACACTGGAGGATAAAAAAGAAATCTAAAGGAAGATCAGCATTCAAGACAAGCATTATTCAAGATGATGCCCGTTTTTCACTCCCCAGCCCCATAGATAGAACTTCTGTAGTAAGACAAAAGACATTAATACATACAATAATAAGACATTAATAAAATGTCTTATTCCTTATGAGATCTGCTGGGGTGGTCCTACAGGCAGACTTTTGTTTTTGTGTACATATAAAGCCCAAATAATCCCTACAATGTTCTGTAATTTGTTTTTCCAAACAATCTGAGAGCCAAAATCAACACACCTTCAAACAGATCTGGGTGCAGTTAGGATGTGATTTCTTAGTTAGCTTCCTGTCAAATGATAAAAACAAACAAACCAATAAAAAAACACTGAACAAGGGGAAATGCTCCTGCAGTTCATGTAAGAATTTCATATAAGAACTTCATATAAGAACCTTGTAGATTTAAGTATCTACAAGAAGGACAAACAGCCACCAGCTCCTGATTTGTTTGCTCAGAAACCTCTTCTCTCTTCTTCCCCCACTTCCTAAATACCATTAGTCCCTGCAAAGCTCTGTGAAGTGAGGCCCACAAGCATAAAAGGTACAATTAGAACATCTTACAAAATGAATCACCACTCAATTAGTGCAAGGGGTGGGCGGAAATAACAGAGGCAGGAAAATAAAGCAAATATGATGCAAAGGTTTACCTTGGGTAACAGCTTAAGGAAAGGGAAAAAACAACACCCTTAATTTGAAACATCAGTCCTTAGATTAATATTAGATAACTATTTTTTTCTATACTTTTGTTGTTGTTACAGCTGCTTCCAATTTGAGCCACTTTGGACCAGAACTGGAAGCAGACCTATGAGAAAGAATAATTATTCTTTCTTCTTCTCAGCATCTGCTTTACAATGAGATCTCTAGAGCACTGAGGGTCAGCTGAAGAACACACATTTAAGAGATGATTTTTTTAAAAAAATAAGCTTTTGAATGCTTTTGAGACTTACTCATATTCAGGAAAAATATAAGCTCTGGGGCACAAAAGAAATATCAGAAATGGCAAAGAGTCTGTAAGACTTGCAAAGATGATGTAATCATTTTCCAGAAATGTACACCAGTAAGCATAGAATATATCCTGTTTCTTTGTTTTTTCTGTCTACAACTACTTATTAGACATGCTGTAAGGCAGGAATATTGCTGAAATCATTTTTATTGGTGGCTGAATATTGGCAATGGGCCAAATTAAAATTATTTGCAAGTTTCTGCACTAGACTTCCAATTACAACAACAATATACATCTTACTGGAGAACAGAAGCAGCATCATGTGACCTGCAAACTCCATCAAAACAACTCAATTTCTGACTATTAACTGTAATAAACTGCTTATGAATAAAACATACGTTAAAAATTCCTCACAGAAATTTGGTAAGCAATCTTCAAAAGTAAGGAAGATAAAGAAAATATTTAATTGTGCGCTGATAATTATGAAAAAATAGAGCTGCAATTCAGTGGTCAATCATACATGGGTAACAATTTAGCTCATCTGGGCAGAAGGAGATCAAACCAGAGCAAGCTTCTCCTGAAGGATGAGAAAGAGGTGAGGCTTTAATCTTGGCATATTGCTTTAGTTCAGCCACTCTTCCATGGCAAATCACTGATTCATCACTCATTTAAATATGTCAGCCCATGCTGATCAGACTAAAGGTGATGGATAATATCAGATCTCCTAATTAGAATAACTCTCACCACTTCTGTCCAGCAAAGATTTTTTGAATTCATATCAAGAGTGTCTTATGAACTGTATGACCACACTGCTCAGTGCTGAGGTCTCCAGTTCCAGTGTGTCTGTAAAGGGATGGCCTTTTCCTCTAATCAAGTCCTATGAGAAAATTTGGGTTATTCAATTCCTCTGACTCAGAAGAATTAAAATGGACAGGAAAAAAAAAAATCTTATTTCTCTGCTCTCTCAAAAGATTTCTTCAAAGAGGGATCCATACCAGCAGTAAAATCTCCTTCACAGGATACTATCAAGATACTTGCAATAATTTTAAAACTCATTTGTTACTCCTGGTTGTTTATAATCTGTTTGAAGCAAAAAGCTAAACTCATTTCCATTAGTACTCCAACTGCTCCATCAGGCACACCATGCCAAGGAAACTGCTTTTCCAACATAACATGTACACACAGAGCATGAAGCTCGATCTTTTAGATTAGCTGTATTATCAAGACATGTGGTTTGGAACTCAGCTGTACACCCTGGCACTAAAGGTATTAACTTGGAGGATGATGGATGCAGTGATGAATGGAACAGCTCAGTGGAATATGCTTTGGAAGGGTCCAAATTAGCAGGTAAGGTAACGAGGAATCAGGAGGAATGGTGAAAGAGTGTGACATGACAGAACAGTGATTCTTCTGGGGTCATGGCTGTGCTCAGAACTCCTCCCAGCACAGCCTTGCATTCAGACTTTTCAAAACCAAAAATAAGAAGGAGGCACTGTATCCCACAAAAGGGAGGCAGCAATTGAAATCAACTTAAGCTGGAGGGGTAAAATCTCCAACGAGGGACCAATGCAGACAGTCATCACATGAGCAAAGAAATTATGAGGTGTTTATTATTTTATTATTGATATCTTCTGGTTTGGCCACCAGGTTGCAAACCAGCAGAAACAGGAGACAAAGGCCTGTGAAACTTTGTTACTTTGTTTTTAGCAACTTCCAAATGGAGACAGGGCTCCTCCAAGATTGATTTGGGCAATCCAGACAAGATGAAAAAGAGTTTGAATATTTTACCACCACCTTTTCTTGTTCCTAGGTTGAACAAAACCTTAGATAAGATCAATAGTTTCTTTAGTTTTATGTTTTGCTTCCTTAAGGGTAGTTGGCTTATTGCATTTCCATTGATCACACAGACAGGGAGATTCGTCAGACAAACCATCTCTTTTCTCCTTTTATTTCCACTCTCCTCTCCATTTGAAATCAAATGACTTAAAGGAAGTCGGGGTCAGTATTGTTTCTCATTTACATATCAATAGTACCCAATTCCTGCCTTATCTTAAATCCACTAAAGTATTTAAAAATTTCAGTCCAAGAGAGGGGACACACACATTCTGGGGGAAAAACTCTCACAGCTTTTCTATCAGGAAAACTAGGTTCTGGTTAGTTGAATGCCAAGTTCTCACCAGCAATTAATATTTTAACCTCTTGTAGCCTCTCAACAGCTTTCTTATTCTTCCTAAATCCTTTGGACCCTCCCCATCAGATGCCTCTGTGCAGCTCCAAGTGCTGTAGCTGTGCTCAGCAAGAGCAAAGCAGCTGCTTCAATGAATTCCTCTCTATTAGAAGTCTGACCACTGATTCACTGAGTGATGCTGCATTTATCAAGATGTTTTAAATCCTAGCTGTTGTTTGTACTGTACTTCAAGGTGTAAAAGTGAAAAAAATAAGGATGTGCCTGTCCAGGGGTTATTCTGGATGTATCCCTACAGGTAGATCAGTCATATGTAATTAAAAAAACTGACTCAATGATCCACAGTTAAACAAATCTTTCAAACCAAATGTCAGAAAGCCCTAAATGTAGGACATTGGCATCTTCTTTGTTAGCATTAGTGTCATTCTTCTGCTTAGACACACATCCAGCTGCAGGGTCCAAGAGTGAGGAACTCATGTTGAAGCCACTAGAAAAACATGACCCCTTATGTGATTAATTTCCAGTTTACAAGAATGATCTTAGAGCTCCAAGATACTGATGGAGTAGCTTTGGTTTGATAGATGGAAGCTGAGGATTAAGTGGTATGTATGCAACAAAATCTTCAGTCTGTCAATTCCGCACTCTTACTAATTCACTTGTAAAAGCAAATAAATAGGACCAACTCTAAAGACTAAAAAGAAGAGAAAATAGCTTATAAGTATCAATTTTCTGGAAGAGATACTGTATGTGTTTATATGCAGCTCCAGTAAAATCAACATAAGAAATTAGATTCTATTTGGATACTAACAAGTTGGATACTTAGTGCATTAGGAAAAACATAGTGGAAATATTTTAAATCTGCCTGAATCATAGAAGCTGCAATAAGTGTTTGTATTATCCTTATGCTAGAGAAATGGTGAAGGAATTCTTCATAATGGGAATATTCATGTATCCTCCATCTTTGAGATAAATCATAACCCTAAACAAACAAACAAACAAAAAAAACCTCAAAAAACCAGACAAGAGTATGTGACCTCATAAACATAATCCAGTTATCCAACTAAGATTCAGCTTTTCAAGGCATTCATAATGGAAATTTCAGAACTGCTTTACAGCTTTCAGACTTCCTTGATATCATTGGGAATATTGGATTCTCTCACCAGTCACAAGCCCTCATATGTGAACTTGCTCTTGTCCTCAGTGGCTGGTTCTGGCCCTGATCAGTGTCAATAAAGAGGACAAGAAGGAATACAGAAAATAATTTCATACATTTTAAGAGATTTCTCTTCCTAGTATTTTAAGCATTTAATGACACACGTGAAGCAAGTTTGGTTAAAGACCTCACAGGTGCTGATGGAGAACAAGCCATTAGATATCAATAAAATCTGATGTGTCACTGGTTTCAGGTCTTACTGTGGTTATCTAAGAAATCAGTGAGATCCTCCTCTACAGAGATCATTTGGAACTTTGTCATTGATTTCAGTCAAAGTAGATTTCCCCCCACTGTCCAAAAAGATTCAAACCCACTGTCTTGACCCGTGGTGTCTATTAAAAAGCCATTAGCACTTTTCAGGAGTAGAGAGTGTTAGCTATAATTGCCCTGGGCATTACACTCTCTTGATTTTAACTGTCTGCTGTTTTTTAATCCTTCCTTTCCTGTCCTGGAATTGATGTGTCTATGGTAGAGCATGGTTAAAACAGCAGCTGAATACTTCCTGCTACATTCTACAGAGAGGTAAAAGGATTAGTATAGAGCTTGCAAAGATAGTAATTTGAATGTCTTATTAATTAATTGTTATTTGTAATAATGGCTCTTTCCTTAAGGGTCTTTCAGGATCCTTAACTGCTTATTAATGTTGTACAGATAAGGATTGCTCCCTAGTGGAAGAAATGAGGTGGAATGTAGAAGCCTTTCAAATGAAAGCAACAGGTTTGGAATAAGAAAAAACAACAACAAAAAAATTAATCATTTGAGTGAATGGAGAATTACGATCACTCAAATACTATTACCCAACTTTATCCTGCACGCTTAAAAACTGCCAGGAGATCTTCCAGACTGATGCCTGATGCATTTGGTACAAGTACAGCCCTTCCTACCAACCTCATTTGATGTGGAATTCAGGTCTGCCTGGATCACAGCCTCAGGCATAGCTTGAATTCATTGACATCTGTCAAAAGTAGCCTTAGATCGGCTACCTCTGTCAGGAACAAATTCCAAACGCAGGATTTTCAGTGGAGGCTCTTAAATTTAGCCATTTAGGCAGTGAGCCTGTATCAATGAATATTCCAGTTAATTATCTTTGAATCAGGCTCAAAAATGTCCATATGACCTGCCAGAACTTTTCTTACAAGACTGAAAGCCCTTCACAGGATAAGTCCCTATATCATCCCCAAAACATTCCTTTCTTCAGCTCAGTGCTTTTGGCTGCAGACTGGAGTTTCTTTTTATTTCTCTGCTGAATGAAAGCTCAGAGAGGGACTCTGCTTTCTTGGCATGGGAGGTAAAAGAAGGAGGGCTAAAAGAATGAGATTCCCCTGAAAAGAAATTCTGGCTATATCAGACTGGAGAGAGCACCCAGTGCTCAGCAATGGCCATCTCCTCCATCCAAGCTCATGAGGTGTGCACTAGGAGGGTGACAGAGGGTTTTTTGAAGGATTTACTCACTCTGTAGAGGCCGTGGCTGCAGCTGCAGTAGGTGCTTTCCATGGTGTAGCTCCTCAGCACCCCCATTTCCTTCCACACCACCACACGCGCCGTCGACGCCCGGGACTTCTCCACCAGGAAGCTGCAGCTGCTCATGACAAACGCAGGGGCCACTTTATCCAGGATTTTGGGAAGAGTCTGTGAGAAAATGGATTGCACAGGTGTGAATGTGCTGTTATCATGCACACACATACAGAGAGACCTGTGTTTTCATGAGTCAATAATCAAATCTATCCACAGATACTGAGAGTTCCAACCAGTGCATTATCTCCATCCCATGTGAAACCCTCAGATCCTAACTTTGGTTTCATTCCAAAGACTAAAATGCAAAATTTCTGTAGACTTAACATATCTCACTCAAAATCAAATATCTGTACACCCAATAGTCTGGGTGAAGTGCTGAAATCAGTTTTGTTCTCAAGCTGCTTCAACCAACCTACAGCTTCTTGTTGAGCTGCCAAGAGTCACAACACAGTACCTATTCTCCCCTCTACAGTTCTATCTCCTCTGACCATAAATCCAGGGTCTGACAAGGGGTTGAGGAAGAATCTTCTCTGAAGCTGGTACAGAGCAGAGAAAGGAGATCCGTTTTCTTGTAGAACATCACACGTAATTATGTGAAAATAAAGCTCACCA
The DNA here is from genome assembly GCA_013398615.1 of Brachypodius melanocephalos. Classification (NCBI taxonomy): domain Eukaryota; kingdom Metazoa; phylum Chordata; class Aves; order Passeriformes; family Pycnonotidae; genus Brachypodius; species Brachypodius melanocephalos. Next base: position 5,827,811 of record VZSR01003798.1, on the reverse strand, counting down.
TTTAACTAACTTGCATTGTGTAGCAAACCAAAATATTTTCTTCCAGGTCCAAACAATGTATTTTATTAACTTTTAAGTTCACTTAAAGAATCACAATAAAAAATAATAATAAATCCAGGGAATATTACATCTTAGCCCTGAGTGATTTTCTTACTCTCAAAAGCATATTTCCCAACAAAGTCTATAAACATGCCTGAAATATCAAATATTCCATGGAAATGAAGTGAAGAAGCAACAATTACTTAGTCATTACAGAGGGCTAAATGTGTTATTTTTACACTCCATAAAAATAGATGACAGCTACATAGGGCACACCTAGTACTAATGAATAGACTGGACTGTTAAATGCACACATACACACACGTGGGTTATGTCTGTGTGCTGCTGCACCAACCACAACACGTGCCAAAACACCATTTGATCCACCTAGAGGAAACCAAGCAAAATTAGAACACTCATTATTTCTTTTATGACACTTTTCTTTAACACCTGAACTGAATGAAATCCGACCAAAGGGATTCCCACGTATTGCTAGTGGCATTTACCCTTGAATTTCATTCAGTTTGGGTAGTGAAAACTAACCAGCTGCTTTTGCTTTCCAGTAACCATCAGTTTCACCAACTAATTCTGAGGAATTTTAGTCCTGTCCTTTCGAGCTTTACTTCATATCACTGTATGGGAATACTTGGTTTGAAAGTCACTGAATAATCAATTTTCCTCAAACATCCTTGTTACGAGTGATACATATTTGGGCTAAACTACTTTGCAACAACTCTTGCAAACTACTTAACCGTACATATCTTTCATTTGTACATATTTCATTTTTCAGTATATTTTGGCTGCAGCCTCACTGGTTCCCTCCAGTTCCACAAGGTCCATTCTTCAGATGAAAAAACTGAGGTAGAGAAAACTAGAACAAAGCAAAAAACTTCACTTTAAATCTGAGATCACCTCAAGCCTCAATCTTAAGTCAAGATCTCCAGTGTGTTACTGAGAGCTGCAGCACTCTTTTTCCTGTGGACACACTGAACAGAGAAACCTTGAAAATTCACTTCTTGCCTTTCATAAAGCATCCAACACTTCTGCACTGCCTTCAGTCTGCTGCTTGCTGCACAGAGCTCACAAAATTGGATGGCTTCATGCACAGCTTCCAGGTTTTCCTGGATTTTGACTAAGAAGGAAGTAAAAAAATGCAGCAGAACCATATAGCTCAGGTTTATAAGCCTTAGCACAACCCTGAGACCCAGTTAAACTCTATGTGAACAGTATGTGCCCTTATCTGAACCCACACACAAAATTTTGTAAACTTATCGCATCAAATACAATAATCAGAACCCTAATCCGGTTTAGCTTTTTAGAGCAATTCAAATTATATGCATAATCAATCTCTTTCTTTTAATTAAATAAAAATACTGGCAGGTAACAGTAGTGTCTCTGTACACAGGACTCATTTAGAAGCATTAGCAAACCAGAATTTAATATTCTTTTCATTTTACCAGCATTCACTGGATTTCACACTAATGGCTCTTTCTTCTCTATTGATTCTCCTCATTAATTATCTTTCAATAGCATATTTTGTGTGAAAACACATCCCTTTAAAGGATGCCTTTATGATAGTGCAGCAGTGTGACTGTGTTCCATGTCTCTCACACAGCTGGATTTATCATGTGTGACAGCAAAGGAAGCTGCTCCACTTTTCACTGAACCCTGTCCATAAACCCTCAATCCCATTCAAAAAGAATCAAATTGTATTTCTTTACTAATGCTCCTGCAGAGATTGCTGTCAAAGGGGCCTGGAATGTTTATCAAAAGGTTGGGATTATGATGCCAGTGCTGTGCAAGTCACCCAAGGCCACCAAATATTAAAGGCAAGGAGGACTCTGACTGTACATTGCCAAGGGCTACAGCTGAATCTATAACATATGAGGCAAAGGCTCTTCCAAAACCCATAATTTTCTTGAGGTATTTGGTTTCTGTTCCTGTGGAGAAAAATCAGTCATGGAGGGCAGATTAATTCCCATTACCTGAAGGAATCAGGGGAGAAACCTGTGCAAGGAGGTCTGAGGCAGGGCTGGGTGTCTGCCAGCTGGAATTGCAGAGGTGTCCCAGTACAGAACCAGTTTCCCCAGCCCAAGCAGGGAGAGGGTGACCCACAGGCTGGATCTGCAGCAGGCACCCACCTCCCATTTCGTGCAAAAGCAAAGATTTGAGCCGTAAAAACCTTTCTTATGGGGCACTGCAGAGTGTTCTTGGGCAGCCTTGGAGCCTTCATTGCAGATTCAGGTCAGGCTCCGAGTGCTGACAGCAACATTTGAATTCTGTCTGTGCAGCAGCCAGCCCTCCTCAGCCTTGGCAAGCCCCTGGAATTCCAACACAGCCAAAAATGCCCTGGCTGTGGGAGCCCTCCCTGCTTTCCTCAGGAATCAATGTTTGCCACAGGGACCCCTCACAAACAACAATGGGGCACTTCCCTCCAGTAAAGCCTCAGTTTTTTTCTGTGCAGCTCCATATGATGAGCATGGAAAACATGACAATCTCATGGATGGATACTGAGTATTTATGCTGAAGTAGCAAAAATTATACAGAGGCATAAACTGACAAAGACTTTTCAACCTCTTTCAGGTTTGAGTGCTCCAAGCTGTAACTCTATAATCAGTTTAAGGCCACAATTATATTTCGTGAAATTAACTTTTTTTTTTTTTCCTGAAAACAACTTGTTTAATAGGAAAATATCATTTAAACAGATACAAAAAAAAAAAAAAAAAAGAGAGAGGGAGAGATGGGCAGGAAATCCAAAGAAGAGTTTGATGAACAAGACATTCCCACAAAGCAGAAATAAAATAGATTTTAGAATTTGTTCTAATTTAAAAAAAAAAAAAAAATCCTAGGTATGACACCAAGCATTTGTTCTGGAGATAGCTTCACTATGATAGATTTGTTTGGCATCTGTTGAATTATCTCATGTTTTCAGTGGGACCAGGAGCGTTTTGTAATGAAGAAATTCAGAGTAGAACTGTAGGACACCATCATCTTCTCAGTTAACATTACATAATTGCCATTTATTTTCATATTATGGGTAGGATGGTGAGGACAAAATTGTACAGAATTGTATATTTAGAAATTATAAACCACACAAAAATATATCTGGCCTATTAGCCTGTAGCCAAATGTTATACTGCATCATTTTACTGAAATGAAATAATTTGCAAATACACCATGAGTAGATGGGCCCCCAATATCTAGTGCACGAAGATATTACACGTGACTCCAAATTCTCTGGACCATTATTCCTCTGGAGCAAGGAAACTTTGCACTCTGTCACCAAAATTTCTGAGGTGATCTTATCTTAAATATTTTACATATATAAGCACGTACATGCTGCTAAATAAGGAAGGAACCAAGAGGACCTACCCTGTAGCCAACATCTTCTGTGATAACTGCTGTGTCAACCATGCAGCCTGCTTGCCACAAGGTCTCTTTAATGCTGCAGCCATAGAGAAACACATTCTTTTTCTGGGAGTGCCCATGGTAGTCACAGAAGACCTAGAGAGAGGATAAAACAGGGCAAATATTGAACATTGGAAAGGTTTCTCAGTTCTTCATAATAAGCACTCTTGCACTATGGCAGGGAGCTGTTAATGGTGGTTTTTTTTCAGGTCTCTTCAGAGTAGCTTAAACTCCTGGCCATGCCTTTGACCTATGTCAGACCTCATTAGTCACTTGTATCTTGTTTTATTTATTTGATCTGACATGATCTCAGGGGTCCAGAGTCAAGCCTAGTGCACTTCTGTCTGCAGCAGAAATAAACATGACACCTGTGCAAGCATCCATGGCAACTCAGGAACCTGAGGGCTCATGAGAACTCCTGATACCACAATGGAGCAATTTGTCAGGCTCTTTCTACTTCTAAACTTCTAAACTCCATATTTATCCTCATGAGATTTGAAATCTATGCCTTCCCAAGCGATTCATCATTGCTTTGTCATCTTTAAATTAAAAACCAATGCTACGTAATTTTCAGGAAAATATAATTGTGCGGTTGTATTGTCAGACCTTTGCATGAATTCCTGCAAGTCAAGCACAGAAAATGACCCATATTCAAGGCAAATAATCTCATTCCACACTAATCTATCTGTCCATCCAGTCCATCTCTCCTGTCAGCTGTCATATAAACGAGACACAAGCACATTCCCATTTTAGCGGAAGTTTTGATTGCCTTTATAGGCAGATATTGATTCCCATGGAAATGAAAATCACAATTTAATGACCCGAGAGGTAAATATTGACCCAGGTCTTAAAGAATAATCAATCTCAGTGCCCTCTGAGATATGGAGTCGATGTACACACGGCTGTTACATATATTCTCCATGTCTTAATCAGGAATATTCAGAAATCTGCCAATGAAAATATAAGAATCTCTAAAGAGAAGGAATTATTTCACTTTAAACCGGCAGCATTCACTGTAGAGTAGAAAGGAGCTTCAAGATTTCACTGAAACAAGTTTCCAAGATTTATGTTGGAGACAAATGAATGTGTGTAGGAAGATAGAGAGAAAATATGGAACCATGTAGAGATGGGGTAGAAATATGGGGTGCAAAAAATAGAATCATGGAATCATTTAGGTTGGAAAATATCTGTAAAATCATCAGGTCAAATCATTAACCCAGCATTGCTAAATCCACCACTAAACTCTGTCCCCAAGTGCCATTACTGGATGTATTTAAAATATGTCCAGGATGGCCACTCCACCACTGCTCTGGGCAGCCCTTTCCAATGCTTGATAACTATTTAGAGAAGGAATTTCTTCCTCGTATCCAACCACAACCTCCCCTGGCACAACTTGAAGCCCTTTTCTCTTGTCCTGTCAATTGTTTCTTGGGAGGAGAGACTGACATCCACTCACTGTCAGCCTGTCCCTGTCCCTCTGCAGAGCCTTCCTACCCTCCAGCAGATCAACACTCCCACCCATATTCTTACCTAAATACCAGCACAAGACGGGAGGAACAGATGGAGAACATGAGCTTCTTCTACCAACTGTTAGGGCAAGACTTACCCTAGTTTGCTTATTTACCAGCTCCACAGTGACTAAGTTTAGCTGCAGCACGTCAGGGAGTTTATTTATCTGGGAATTGAGCTCGTATGTTCTTTCAGCTCCTCTGACGCTGGACAGGCTTGAGGCACGCATAACGACCAGTCAGATGGACAATTATACACATCCCATAATTTACATGCTGCTTCTTCCTTTGGTTTCTGTCCTGTCAGCTTCCCTTCCCACACCACCACTCACTCCAGATCTTTTTGTGGGGCTGAGGACCCGCAGGTTCCACACCTGGAGCATGTGAACATCCACCCACCCAGCAACAGCCCTGATCCACACACAATTTATCCTTCCAAAGAGCTGCGTTTATTAATTCTCCTAATGAGAGCCATTGTTCCAGCTAGTGTTTCATCTAAGCTATCAGCAATACACAGCCATAGCTCAGGTTAACCACAGTTACCACCCAGAATGTATTTCTATGAATATCAAAGAGGATTTTACAGATTCTGTCTGATTTCAAGGCAGAGAACTCAGCTCAGTTGAGTATCAATTACCTGCCAATTTACAGAATTACAACACACAAAAGACAATGTATTATCTGCCTAAAATATTATTTATCAGAAACCATGCAGGAATGATCAGAGAGTGGGGCTGCCCAACACGTAGCAAGTCTGTAATCCTGCACCTCGAGAAGCCTGCAGACAGGTCTGGATTGAGACTTCTTTACTGCTAAAGGATTACCAAAGCCAGGTTCTGTAATCTGGCAGCTGCTTCAGGCCATGGAATCTTTCACTGGGTGTCACCAGCTTCCACAGTAGAAGTGTCAGTGCCACTGAAAACACTTTAATACTCTTTGCAAGTTGCATAGCAGTACATTTCAATTAATTTGACTGGATACTGCAGTCACTCTCAATGTTTATACTCAATTATTCCCTATAGCACATCCTTCTGCCTGATTTTCACACCACAGGGTAGCTTATGTCTCACCATTCAGCCAAGGCTAAGAGATATTCTGGAGTCTGAGCACCCAACACAGAATTCTTCCTGGGATGTGTCTGGGCAAACACTGAGCAAGCTTGGCATCTCCCAGTGCTTTTTCTTCAGCCTGTCCTTCCATATGGCTGGGGCACTGAGACACACAAACCACTCAGACTCCCAAAGCTTGCACTCACTGGGATATGACTCAAAGACATGCACATTTTTTAAATCTATTTAAAGTTATTTGCCAGCACTGATCATCTTAAAGGTAAGGACTGCCTTCTAGCTCAAAAACAACCCTTCCTATGAGTCACAGAGCCAGGTACTTTTTAAAATAAAAGAAATATATAAAGCAAGAAACGCTGTTGGAAAACAGAACTTTTTGATATTTCTTCTCTTTTTTTGTGTCAAGTCTCTTCCTTAATAACATTGTAACAGGACATTAAATGCCAGTTTTGAGCTAGACATGCTAAAGGATTTTTTTTCCTCTCAGTGGGTACATTCTTTCAATCTGTGCTTGTTTCCAAGCTTGATATAATGCCATTGAGAGGCTGCAAACTCTGCTCAGAGCCTTCTGGTCCATTGGAAGTTCCTTTCCCCTTTCAGAGCATCCTGCTCTTCACTAGAAATGAGACTCCCTGCAATGTCCCAGTGTCTTGGTCTCATTGGTGTTCCCACAGCCAACAAGGTAAGCAAAAAAACCCCAGTATTTAACAGGCTGTTTTCTTGTTAACTAAAGAATTAAAGGGGCCTTGGTTTTAAGGGCTGCTAAAAATTCTTTGCTTTTCTCCTGCAAGCAGCTTTTCTTTGCTTTGAAGAAACTGCTTGCACATCCTTAGGATAAATTAAACCAAATCAGTTCACAGAAATCATTTGGCTATCAGTGAACTTGGCTCTATGGGATCTCAGAGGTTAAAAGAAAACCCAATAAAAACAAACAAAAAAAACTCCCAAAACCCAAACTCTCTTCTGAAGGAGGGAAAAGGCATTTTTGAGGATGTATAAACTAAAATCAATGTATTCTTCAAAGGCAAAGAAAAATCAGTTTATGAAGTCTGACATGCAGTCTGTGAGTGAGGGAGATGGTAGGATCAATAGTCTCCCTTCACTCAGCTATGATGAAAACTTGTACAGAGTATTCAACTTTATGCACCTGAATATGACAAGGAGGGTCATATACTAAAAGAGGCCAGACAGCAAATTACAGGGTAAAACAAGACTCATCCCACAGTGCTCTGAACTAAAGGAAAATGTTGGTGACTCAATTTGCAACTCTGAGCTGAGTTTCAACAATACTCCCCAGCCTACAGAGAGAAATTTCAGGGCTGTCAGCTTAGAGAAAAACTAAATTACTGCAAGAATTCTCTCAGAGAACCTCACAGACATTTTCACCTTGTTTGGGGCTTTTCTCACAAAATCCAGAGGGTCTCTGGTGCACTTGGGCATCTCCTGCCTGGCTGTAGCTATCACCAACAAACATGCCACTCTGTGTTTCCACATCTGTTTGTCAACATTTGAAGCTCCTTGTGGTTTTCCTCCTGGGGTCTCAGAGCTCTCTTTTCCTTTTACTGGGCAACTGAGCAGATGGGATGGATCCCAGACCCATCTCATGAATTTCTGGTAGCCCCCAAACCCAGTCCTTTTCTTCCCATTACCAAAACAGCTGGGAAGTTCACACTCTTTGAGGGTTGATTCCTCTGTTTTTGTGATTGCATGGCTTTAGCGCAGTCCATTTTTAGCCCACAGACTAAATCTTTTTGGAATTTCTCCTAATGCTTCCATGAAGATAGCAATAACCTACTCATAATATTTAGCTTAGCTGGAGTACTTTGAGGACATAAAGAGCTCTAAGAAAATAATTTTCTCATTTTTATTCCAGGTATAGAGAGATTCTGAAATTTGGAGCTGCTGGTTAGAAAATTCAATAAGTGATAAATATGCAAGACTTTCAAAACAATTGCACAGGATAAAAGGATGTAACAGGATGTGATGCTCCCAAACCACTCCAGCTCTGTGACAAGATTGTTCACACAAGCACAATAATCAATCTATTCACAGAATCACACAAAAGAACCTGGAAGAGACTCACCAGAGGAGCCCTGCCAATGCTGCTCAGGTAATAGAGGAGACCTTTGGCATGGTAAATTGTTGGATGCAGCTGGGGACTGGGGGTCAGCCACTGCCTGTTGAGATCATCTCCACTCAGTGAACAACGAAGGCTGAAATCAGGAAGCAACACATCACAAACTGGCAAAACAACAGCTGATTCCAAAGCATTTCCAACGCTGGCAAGCCATGGCACAAGGACAGGGAATGTCAATAGAACACAGATATAATGGGCTGGAATAAAGAAATAATCCATATTATATTTTTCAGGTTCTTATAGTATATTAATTTTACAATTTCCTTTCCTTCTAAGGTTCACATAATTGCAAACAAATGCAGTTTTTCACTTGCCTAAGAAGGCACAAATCAAAAGACCATTTAGAAAAAAGTCTTCTGAAACATTCTAAATTCTATGCTATGAAATTCAAGCAGCTTGCATAGAGCACAGGCTTCTCAACCCCCAGAACAAACAAGCACATCCAACTTCTACTCATTCTAATTGAAGACAGGCACTCAAATCCCATTGACCAGTGTGAAACATGAATGTACTTAAATGAGATGAGCTGGGTGTCTCATTTAAGTTTCTCTACTCACAAGAAATATCTCGATCTAAAGCCCATCAAGGAGATCATGGTGCCTGCTAGAGCATTATGCAGAACAATTACCCAGCTTCACTGCAAAGGCTGGATAAAAAGCTAAATAAGAATCCCAGATCTGCATTGAAGAAATGTTTCCCTTAGTTAGTTACAACATATTCTCTCACTGACTCAATGATCAGTGGAAGATTGTGCAGGATACTTGACCATGTGCAGCAGTACAGCACTGTGCAATTTTGAAAGATTCAACTCATCTCTCCTTGTTAGTGGCTGTGTAGATCAGAGCCTTAAACTGCTCAAAGGATTTGCTGTAATTTGGTTGATAATTTTCGAATCACGATGTGGTGATAAAATTCAGGAATCCATCCTCCAGCATATGAGATATTGTAGTAGGTCATCATCATCTCCAAACTATCCACTGGAATGCTTCTGGTGGCACTGTAAAATTGGGGTGCTTCTTCAAAAAATTAAAATATCCTAAATGTTGGATGAGTTTCTAGGTACAGAGTTGCATCCAGCTTTGTTATGTCAACCTCTTGGAACAAATTAAAATATAAATATACTAATAAAGATGGGTTCTGCTGCTGTATTGCTAGAGCAGGCTGTTCTGCATGTGGCATCTTGGGCATTATCAATGACCTGCAACATGCTTGAAAAAAAAAAAAAAAAGGTTGTAAAGCAGGAATATTGTGTGGGGGGTTAATAGGTGGGAATAATGGACAGTCCTGTTAAAATTCTCTGCCAGTCCTGGTTAAAAATGGAAGACAAAGAAATAATGAGTCACTAAGAATCTTTAATGTAGAAAAACATGGTCTTTAATGACGTCTTGGGGTTTCTGGCAACACCACAAGATTCATTCCAAATTTACTCTGGTTTCAGTTATCTGAATTCCCTTATTTCCTCATAATCCATGTTACTCACTCAGCAAATCAGAAAACACTAGCAATAGCTAACACTTGGGAAACCAGCAAATGCTGCTGGGAGGCTTCTGCCAAAAATTCTGCATGAAAACATGACGGTTTCTGTTGTGCTTCTTAAGGGCTCTTTGGATAAAGTTACCTTTAGGCTCACCTCTCCTGATCTTCAGGACGACAGCTGCTCATCTGAGATTAGCAGTTGTATTTCTGCCAAGAATTTGTGTGCCTACACAGTTTCCCTTTGATAGGTACAATGCCACAGAATTGAATATAGAAACTCATCTTTCTCCAATGTGACCAGCAAAAAAAAGAAAAAAAAAACCAAACCAAAACAAAAAAAACACAAACAAAAAAAAAACCACCACCAAATGCTTCCTTGACATAAGGCTGTGATATCTTCCTCCATCACAATTATACCAGGGAGCAAAACCAACTGAGAATAACAACAAAATTTTCATTTCGGAGGAAAGAATGATAGCTAGACTTGTATTCCCATGTTTTAATTTAATATCAAGAAGAAAAAACAGAAAGGAGTCTTGTTGTTTCAGAACGACAGAAATAGTTTTTCAACACTGTCATTGGTCACACCCCAAACCTACCACACCCCCCTTTCCTGTGAGAACTGACAATAGTTTATGCCTGCTCAAACCACCCACATTTACCTCTGCTAAAGTGCTTTGGTACACACTGGACGAGTCCAGCATAAAGGGGGAAACAAAAGCAGGAGAATAGAAACATGACAGCTGAAAATTACTGCTAAAAGGATTCTGTAAATACAGAGACTAATATTAAACCACTGCCAAGCTCAATTTTTATTTTTTAGACTAAAGTAAAAGCTTCTATAAAGGTTTATTATTCCCTCAGCAATTCTAAAGAAATGCCATGATCTGTCACATAAGAAAAACTCCTAATCAAGTCCATAATGCAATTTACCAATTCTGTTGCTCTGACACAAATTGTGACTTTTTTCAGAGGTGACAATGACAAGACAATTCCCAGCTCTGCAGTTCACAGGTGCTGCTGTGCCTAATATTAGTTTAAGAAGTGTAATCAAACTCTAAAACAATAATTTGGAAGTTCT
>VZSR01003798.1:5744044-5816995 GCA_013398615.1 Brachypodius melanocephalos | reverse complement strand
TAGCACTATCTCTGTCCACACTTATGAACTGTTTGTAAAGAAGGTAACATCTCTACATAAAGCCAAGAGCTAGGAGACAAAGTTCAGCTTTGTCTCTTCAAAGATTAACACCTCTGCTCATTTAAAGCTTTAAATGTTAGCCCTCAACTTGGCTGTATCCATAGCTCTTAAGGGCATGCAGAACTCAAATTTAATTACAAGAGGCTGATTTTTCCCACCGTGCTCTGCCCTTTCTTCATTCTGCTAAAATCTGTTTACTTTTGAACATGCCAATTCCCTGCCAGTCCTGTTTCCCCTTATCCCTTTATTCCTCCTCTCTCTTTCCTCATAGTGATGACATGCACAGATAATGGTTTTGCCCGTTATGCTCTGCAGCCAAGGGTGAAGGTAAAATATTAAGCTGATTGCAAATGCTGATAGCAAATAAAGGGACTGGAGAGCTGAGACTGGCTTAGAACGTTTGGCAGGATTTAATGAAATTCACTACTCAAATCAAAGGCCTTTTTTACAACACAGTTCCAAGCTATTTACAACACAGTTCCAAGCTATTATATTTACCCTAAATGTTTTACATGTCTTTTCTCTTTTGCAGCATTAGCAAGACTACATACCACCTTGGACAGGGCCAGTGTCAGCTTAAAAAAACAAATGGCAGAAAAAATTCCAATTTAAAAAAAAAACCTTCTGTGGCTCGATATAAAGTACCTGAAATTCTGCTAATTGCTATGTATCTTCAACCCAAGTGCGTTAACCAGAGATATCTCAAATAATTAAACTGTTATTCTCTTGTTCTGTTTGGGAGGTCCCCCCCCTCTTCTCCTCAACTTTTATATAGCAAAGACATTTTGGCTTTGAGGGCAAAGTAACCTCAGATACTGCACAAAACTCTGCACCAGCCATGCGTATGGAGAACCTACCTGATCCTAACATGAGGCTTGATAAGGTCAGTGGAACATTTCAGTTGACTGCAATAAGCCTGTGTCCCACAAAGGTACAAAAATGGCAGGGGATGAGAAACGCACAAACACTGGAAAAACAAAACTCAACAGGGTTGTGTGGTAAAGAGATTGGGGATAAGAATAATACACGAGATATTAGACAAGAAAGAATGAAATGGAGAGAGAAAAAAAGGCACTTTTTAAAGAAAATATGTTGCTGTGCTTGGAAGATAAAATGTTTCCCAGTCTGCTGTCCATAACAGATAAAAGGAAAGACAGGAGCCATCATATTGAATGAATGATGTCAAGACTGATAATAACAGCACCTGGGGCACAGGGAAATATAAAATCTAAAGGGATGCATCATGTTTGATATGTAGAGAGAAGCATCACCATTCACTGTGCATCTTAAAAGCAGACAGCAGTACCAGTGTAGGATGAGAGTTTCTGTATAAAAGCAGCAGGCACAAGTAAACATCAAGATGCCATTGAGCAGCATGAGGCAGCTTCAACCAGACACAGCATGCTGGACTTTATAAATAACAGCAGCCTAGGATGAAAACTGAAATATTTGTATTATAGTTGTTGTGGTCCTGCCATTCAGAAAACTCAGAGCAACATGGAGAAAAAGAAAAATAAGATGGATAGAAAATCCTTTATTTCTCTTCATTTTAAATCTTTCCAGAGATCAAGACTCAGTGATGTGAGTAAGCAGCAGCAAAGCTGCTCCTTCATATTGTAATGGAGGGGGTCAGAAATGTAACCATTATTTTCTGGCTTTGAGTCTGGCTTTGTTCAAGTCCATGGGCTGAAATCATGACTACCATCCTGATATGGCCCTGTGATGCCAATGATTACTCCAGAAATGGAATATCACTAGAGCAATGTAAATTCTGGGGGCTTTACAATGAAACAATTGTCATCAACATTACTGCAGTCAACAATTTATTTCCCATCCTTCTGACTGCAACATGAATGCTAAAATGTGTACAGTAGAACCAGGCTCAGGAGCAGTTTACCTTCCCAACATAACCAAAACAGCTGGGAGTTCAGGAGCTACAATCCCTATTCCAAATCTCTTTTATTCAGGTGTGTATTTCATTCCTATGCCCTAATCACAATCCCATCCTTACTTGACCTACTGCAATGCTAACTGCCCTCACACCTCATTTGCACCACATCTTTCTACCACACTGGTTTTTATGAAGATTAAAGACCACAGTTAGCACTGGAGCACCAAGGCAGGCTGGCCCTGTTTAACTGGCCAGACGATAAAAAACAAGGCCAAAAGTCAGCTTCTCCTAAGAGATCCTCATAAAGAACCAAACAATGGTGTTTTTTCAAATGCACCGTGAAATGCTGCCTGTTTATTTTATCACCAAGCCTTTAAGAAGAAATTTTTCACTACTCTCTTATCATTTTTTTTTATGGCACCTTATACACACACAGTGCCAGCCTCACATCCTGGGTGACACTTGTGCTCCCTGGGCGCCAACCAATTTATGGGTGCCAACGAAAGGACCTGTCTCATTTCAGCCCGTGGCTGCTGTACCACTCTCCTCTCCCAGCACTGACTGATCCATCCATGATGCACAATTCTTCCTCCTGGACAAACACCATCCTGGGATATCACTCTGCCAGTTTTTTTCCTGCCTCCCTACAGCTGAGCACAGATACTAATTAGCGTAATGAACCCTCAGCGTTTTACCCGCTGCATCTGACTGATTTTGTCACAATGGACAATTCCTTGCTTCCCAAGATAAATGGTGCAATCTGTGCTCTTCCTGTTCAATGCATGTACCCTGTCTCTAGCCTTGCTCAGCTGCCTCTGATAGAAGGGCTCCTTTTCTCTCTGTGGACACATTTCATTAAGTCACACTCGGCCACAAATCACCCTGAGATGCAGAACGAGATCTGCCCCAGCTAACGCTGCCAATGTCATTATCAAATAAGACAAGGAGTTCACCTGATCTGCTGGAAAGGTGAGCAAACAGCATTGTCATCCCAGTTCCACACCAAAGGATGCCCAGCTCATTTCTATTTCTTCTATTTGTAATAGCAGTAACCATTGAATACCAGATAATTAATTCACCTGCAGTTACGCACACTTTGCACTGTTACCTGTGAGAAAAGTTGAAGTAATAAAAGTTTTGTGCTGTTTTATGAAGGGGCAAATAAGGATTCAGGGAAGAAATTAAAACTGGGTTATCGTCCACAACATGGGGTTATCTCAAGAGTCTTTTCTGAGGACACTTTATTGAATAAAAAAGCCTTAGAACAGCATGTTTAGACATTGGTTTTGGATGAAAAATTCACTTTTCAGCTCTTGTAACAAGTGTCGACTTTTTGCAGAAAGTGTTGGCTTTTCCTCACCAATCCAACACCAATTCTGGAGAAAACTCTGAATTTTCTGCCAAAACTCCAAATTTACCGTCCAAAACATCACAACTGCTTAAGGAGGTGTCTCAGAAAATGTGAATTTGAGGTTTCTTAGGCTTCTGTTCCTCTCTTTCAGAGCATCTCCTTGAGGGGGCACATTTTCCCTGAATGCAGCATCAAGACTCCGTGGCAGGAGCAAAGTGAGATGCAGGATCATGGTGCAACATGGGAGTTGTAGTGTGGCTGGAGGAGCCTGGACAAGGGCAGCCAAACAACTCCCAAATGACACCGTGACGACACTTCCAAATGGAAGTACTGCTTTTAAATAGGAAGATTTGGCTCCAGTTTTGATTATTCATTATTCATAGAAAAGCTTAAGCTTTTTGGGGGGGAAAATATAAACAACAACAACAACAAAAAAACCCTGAAAAACATTATCCCAAACAGCCCCACTTATATTCTCCTACAAGCAATGTCAGCAAATCTTAATTTTGCAGGCAGGGATATTGAGAAGTGAAGCCACTCACGCAGAAAAGCAGTAAATCAATGAAAAACTAGGAATAGAACCTGACAGCTGATGAAAGCATATCACATTAACTAAAACTTTACTTTTAAATTTATGTCCCTTAGCCTGTTTCTAATTCCTGTTTCCTTTCCTATTTTAAAATGTGGCTTGCATCCATGGAGCTGAAGAGGATTCTTAACTGACTTAAGCTAATTGCACACATATGGGTTGCATAGAATTAACTGAGTTGATTTAAAAATCTGTTAGTTAAATCAGTGCAATCCCTGCATATAAACGAGCACTACGAACTGCAATTTGCAGATGACTGTTCTAAAACTTAAACCAAAACAAACAATGCAGAAGGGCAAAGCATCATAGAATTTAGTGATAATCACAAGCAAGTTGTGTGGAGACTTAGGGGGAAGAAAAAAAAAAAGAAAAAGGATGTACTCCAGTGGCTTCAGATGTCCATGTCTTTTTCTACAATCCATCCTTAGCCAGGTAGTCCAGGAGGTGCTACCCTGGCACCTGCAAAGCTTTGTATGGGAATCAGGTTTGTTTCGACCAGCTGACACCTCACAGCAAAGCAGGACAGTGACCTGTCAGCTGGCAAAGAAGAAAGAAAAAAAGGAAAAAAGAGAAAGAAGCCAAGAATCCCTCAGAGAGATGAAGTTGAGGAAGCCTGAAGCCACTCCTCCCCAGCTGAGGTGCAGTGTGTCCCATTCTCCATCACCTCAGCCATCTTCAATAAAAACAAGCAGCAGGGATAAATCTCTGCAAGTCACACCTGCATGATAATGAGGTGGTGGCGTTCCAAAATAAGATGCTTTTTGAGCACATATATTTTTGGCCCCGTAGGAGGCTGAAAGGTTGTTTCGCCAAATTTGTTCTGCTGATTTCTGGAGAGAGGTTAATAATAAACTTCACAAAAAAGTGTTTAAAACACTGCTGATCTAGATTAGGCAGTGTTGGTTGTCCCCTGTAATGCTAAGTAGCCTCACATATTAATCCCTCAGTATTAAATTCCATTGGTCAAAAAAGATGCTGTTTCCCTTCTCCAAGAAAGATCTGGCACAGGATGGGTTTACTGTGTCACCAAGTCACTCATCTCAGTGTAGGAGCACAAAAAGAGACCTCAATGCACAAGAGGCTGCTGTGATTTATGGTGGCTGACATAATTCCTCCTTTAGTAAATTATAGTTCTGAAAAAGCAGAATTAACTGAAATATGCTGATTAGTAGCTTGCAAAATAACACAAACCCAAGCACAAAGTTTTCTCACTCTTTCTTTTGCAAAGCATTGGGCTGGCTAGGGAAGATAACACTGGATTGTGTTTGTTGCTCATCCTAGAAGGGTTTCCCCTCTTCTTCCCACCTCCACTCCACCTTTTTTTTTCCAGCTGTTGTAAACTCAGTGTGATTATGAAGACATTACAGCTATATCTTCAGCATCACTGGAAATTCCCACCATGGGGGGCTACAGCGTTTTGGGACTTGACCTCTACCAACCTCACAGGCTACCTGCACGGCAAGTAGTAACATAGTAATATAGTTACTGCAATATAGTAACATTTCCTTACAGGTTACTCAGCAGTGATACATATGAATCCAGGCTTTTTATATTTCTCCTTTGTGACATGGGATTTCTAACTCTGCCTGTGAATTCCATCGAGGAGCCAGCAGTTCCCATAAAACACTGTTTGCTTTCTTTGCAGTAACTGTTCCCCTCTGTGCAGGTGAACAATATTTATGGATCAGACCCATTCGCAATCCAGCTTCCATTTTAAAACAGGCAAGCTGGAAATAGATGATCTTTAAGGTACCTTCCAACCCAAGTGGTTCTATGAAAACAGGGAAAAAAAAAAAACCCAAAACAATCAACAACATACACCACTACCACCTGAAAAAAAAAATCAACCCCCCCCCAAAAACATAATGAAAACACTTTCTCTTTTTTTTTTTTTTTTTTTGTTATATATTTCATCTGCCTTGGAAAGGATGTGGTTATTTTCCATTTCCATTTTACCAGACATATATCATAGAATTTTTTCTTTGCCAGCATGTTGTATCCTCCTACTCCTACATAATACTTCTCTCCAGTGTTGTGAACTCTTGGCTGACTCTGTGCCTGATTCCCTCACATACTCCTGGAAACCATGAAGGCTTTGAGGGACTTGAGCTGTGAGTTAAAAATACCATCACTACCATAACTGGAGACTGCTTCTTGCAGGAGCTAGAAAATTATGCATAGCAAGTGGTTTAATAAGTCATTGTAGTTACTGAAAAAAAAAAAAAAAAATTAAAAGGGTAATAATTAAAAGAAAATCCCCAGACACCACTCATTCTTTTGTGGAGCTTCCTGCTCAAAAACATGTGCACCATCTCCCCTACTGCATCCCTTCTGTAAGTGTCTCAGGTAAAGAGTAACAGAGGAAAGACTGAGCTCCTCCAGTGCCCAGGCAAAGGAAATAACGTGTTTTAGGAATGCCAGAAAAATTATGGATTTGGATTGTCCCTGTATGAAATCTGGCAACTACAACAAGGACCACACATGCAACCTGCAGAAAACAAAGTGTTACCAATAAAGCAACCCTTCACCAGGGCAGGCACACAAGCAATAATTATTGAATAATGGTAATGGCCAGGAGACACAAAGAGAGAACAGCTCTGCATCTGGAATTCTCTGCAAAACAAACTCAGCCCTCTGCTAGCATCAATCCAATCCTTCAGAGCATCCTCAGACATCAGGCACTGCAGCAGTGCTGGAAGGGCACTTGGGGCACTGAGCAGGGCAGTCACAGGGAGGAAAGGCAGTTCAGGGTTCTGTGTGTAGATGCACTGAACTCTCCTTTATTTGTTTACTTTCCCCCACACACATGCACTGTGAGCCTTCAAACCTCAGCTGAGTGCTAATTCTGATACTAAAAAAATCCACAACAAATTGCACTTACATAACTGCTCATCCAAGCATGGTGTCTCTGGGCACTTCAAAACAGTGAAGTTAAACGAAGCATTCAATACACACTTATTAAAATAAAGTATCCACTAGAGAAACCTGATGGGCTTGCAGAACACTGCAAAACAGTCAGGAAAAAAAAAAATTAAATGTACACATATAACAAGCAGCAACAGATAGAATTCCTGTCAGAGAAAAAAAAAAAAAAAAATCAAATTCTCCTGAAAGCTTCACAAACCCAAGCAAGACTTGGACAAAGTTTTAAGAGAGCTCATTTAAGTGCTAAGTAAAGCTGGCACTGAGAATTCGGGATGCACAGAAAGACTTAAAATTCCTAAGAGGTGCTATCACAATCTCAGGGGAGTTGAGAGATTTGCAATGGGAACCTTGCTGAACATATTAACAGTCCAAGCCTCACTGGAAGTTTCTAGTAAAGAAAAACTAGGGCACTAGATAGGAACAAATGAATGGAAGTGGTTCATATACACCCATGTGAGCAAAAAATCTAAGCTTCTTTTGCACAGCAATTGACAAATTTTAATTGGGGACTAGTACGATCAAAAACATCCCTCTTGAAACAGATTTGTAAAGTGAAGTTACTTGAATACTGAAATAAATGACCTGATTTTTCAAAATATGGAGCTATTCATCATAGCCTATTGAAGTTCAATAGAGTTGCAAGCACTCAGCATCTTCCAAAGTCAGGAAATTCTTAACTAACTTCCTGAAAAAAAAAAAAAAAATGGATTGGGTCAACCAATTTATGGTCCTTAGCATTCATTTTTAACTCTCTCCTTAATATGAATCAGGATGTTTGAAGCATCAGCAGAATTTTCCAGAATGGAGGATACAGTACTTCATCCAAACATTTTGGGCTTTTTTTCCCTTAGCTCTTCCCTGCCAACCCCTCAACACATTAGTTTTTAATGTAATAGAAGAATCATCTTTTAAAAGGGGTACAAATTGTGTATATGTGAATATGTGGGGATGGATGGATAATCATGAAGACACCCTTGAAGAAAATTGACAATCAGCCTCCCAGTTTGGTAGCAGAATGTTTTAAAACCTTTCAAATAAGTGGCACTGCCCTTTTTCAGTGCGTTAAGAATATCAGGTCCTGATCAAAAATTGAAATATTTCATTGGAAAGTAGATGACAAATCACCAGGCTGACAGAGCCCTTTATTTAGACAAGGAGAAAAGGAAAAAAGAAGAGAGCTGTAATGCAACCTCTATATCACTTATTGTAAGACACAGAGAAGGATAATCTACAGCTCCAGCTCTCCTACTTGGAAGACCCATGGATAAAATATTGACAGAGTGTCACAAAAAGTAATTTATATCTCCTGGCTGATCCAACTTAGCACACTCAAACAACAAAAAGAATAGGCCCACGTTGTTTATCTTTATAGAAATCAACAACCAAGGGCTACAGTTTACAGTTTGCCTATATAAGAAAACTCATTTTAACCTCCTTATAGAGAAAAAAAGATGTTGCATATCTGTGTAGAAGAGCTGAACACATTTTAACTGTTAATACACATTTAGGCTCAACAGGTGGATGGCTGCACTGATGTACTGCATTTACAGGGCAGCACAACATTGCCTCCAAGGAGAAACAGTGCTAAGATCCAACTTGGAACCAAGAGGTTTTCAAAATTCTCTGCCAGAAAAGACAATATTCTGTCACTGCTAGGAGACTTCAAGGTATTGTTTTCCATGCAGATGTAACCATAGTGTCTCTCTCAGTAGAATCACATTAAAAAAGTAGAGGAATAAAATTTTCTCAATTTCAAGATGGAGTTGAAAGAGAAACAAGAGTGGTGTTTGCTTAAAATAACAACAAAAGGCTTAACAAATTCTGTAGAATAATTCTGATTACACCCAATAGTGTTTTTTTCCTTTTTTAATTTCTTCAGCATTCCTTGTTCTTTGAGCTAATTCTACCACTCAGACCCAAGAGAGAATAAAGACTCAGCTGCATAACATTTAGTCAATACAGATAAGCTCACAGAAATATCCTCTGCAAAAATCAATGTGCAAATTCAAGCAGGTCATTCTGATCAGGTGGAATAAAGGTTGCACAAGGTTTCCAATTATTTTGGTTTCTCTTGTATTTCTGGACTATTTATAAGCAAGGGAAGTCACTTGCTGCCTACAAGAAAGGATCTAGCTAAAATTTTGGGCACTGTTCTACCCTTCTTGACCATCTTCATTCCAATAACATCATGTAATTAATAAAGCCATATATTAGATAGGAACAAATGCGTGGAAGTTATTCACGTATATTCATGTGAGCAAAAAAAAATCTAAGCTGCTTTTGCACAGCAATTGACAAATTTGGTAATGTTAATTAATTTAACTGTAATTTTTGTTAAAATATAACAATGTTTATAACCAGAGAAAAATATAAACAGTTTTCCAAAAAGTTGATTTTTCTGAGCAGTTGGCAAGTTTGACCACAAAAATTTGCCAGTGAGGGAAAAAAGTACGCCAAGCCAGTCATATTTTTTGCCATTTTTGAATGCCCAAAATAAAGATCTACCCTCTTTACAAAAAATTAAGCATCCCTATCCTCCCTCAGAGTGCAGTGAATGTACTTTCAGTGTGAAATCTCCATTTCAATAGGACCATCTCTTTTCAGACTAACACTGGGACATTTCAAACAATTATATAATCATTAAATTAAGCCCAAAAAGCTTCTTTAAGGTATTACTGCCATCACAGTATAGATGGCTAAAGTAACTACAAAACAGTTTAATGACTTGCCTGGGATTGCACAGTAAACATTTGAGAAAAATGGAAAAATGATGATTCAAAGAGAGCAAAACATTCATAGGGGGTTTTTTAAGCTGTTCACAGCCTGAAAAGCAATTACTTTGTGGTCCTCAAAGGATGCCGTGAAGGATGCTTATCTTTATTCCTGAGCACTGAAAATTACCAGTGACAGACAGCAAAAAGGGATTGCAACCAGGAAAAAAAAAAAAAAAGAAAAAGAAAAAGAAAGAAAAAATTAGGTCTATAGAGCTCACTTCTCTCCAGCTCACAAGGCAAATTTGTTGGCCTGAAAAGCAGGCTCACTGAATTGCAGCTTTGAATGTATTTCTGATGGTGTGACTGCACAGCTGCACAATCCCACCTGCCATTAGGGAATGGTAGGGCTGCATCCTCTGTCATCCCTGCACGCTCCTCTCCAGCGGTGCTGGCTGCAGCTGGCCTGCCAGCAGCCCCAGCTGCTCTCCAGCAGCAAGGCACTAACTGCAGTTGTGTGTAAACAGCAGTAAAACACTAATTTCACAGGTGTGGAAATGGGCTGGAAGTGCTTAGTGTGGTTCCAGTGCAGCGCTGCAGTCAGGTGAATACGGCTGCCCTGGGAGAAGGCACAGGGTGGGGATTTACACCATCAGATGGGGACGAGTGCTAAGTCTTCAAGGAGCCAGAAACATAAGCACTGAGTTTCAAAGTAAAGTCACTTTAAAACCAGAAAAACCTACCCTCGTGATTCCAGTTGTGAACCATTCTACAAAGATTAAAGATTAGGAAGGTGCCCTTTCCTAACTCATCTGAGAGGATTTTTGTGTCTCCTGCAGCATGACTGTTCTTAAGAAAAAAAAAATACTGCAGCAAATGGGTCACAGATGCTAAGGAGGAATTAACAGGATGATAGTCTGCATCCAAACCCACAAATTCAATCCTTTTCAATAGTCAAGTTGACCCTAAATGATCCATTTTGTTGAATCCTTCTGAGCCCAGCCTCTAAAGGGTACAAGTGAAGCTCTCATTCAGCTGGTGTAAATTTGAGATAATTGCACCACTAGAAGACACTGACAAAATTAAAAGGACTTAGAGCTTAACATCCACTCGAACAATCTTTTTTTGCTTTGTTTTGTTTGACCTGTGGTAGATGGCTATTCCATCTTTGCCCTCCTGGATCCCCCAATAAAGCCCTTTCAACACTTAGAGAAAGAAAGGTGTTGAGACTCAAAATAGATCTCATGGGCAACACACCAACAACACACCAACACAGCACACATCGCTCCACTGCAGGGTTTCATTTCAAGCTTCCAGTGCTCTTCAGGAATTTCACATTTCATTCTTATGCAGAGAAAATAATCTCTCCACCTCTCCAAGAGTTAAGCAAGCCTTGAAAGAAAAGAAAAAAAATCAAACCAACAGTTTGAAAAGAAAAAATCAAACCCAAAATGCTGAAAGTTGTCACATCGAAGACAAGACAAAAAATACTCTACCAACCATCCTCTGCACACACACCGCCTCTCTTTCAGTTTGTTCCAAGTGTGAAGCTCCAGAAGAAGAGGAGCTGCTCTACTATAAACTGTTGTCTAAATAACATAAAGACATTGACTAAGCCAGGAGGTCTTTTGTAGATAAAGATGAGGGTAGTTGAGGAGCTGCCAGCTCCTTTCCTGCCTCTTAAAGTTCTGTCCCTTTATCTGCCTAATGGGCAAAGCATCAAGGAGATTTTCCCCTTGGCAAGGGTTTTCCTGTTGTGACACAGTGCTGGCACATGGGCAGGAGAGGCACTGCAAGGGTTGGGAAGGAATGCCAGCCCCATCCCTGTCAGCAGACTGTTTATCACTGACACCAGAAAGCTGCTGGAATGGGAGGGTTGGGCCCAGCACTGCCAAAAGGGGATGTTTGGCCTGGCAGTGGGAAGAAAAAGGGATGCCACAGGGCTGTCCTAACTTATGCTACTGGCACTGCTCCTTGGGTAGAGCTCACTAGCTTGAGTTGGCAGAAAGACCTCAGAGTTCAATCCTTCTCTCACCAAATGATTCTTCAGTCTGGCACAGAGAACAATTAATGGACACTGAAAAGAAATAGGTGATTTCTTTTTCCCATGCTAGGAAGATTTTACAATATAGAGTTTAAATTTCCCCTTTGGAAGAGAAAAGGTACAAGCAGGAATTAACCGAATTTAAAGATCTCTGCTGTTGGCCTACAAAAGGAACAGGATCATTCCATAGCTAGAGACTTATTTGCTGTCACCATTTATTCCAAGATCCCTGTTTACTCTAATAAATCCTTATGCTCTTGCCTCACTCCAGAGGACAAATAATCACCAGGCCTTCCTCATCTAACAGGGTCAGGAAGATAAATGCCCAAAGCCACTCAGCCCTGCAGACAGTGACAGCTTTGGGCTTTCATGGTGTTCCTTCACAGCCACTTCTGTTCATGCCATGGGGTCCTCCAGGGATGATTTGTCACGGCCCATAGCAAGTTCTCCAACAGTTCCTCGCATAATTCAGTGACAGGTTACATCATTGTTTCTCCTGGAATGCCTCAGGGGGTCTCCTCCTTCTTGCTTTTCCCTTTGCCAACTTCCACTCACATCTACCATCTCAGCAGGGATGTTATTTGAAGCAATGACAATGTTTTGGAACATGTTCCAAGGTAAATTAGTTAGCATCCGTCACAAATTCTGCTGTAAACTGTACTTCCATCCCACAAAAAAATCTCCAGGGTAAAAAACTTTTAAAGAGAGTGGAGGCTCAAAGATCCCAGTGTTTTATTATTGACCTAATCTCTCCCTTAAGAAGCTAAAGTAATCTTGCTGCAGCAGCAGTTTGGGAGATACCACTTGAATAAAATAATAATAGGAATAAACTCAGAAAAATCCCTTTTCTTACAGGTTATTAAATCCTCCTGAAGCAGGGGAAGTGTCAAGAAAAAAGCTTGGCACGAATGGCTGGATGTATTTTTTTACTTTCATATGTGTAGAGTAACTCAAGAGCCTTGAAGGAAGGAATCACTTCCTTGGGTATTCTGGTTCAGTGAGCTGAGTTGAAAATCATTCCAAAACATGTTTCCCATCGTTATAAAGAGACATTTGAGTCAACTATGTTCTCAAAGCATTATTTACATCCACTTCTCAGGATTTCATCAAATGCAAAATGACTACGCTGATTGAATGGACATAGTTCCTTAATTGCATTCAGAAAAGAGATCTGCTTCAATTTTATTTATTTACTTACTGATTTATTATTATTATTATTAAGCTGTCTGCTTCCACCAGCAAATATGTCTTTGCTGCTCCATTAACCTGATCACATATCTGTGTCTCAAACTCAGCTCAGAATGTCCACACAGGAAATATCTCTGCAACACTTGGGGAAGCCATGTCCTGCATTTTATGCCCAAATCGTGGGTTACATTTTTAATGAATACCTCTCCAGGTTTCCTACACACTAAACAGATATTCTCCAAGAGACTGTGTGTGCACATCTAACATCAGGTCCTAGCAAGAGTTGCAATGGCAGGCAACAGAGCATCCATGTCTTCCTTTTGCTTTTCACAAAGGAAAGGTTTCCTTGCCATCACAATCCTAACACACAGGGTTTGCTATTTGTAACACTCCTCTGCCAGCAGATGTTTAAGCCAGATGTTTCCCTGCCAGTTCCTGACTGGTTCACAAAGCAGACAGTTTGTTGTTAAGATGGAGGGGAAAACAACAAATAAACCCCCCCAAACAACAAAAACAACAACCAAACAAAAAAAAGGGGAGAAATTTACACAGCACAATTAGGTTACACTTTCAGTTACCAGCAGAGCAATTGTGAATTCCCAGTGGGCTGTAGGAAAACAAGATCCACACCTAAGGTACCTCTGTTGACCAGTTTGCCCTTCAAGCTAAAGGCTGTAGAAATGCTTCACACAGTGTTACCCAGAAGACCATCTAGAAAACTATTTACCATTTCCTGAAACAAGCAAATTAATCAAACCACTGTTGTCCTATTTTGTACGACTGGCCAGCAGAATATGCATTTTCAGAACATTCACAGGCTCGTATTCCAATGCCAAAGATATCTCTGTTAGAACTGAGGGCATTATGCTGCACATTGAAATAAGCTCTTTAGGAGACGGTAATAACAATTCTTATTCCTTCTGTTCCTGGGCATAAGATTACCTCAGCAAACTTAGGAAGTTTTTCCATCCCATCCCATCATCATTAGAATGGCCTGCTCAGAATTCAGTATTGATACTTGGTGTCCCCTATTTAATCTGATGATGTCTACAAATGTCAGGCTTTGTCCTCTTGGACCAAGTTGCCACGTGCTGCCTGTCAATTCTTTACTGTGCTTTTTTACCTTCCTTTCACCTGCTATTACATTGCATGATGAAGAAGAAAAGATGTTTTCTTTCTGTTGCCTATAAACATCTTCATTGCACTTCCAAGCAGCAGGGGGGAAATAATTACAAATGGTGAAAAACATTGCTCAAAACAAATTAAGAGAGGAAAAAAGTGAACCTTTCTCTTTAGTAAATTCATGCATCTATACATATATATTCAATACATGACCTTTCCATATCCAGATGCACTGCAGATATGTCACAGATCATTTTGAATAAATAAGGTGATCTTCCTTTCAAATATACCATTAGCAAGTCTGACACAATATTTTTAAAAAATCCAGAAATTATATACAATACTCATTCCTGTTCCCTATTAGACACTTATATTTTTTCACCTCCAGGTAGGACAGTTTATAAAAGCAACTCCTTTCCCAAATCCCTACTGGAAGCAAAAGGAATATTACATTACAATCAGCTCCACACAGACAAATGTTTTATTCATACCACAGAACCAAAAAAAACCAATATACCAGTTCATTTTATCTAAATAAAACCCACAATGTGGCTTTTACATTATTTCAAATTCTTTTCTTAACCTGCTGAGGTATTTTTTTTAATTATTTGAGATGAGTGGCACCAAATGCAGATACAGAGAGTGAAACCTCAGAGATGTTTACTGAAAGTCACGGAACCCTGGGGCTCTTCCATACATGCTACAGATAAATGGGCTATTACTAACACAATTTTTAAACAAGTGATCAAAGACAATGTCATTTCACTTAGCCTAAAGAATTTCAAGGAGGAGAAACAGAGAAATCTGCTGCCATTTTCAAGCTTGATGGCTGCTCTTCTCCTGTAATTCTTCCTCACTACACCTGTTTCATACTTGTCATTAATATCATAATTACTGAACTGTTAGTCAGAGAATTTACAAGCACCACTTATTATTTCTTGGAGATTAAGGGATATTGCTACAGAAATGAAAGCTATGATTTGGAAGATATAAACCCAAGAATCTTTTTCCTGGGATTTGAGCTTGTTCCAGATCTGAGGAAAGTTTAAGCTACACTAAAGATTCTGAATGCTGTTAATTAGACCATATAATACTCTCTCTTATTTAATATAAAACAGTCTACATAAGTAATAGGGGGAAATATTGTAATAGCACAGGCCAACAGGGAGCAAAGCTACTTAATGAATCTAAAAGGAAGAATTATTTTACAAACTCAGGAGAAATGCTAGGCCAGAGTTTCCCCAGACTGAGGTATATTGTGAGAGCAGCAGAGGGAGGCCAGAAAAGGAAAGAAGACCTAATACCCATCACAATAGGGTAAACTGAGAATAGCTGACATAATGCACACACATTTTCAACAAGGACTACAGCTCCTAAAACACAGAGTACCCTAAATAACTCCTGGAGTCTTGGATATCAAATCTAGATAATAATTAGTCTACCTGTGAACAGCTGGAGAAACCTTCCTACAAGCTGTGTGGAACCTGCCCTCTCTGAACTACAGAATTTTGTGACCACAAAATGGTTTGGGCTGGAAGGGACCTTCAAGGTCATCTCACTCCACACCCCTACCATGGGCAGGGAGAATTTCCACAATCCCAGGTTGTTCCAAGCCCCATCCAACCTGGCCTTGAACACTTCCAGGGGTGGGGCACTCACAGTTTATCTAGGCAGTGTGTTCCAGTGCCTCACCCCCCTCAAATCCAATCCAAACTAAACTTCCTACTCACCATCTAATCTAAACTTCCTTTCTTTTACTTTGATGGGATGGTTTCCCATCAAAGCCTCTCAGCCACCAGCAGTTGTTCTTGTCAAACCTCGTGTGATGTCCCATGGGCTCAAGCTTGCCCTGGTTCATGTCCTTCTCTGAACCCATGTGACAAAATAAATTATTTTTAATGTCTCTACTACCAGGAAACAACAGCAAACATTTTTCTGAGCAGTCCCCACCATTAATGATAAGCAATGACTGTGGAGCTTCCAAGATCCTTGGTCCACATCATGCTAAAGAAGAACTTTTAAAAATCCCAGTGAATTACCAAAGCAAAAATAAATAAAAATGAAAAGTGGGAGACTGGGAGAAAAAAGCCAGAAGGAGAACAGCATGGGGAGAGAGATATTCACAGAGAAGGAAAGGGCAGAAGTGTAAGACAAAGAGAGAAACATTCTGAACTGAAAAGAAATTACAATCTAACTCCCTGTGGGGGTAAAACAAGGGGAAAAACACCATATGTTGGGATAACAAGGAAAAACAAGCAAAATATTTACATTTCTTTTCACATAACTGAAAAGGTATAAAGCATAAGAAAAACCAGCTTGGTACTCTGGGGGTTTCTCAGTGTTGGTTTGTTTACACACAGAGACCCAGGACTTTGCTTAGAGCATCTTCCATTACCTTTACGGAGCAGAATTACAAATGAGAAACCAGATCCTTCTCTGGAAATGATGTTAATATCAGTCTCCTATGGTTAATAAGCTTCTGCACTGGGAGGTTTTGGCTGAAAGTTCATGCTGCAAATCCAAATCTCACTGGGCAAACATCGGATTAGAATCCTGGAAAAAATGCCAAACACACCAAAAACCCAGAAAGATGAGAAAAACAACACTCTCACCATTTGACAGTGTTGATTTTCCTTCCCTGTCTCTTGCAAACACTGGAAAGAATCTAATTTTCAGTGCACTCCTTGTTACCAAAAATCTTAACACAATTTATAGACTATAATTATAAACCAGACAGTGAAACATGAAGAAACTGAAGACAACAGCTGTTCTCCAATCCAGAGCTAAGAATACAACATCATCTGTCCCAAAAAAAACAATTACAGCCTACAGGACCTTTAAACCAGAAAAAAAGTGAAAATCAAAGTCAGGGGCTGAGTTTCACTGTCCAGCCTGAGATGCCAGTCCATCATTTGTGACTGTAAGCTATTGACAGATTGCTCCATCAGGTTACAAGGTACTGGCCTCATTTATCTGTTACTGAAATGCAGTTAAAACATTCAAATACAATAAAGTGACACCTCTACATCATGCTGGAGGGTAAGCAAGAAACAGTTATCAAGCAAAATTAGTGCTCCAAGGGAGGGAACAGCACAAGTGTTTGACACATCATCAAGGATTACTGCCCTATTTAACAAGATTCCTCTGATGACAGGTAATGACAAAAGTGATGGCTCATAGCCTGGGCTATAGATTTTGCAGACCAAAGCAGAAGATGCCACATGGCCTCGGTCCTCTCCTGAAGGCAGTGCACAGGACTCACTTTGCAGGGTTGTCTGAGTTTAAAGAGAATTCAACACCCACAACAGAATGACTCAAAAGGTGTTGTAACTGGAGTAAGCATTAACCTTTATAATATTTGAAGAGTTATCTTCTTGTCATAGCTCCTCTGGATTTTATTTAATTGTTGTGGGGCTTTCTTTAACCTATTTTGTGTTAAGCACACTGAAAGCAGAATACACTACAGCATTATACCAGAGCTCACTGCAGTGAGCTAAAGGGTCATGGAGAGATGCATGGAGAGGATAGAGATGCTTGTCTTCACTCTAGTGCTTCTTAGGACTTCTTATATTAAATGAAACTGGAATTTAGAATTTCCCCAGCTTAACTTTTCTTTTTCAGCCTTAACCTTAGGATTTCTTATCCCTGGCTATGCCATTCCAAGCACTTCTTTTCTCTGTACTCAGCCAGGTCTGCCTCACTGTGACTTCAGCTGTAGGAGTTAGCAAAATTGGCTGCTTTGATTAGAAATACGTGAGTGGAAGGCAGATAATAGCCTGGTTCTCTACACCTGATCTCCCAGTGAGGGGTCATTGATGGGGGTCAACAGCTGAAATAAGTGTCTTGTCTCATGAAGAGTTTGTGAAGGAAAATCTGTACTGTCAAATGAAGTGGAGCACAGCAGCACTGGGAGCTGGAAGGGCCTGAGTTATCTAGATATTTGGGTTGGTTTGTGTTTAGCAAATCTTATTCTAGGAATCAGCTTCTAGGAACTGTAGAACCTGAAGTCCTGCACTGAACTGCAGAACGGATGCATCTGAGGGACTGGCAACTCCATCCCCCCAGAAATGGATTTTCCAAAGGGTCAAGAGAAGATGTAGACACCCTTCTCCAAGGCTATGCTCTCATCTAATATGCAATCAGGCTGTGGGAATAATCTGGATGCAAGGGGATTTCCTCAAGCCAGTTCACTGATGGGCTCTGATTAAATTATCTCCAGACTAATTAATTTGTTGATTGACACTTGTAACATGAAGACCATCCCAGATAATTTGACACTGGCCATTGGTGAATCATCAAGTTAAAGCCTTTACTTTAAATGTGACTGTTATGAATGAAATGTCAAGCAGCGACATTTGATATTTTGCACCAATTACCACTGTGCATGTGGGCACACAAGCACCACTTAAGCAGAGTCAGACTCAGGCTTTTAGGAGTTCAGGGATCAAAAGAGACAGACTGCTTGTCTTGTCTAGGTTTGTAGACTACATAGCTATTGAGAGTCCATTAATCATGTAGAGGAAAAAACAGCCATTATGGCAAATGAAAAAAGAGAGATGGACTTAAGGAGGTAGAAATGGACAGGTGCCTGTCATGCCACCACATCCTTTGATCCTCCTGAACCGCCACTGGTGCATGTGTCAATCTGAAATGAATTTTTTTTAAAAAAGAATTGGGTTAAATGTGACACAGAGAGCAGAAGTCTGAGATCAAGTCACACAATTTCCAACAGTGGGAGACACAGAGCTGTGAAAGCTTGCCCCATTACTGTTTAACTTGAATGGTCAAAACAAGCGGGAAGTGTCCTACAGACAATGTTCCTGTGTCAGGTGTGTTGAGAGTCAAAGCCCTGCTCCTTCCCTCAAGATTCTTTTATCACCCTTACCTTTATAACAGCACTTGTGCCACTTTGCCTGTGAGACTGTCATTCCACTGCACTTCAGACTCAAACTACCAAACAGAGGTGAAAGGAAGAAAGAGAGGAAATCTGAGGAAAGAGGGAAAATCAGGGGATGTATCAGGGGACAGAACCATGCTTCCAGTCCAAAACATGGGGCTAAACAGGCTTTCTTTAGAGAAAGCTTAGATATTAAGAACTTGGTGGCTTTTTGAAACCTTTTGTCTTCATGATTTTTGAGACAGCTTTTGAAACTGAGCTTTATTATTGACAAAGATGTAAAACTGGGGTACTTCAGAAGTTTCAACAGAAAAAGATTTTAAAATTCTCAGCTCAAGACTCAGAGGCTATTATGCCCATGAGAACATGCACTTCCAGCTTTCTTATTTTCTCTTTTGAGCACACCATTGACCCTACCTACAGCCTCCCCCAGCTGTTTGTGTAGCTGCCTCTCATTTTGGAGAGTGTGTTGAGAGGAAGCCAGCATGATGGATAACAGGAGTCCTTTGACATACCGTGTCATTTATCACATAACAGCCTCAATCCTGCTAAGGTGGCCTTCTCCATATGTCACTGTCAGCTCCTGTGCCACCTCAATGCATCAAAAAGAAAAGTTTGAATATGAAGCACTGTAATTCCTAAGTCACAGCTCATTGCAGCTTTCCAGACATGAAGAACCATTCTGTCTATCTGCCAGCTTGTTTGTTTAATTTTCACTGTCTCGCATATGTGAGAAATTAAGTCTTCAGCGTGGAAGAAAACCAGAAAAAGTCAGAGGTCTAGCAGAGGGAAGGAAGATAAAAATCTCTAATTCCATCAGGAGTCCAATGTGACATTTTGAAGTGGAAAAAGAAAAGGCAGCCTATGACCAATAGGTGTTGAGGAATTAGTCAGAATTTTTCCTTCTTCCCACTCAAGGAAAGAGGTTCTCTATGGGCTGATGTGAATGTAGCAAGCTTAAAGCAATGCAGATAAGCTCCTGAACTCGGCTGCCTAATGGACACCTATCTCATCTCTTCCACCCCTTGAAGGGTACAAAATGCACTGAAAGCTTCCAGGAAAGCCTCTTGAGATTATCCAGCAGCTCCTGCTTTGGGCTACCTAAATTAATCAGAACTCATTCTGCCAGTGCAAGATTTCAGTGAGTCAGTTCCCAGGGGACTCCTGAGAATACAAACAAGAGGAGGCTGGAGCCACTGCTCCTCTCTGTCCTGCTGACAAAACCCAAGAGTCTCTGTGCAGTGTCATGAGCTTTGCCACACACAGCAATGAAAGCATCAGCCACCCACACTTTTCCATGACCCTCAAGGGATGGAGCCTGGCTCAAGTTAATTAAGTATAATACAGAGTTTTTGCTGCCTGGAGCACACACACCTCATCTGGAGTTATCTTCTCCTCTCCAGTGTGAAATAGTCAAGGCCATGACTCTTCATTTCTAGTCCCAAAACATTCCTGCAACGGGGTAAGAGCCCTTTTCTCAGCTTGTTCAAAGAAACATCCTTCATCCTGCCCTGCTCATGCCCAGTCTCTGCAATGCACCCCCAGCACCATCCAAAACTCTCCAGATGAGTCCAGAACAGGCTTGTTTTCAGTTCAAGTGTCCTTGAGTGACCCATGACTGACCACAGCTCTCACATCTAGCCAGGCAAATTGTCCTACCACCCATCCTGTCTGTGAATCAGCCTAAGTTATAACCTTCCTTTTCACATTCTTTTTATATTAAACATTCTTTTAACAGCTTACAAAGCTTACATTCCTGGCCCAAAGTTATATGAATCATAGACCTATTTCCCAGGTTAGATAAATTTGCATATTACTTCCAATGATTCAGACTCCCCCAGAATGAATGGTGTTAAACTCCAAGAATGATGATGTCATTTTGGATCACAGTAAGTGACTTAAAATATATGGTTTCCCACTTCCTTGGGGCATTGTCACATAGTTTTAACGTATTTCCATTTCATTTAGTTTCCTTCCAAAAGGATCACAGGCAAGCTACAGCTTGAAAATTAATCAATGGACATTTATTATGCTAACTCTTAACAGGATTACTAATATGAAGGAACTTAAACAAGAGGGTTTTTTCCCCAGGAACTGTTTACTGACAAAACCTCATCCTTCTATGTTATTCACATTGCTACTGTCCTTTCCTGACATCTACATCTTCTTAAAGAACCACAGAAAGGATATTAAGCACAATCTTCTTTAAAAGCAGTATTTCCACTAGTCATAAGTCAGATGACTCAAAAATTCCTATTTTTGGTGCAAATTTCAGTGTGCTGGAGATCTTTGAGCAGTTTAGCTTCAGCCAAAATAGCCTTCCATTTCTGTGTCAGATGGGACATCATCCTCTCGAATATTTGCAGTAGATCCTCTATATAGATATATTAAAAATGTGAAAAAACAAGAGCCTATTGAGCCTCCAGAAATCCTATGAGCTAAGTCACTAAAAAACCTTTTAAAGGCGTTTGTAGTCCTGTAGGCAGTTCTTTCCCTGAAGCTGCAGGATGGAGCTCTGAATCAAAAATATTGCTTCTGCTTTCCTTTGTCTTTCAGAGATTGGCATAAAGACAGACTTGTTTATGTGCATGTAGGGAAAGTAGAAAGCACAGGAATGATAATTCAGCTAGGGGCAAACCTTGGTCATTATTTGGGCCACTAGGCAATGGGGTTGAATTATGGCTTGCCATGACAGTATCCTAAATAACTGTTAGCAGGAAATATTATCTTACATTACAGAAACAATTACAAGAGTTAACCATTTGGAAAAGGAAATCATGCTGCTGAAGAACTGCCATTCAGCCACCACAGCTCACATTCCTCAGATTAAAATATAAATTTCAAAGGGAAAAGAAGATAAATCAATCCAAGTTTATGTGCAAGTAATGCAACATGTTTTAGGATAGAACACACCAAAACATATGCATATTTGTGTTGCTGATTTGCACAAACCCATTCCCTTAGGATGAACATCATAATTGAAAATGAGAGCACAAATGGCCACTTAAATGCCTAGACCCCAGCCTGAGTAATTGTGCATGCACACACATATCTGTTTTTCAAGCACAACTGCATCCTTTCAATCCTGGCAATCTGGATCAAAATGGTTTCTATTAACATTATATATGCAGTCACATGCATAGAATACTGTATCATTTGGACCTCAGAGTTTTTGGCAAACCTCAAAGCTAACTCCTTATTCAGGTTTCCATGAGGTTTAAGCAAGAATTAGCAATGACACAGTCATAGCTGCACCAGTGCTAGTTTGTGCAGAATTAGATATGTGCTCTTTAGGGACCAACCCACCTGAGACTGCGTGTAAAACTATGGTTTTGGAGCTACCACATGTGTTTCTCAGAGATTAATAAAATACTAAGGGAAAAACACAAAACAGAAGGGGGTTGATTGCACCTAAGTGATTTCTTTTCTGTGCTTTGCAACATCTGCTGCAGACCTGGTTGCCACAATACCTACTCAATGGCCTGAATCCAGAAACCCACAACATTCACAAAGCCATGGGTCCATCAGCTATGAAAGAGCCAAGTCCAAAGGGGGGACAGTAAGCAATGCCTGAAAGTAAAGCAGGTGCTTTGTTATGGCACTTTGAGATCAAAGATATAACAAATAAACTTCTGTCATCAGTCCAGACAGTCCAGAACAGACACTCTTCAGTTAAAACAGAGAGAGAGCTGTGAACACTGTCAAAGCCTGTTCATTATAGAATGATCCACTCCAGGTAGACCCCAAAACTGTGTGGGATCTGCTGCTCCAGCTGGATCCCTACAATCTATGGGGCCTGATGGGATTCATCTGTAGACCTTCAAAGAGCTACTGATATTGGAAAACCCTTCTCAATGATTTTTGATCAGTCTTGGGAATGAAGAGAGGTTCCAGATGACTGGAGACTGGAAATGTTGTCCCAGTTTTTAAGAAGGGCAAGAAGGAGGACCCCAGAAACTACAGGTCTGTCGGTGTCACAGGCTTGGGTCAGATATTAGCAAAAAGTTCTTCACCCAGAGAATGGCTGGGCACCAGAACAGGCTCTCCAGGGCAGTGGTCACAGCACCAGCCTGACAGAGTTCAAGAAGCATTTGGACAATGTTCTCTGGCACATGCTGTGACTCTTGGAGTGTCCTGTGCACAGCCAGGAGCTGGAATCAATGGTCCTTATGGGTCCCTTCCAACTTGGCATATTCTGTTATTCTGTGATAAATAACAGCCCTGAGCT
Organism: Brachypodius melanocephalos; assembly: GCA_013398615.1. NCBI lineage: Eukaryota > Metazoa > Chordata > Aves > Passeriformes > Pycnonotidae > Brachypodius > Brachypodius melanocephalos. The sequence goes on along the minus strand of VZSR01003798.1, from coordinate 5,793,989 downwards.
GGGCTTTTGTTTTGATAAGAAATTGTGTAATGAAAAGATACACTTGATTTGAAGTATTTCTACTGTTTACAGCAACAGAGTCTTTTTCTTAAGATTCTCCTTTTTATTTACATTCCCAGCTGTATTACTGTTACGAGCCTGAAAGCTCAAAGCCATTGATATGGACACTGTTTGATTTTTGAATAGACTGCATGCTGGATGAGATTACATCCCATTCAAAGCTATCTAAAGACAGACAGAGAAGTAGCACAGTTCAAGGGTGCCCTCACCTGCATGTCAGGGAAAGCGACAGAAATTATTGTGACTTCAAACACTGAGTTGTTCTCCACCTGAAATCCAGCATGTGCACAAGACCAGACAACAAAGTTACTCAAAAGCAAACTCTTTTGTGTAATATGCATGTTCTGGAGGGGAAAGCAACTGCTCTCCCACAGTCTTTGAATTGCCATGTTCAGCAAATTCAAATGGGTTTACAGCAAGACACTTGACAGGTAAATCTGCAGACTTTGGTTTGGCTATCCCATGCAGAGGGTTCAACCCACAAAGTGTCAGCTGCCTTTCCAGAGATCTCAGTCTAGCCTTTAAAATGTTATTTTTGTCATCTAAAAACACCCATGAGAAATACAGCTTAGTCTCCCAGAGCTCCTTCTACTTCGTGTTCAGGCCTCATGTCAACCCTCTGCTCTCACAGATGTGATCCAGACCTGCTCTGGCTAACATTAAATCCATCTAAGCATAGAATTCACTGCTGCTCAAACGAGGTGCTGGAGATTTCAATTATATAGACCAAGATCTATTAGAAAATTGGATGGGAGATCACCAATTTTTTTTCACATCACTGGAGCAAGGACTTCAAGTCATGATAGTGCACTGTAGAAGTGACTGATTAGTGCAATAAACTACATGGCTACATAAAGCCTCTTTCCCTGGTTCTTCTCATTTCTGAATGGTATTAAAATAGTTTATGAGTGTTCAGCTGCTTTGCACTTTACACCCTCTTATGTGCCATAACTGTTAGAGGGAAGACAGAAAAATCATCACTTTTTTAATCTTTGCCTTTTGTTTTCATGCTAATGACCTTTCGTTATCTAACAGACAATGAATACAGGAAATGTTCCTCAAGAAGTGTTTTCATTGATGTCATTCCTGTTACTGCTGGCAGAAGACACTACAGACCAGAGCTAGACCTGAGAATCAAACTTCTGCTGTAGGCAGTGCTCCGTGAGAGTCAGGGTCCCTGGGAGGACTGGTACTTCCCTCTCCTTCAAAAGCTGAAATTATGAGCATTTGGGGAGAAAAATGAGCCAACATGTGAAACAGAGAAGGAAACAACTACTGGAGATGCTGTCATGGGATGCACCTAGAAAGAATTGTTGCCCTCACACCTTGTTACTTCCTGGTAAAAAAAAAAAAAAACAAACCTCCCAACAAATCAACAAAACAGCATTACATGAAGATACTGATGTGATTATGGATTGCTATGCGTGTGTATTTAGCAATAAATGCTTTTTCCTATTGGCATTCTATGAAATATACATATATACACACAGAGCAGAATATAGCAGCTCTTCTCCAACTGAAATGAGTCCTTAAGTCTTTGCTGTTTGTGACAGACAAACAAAAGCAATCAAAAAGGTGAATTAGGACCTAGACTACGTTGTTCACTACCACTTCTCCTCTGTGTTCTGCTTCCCCAGACATTGAAGGATCCTATAGGATAAAATACAACATGTAACAGTTTTATATAAGGACACATCCACTGGTGAAATCCAATAAGCCGATTCCAAAACACTATGGAAAAGCTTCTCCCTTCTGCACATTGCTGAATATAACATAATTTCCAAAGAATTTTACATCATAAATCACCCCAATTTTCATGCAGACAAACACCAGCACAGTTCCCTGAGAGCCCCTACCAAGGTGATGATACCACGGAGGTGGGATGTGTTCAAACACTGATTTCAGAGCAGTGTGCACAGACCCAAGCTGCACCATCACTGGAGCACTTTTCCCTGCCAGTGTCACCCCCCTCCTTTATTTTCTCACCTCAGCTCAAATCTGAGCTACAGAACTTCAGGAGCCCTTCAGTTTTTCTACCCCTCCAAGGCTCAGAGCTGCTTTGCAGCATTAAAACTGTGCTGCACCTCTTTCCTGGCTCCCAGCAGAGCTGTTCATTAGGCTGTAGAAAAGGTTTTGGTTTCTCACCCTCTCATTGCAGTATTGACTCAATTTTCTGGTTTTTATTTTCTTGATGCTTCTGTGGGACATTCAGCTGGGTTTATAAAATTAGGATGGCAATTTGCTGAAACCACCGGAGCAAATTTTGCCCGTGTAATTACCCAATTGCAATCACACAAGCCATGTGCACAGGTAAACAATTCAGCTTCAGCTGGACCTCTGTAGGTACATTTTTGCACAGCAATTTTGAAAACATAAGCTCTCAAATGAAGCTTATTTTTGTAGATAAGGCTCTTCATCACATTTCTACAAACACCATTTCCACTTGCCAGTCTGTTTCCCCAACCCAAGGTCATTTTACATCCCCTCTCCTATCACAGTACTTCACCAGCTTTTAATGCTACACTTGAATAGCAGATTCCAAAGAGAGGGAAGGGAAAAAGTGAGAGAGAAATAAATAAATAAATAAATAAAAAAGTTAAAGAATAACATTAGCCAAAACACAAAGCTAACCCAACATAGAATTTTTAAAAGTAAACTAATGGAAAATCAGCTTCTACTTGCAAACCTAAGCTCCTGATTTTTTTGTTCATAAGCTTTTGAAAGTTTTGGTGCATATTTCACAAAATAATTATGTGTTTTAATACTTAAAAGGACTAAAAAGCCACATAAAATGAGAAATGTCATTTGGAACTCCAGGGATGTCCAGTTTTCATGGCGAAAGAAATACTGCCTGATTTATTACACAGGGTAATACATGAAGGTATATTACAAGAGACAATAACCTTCATTCCCAGGCAATTTCAGCTTTCCAGGTAGTGTGGATATTGCAGTAAAGTACTGGACATTCTTCATTGCATCTATAAAAGTGAAGTTTTTACAATTTCATTTTGTGGACTTCTCTTTTCCCATCCTATGAATAACAACTCCATCTCTGCATCTGTAGCTTCCAACAGGCTGTAACTCAGTTAAACAGACTTGATCTTGAGATGGGTGGGCAAAAGAGCCTCTTGTGATATTAGCTCAACTCCAAAATATTCAGCTTTGGTTTCAGTGTTTGATGTCTACCACAATCAGCTACAAGGTCCCATCCAAACTGAGCAGCAATTACATTTCAGTGTAAATTTGCTTATGCAGCCAGCTGGGCCAGGGTTTGCATATATGTCCTGGAAATCCGAAGAAGATATAAGGAGACTCCTGATTTTTAATACATTTCCCCCATTCCTGTATTGATGATACTGAGGTATCCTTCACAAACTCTAATCAGGTGCTTGTGGAAATCATTGCAGCAGGATACTTTCCCTGTGCCAGGATGAAGAAGAGCTGAAACTACAAAGCTCAGAGCTCCATAAAGGGTTTCGTGTAGCCAGGGCTGAGATGCCGGGTCAGGCTGCATAGGAGCCAACAGCCTAGCATCTTTTTCATCCCCACAAATCCCACTGCACAGCCCAACATCCTTTAATCCCACCAATCCCACTGCACAATCCAGCATCCTTTCATCCCCACCAGTCCCATTGCATAGCCCAACATCCTTTTCATCCTCATCAATCCCACTGCACAATCCAGCATCCTTTTCATCCCTACCAATCCCACTGCACAATCCAGTATCCTTTTCACCCCTACCAATCCCACTGCACAATCCAGCATCCTTTTCACCCCTACCAATCCCACTGCACAATCCAGCATCCTTTTCACTCCCACCAATCCCGCTGCACAGCCTGTGGCACTAATGCACCAAGTCCTAACAAAGCACCAGCTGCTCCTTGCCTGTCTCTCTACAGAGCCCAGCACGGGCACAGTTGTGATGGGAATAATATCCCACAAATGGGACTCAAATAAGCATAATAACAAACAAAAGGGATAATGACACACAATCAAGCTAACAAGAATTATAATATAATTCAATCATCTCATTAACTTTACTAAAAGCTAGCTTTGTACACCAGTCTCCCGGCTCCTGAAAATGTCTTCAAAGGAATGCACACATCTGATTACAAACTCACATGATCACTTAGGAAAACAGACACGAGTGCAGAACAAAGGGATTCCTTTCTGAGCCTGTGGAACAACCTGTTCATATCTAATATTCATGCCAACTTGAAAATGCAAGGTAGAACCCATCCAAAGTGAAACCCTTCCCAAGGCTAGAAGCTGAAGTGTTTAGTAGTCCAAGGCAGTAACATCACTGAGCCCACACCCAGTGATTTTTTTGTAGTAAAATTTCCAGGTGACCTTGCATCACCAGCATAAATTGTACAGGAAAGAGCACAGGGACACACATACAAAACTCACTGGGCACCTTTGCTGTTTAAAAGCTTACAAAGACTGCACGTGCTTTGGCAATTGGCAACTGGGAGACTGATGAAACACGGAACAATGCCTTGGATCCTTCCAGTTTTAAATATGGCCATTAACTAATTAGATTTCATGACCATTTAGAAGACAGATGATATAGCAATCTCCATTCTATTAGCAAGAACAATATGGTACTTCCACGAGAAACCTGCCAACAGGAGAATGAGGCCCCAGAATTTAAACAAACCCTAGATCCTGCCCACGCCACCCTTGTTAGTCAAAAAGCAACAGTTGTGTTGATCAGTTGTTAGGCTGGACACTGGGAAAAGCAGTTATATGCAACAAATTGTGTTCACTCTCAGGGTCAAACTCCTGAAAGCACATGGGATATGCTGAAGATAAAAAGACTTGTAGCAAAGCACCCAAAATTTCAGCTATACAGCTTCTGAGAAACAAAAGCACCAAGCAATAAAGCCAACTACTGACACAAGGCTGGTGCTGAGTCCCACAGACAATGATATCACACAGGCTCCTGTTTTAGAGGCTCAGGCACACTATAAATTAGGTGAGGGTGTTAAAACAACAGCTGGCTGCTAATTAGTCACAGCCCCCCTCAGCAGGGTATCAGCAAAGTGGCAGAGAACATCTCGAGTAAATTAAATTTTAAAAAATCCTACTGCAATCACTCCCCTGACAGACCCTTCCTTCATCTCCCCTCTCAGCTTTTTATTTATTGTAATTACTTTAGTAATAAGATTTGTTTCCTTGTTATTATATATATTACCATGTAGGGCAACAACAACAACAACAACAACAACAAATAATAGTTGGGAAGAGTTATAGAGCTTATTTATCTCCTTGGCTGTTATTGGGCCGTTGGGTGGAGAGAGAGATGAGGAGGTGGGGGCCTGGGAGAAGCAGTAAATAGAAAAGAAAGCATATTCCTCGGGAGCAGAGACATATGGGGGCATATTTACGAAGGAGGAAACATTGACAATGAATGAATAGAGCTAATAACTCAGGGGGCCCAGCAGCCCTGGCTGATAAAGGAAGGAATAAACAATCCTGCACTGGAAGTGCTGTCAGAAGGGAGAGTCCTGGGGTGCAGCTGTCTGCAGGGGGATGTTTATCACAGAAGGAGAGCCAAGGATGGGCTGTCACATCAGCACAGCACAAAGGGCCTTGGATAAAACTGGGGCACCTCCCACAAGCAGAGGGGAACTCAGACGAGTGTGTGGTGCAGGGCCAGACACCATTTCTGGTTGTTCCACCAAGGAACAATTCACAGAAATGAGAGCTAAGAAATACTGCAGCTCATATTTTATCTCGTGCTGTGCAGGCACTAGCCACATTTGGCACCCTAAGCTCTCAAATCCATCACTGCCCTCTCAGTGGAAGGCAACAGAAGAAACACCTGAAGCACCAAAGCAGCAAAGAGCTGTAAAAATTCCTGCTCCACTTGAGGAATATTAGCCCACACTTCATATGCACCTCCCAAAGCCAAGTATTCTGGTACAGATGTTCACAGAACTTGCATCTTTTTCATCTCTGAGGTCTTCAGGAAAACTCCAGCACACACACTCTTGCCACCATACAATGTGCATCACAGAGTACAACCAGTGTATGAGCATTTACAAAATGCTCTTTTTTTAACCAAGTATGCCTTGCCTTCCACATATGCCTACCCAACTACTTTTGGCAAGGTGGTGACAATTCAGGTGCAGAGCTTCTGAAGAGAACACGAGGACAGACTCATGGAGCATCTGTCAAAGAGCAGCACACGACTCCTGGAGCACCTCTCACCTAGAAAGAGATTCCATTAATTCAGAACCCTTTCCCAGCCTGCTCACATCTCTGTGCTATTCTTGGAGAAACACACACATCATAGATTAACCAGTCTGGAGAGAGCCCTTGGAGTGTGTTTGCAGAGTGCATGGCACCAATTTAGAACTAAACTCCTTCAATCCTCCGACCACAGAGAAGAAGTAAAGTGAAGGAGGGATGTCTGCAGCTGTACAGCTTTGTGTGACATCACCTCAAGGTTTAGTCCTTAAGGAAGCAGTTTTGCATCATAAACCATCTCCTCAGATCAGCCATTAGGTTTTTGTCCTATCCCTGACCCTTTCTGCCTCTTATTGCCCAGAGAACACAACGTGTCCATTCAGGAGAGTAAGCTTTATTACAGGAGAGAAAAAGGTCATTTACAGAAATTGTGTGTTTGGGTATAGAGACAAATGCGCTTCTTCTCCCCTTTCCAAACAGAAGGCACCAGGTTCCAAAGGTTAAGTGGGAGCACACTCCTTTTTTCCTTTGTAGTTCTTGAGAATGTAGAGTCCTAGAAGGGATTTTAGTGGGCATTTCCATCTCTTTATTTCAGTAATTGTCAAAAAATTGAAGGTTTTCTTTGTAAGGTTTGAGGAGGTAATGAACAAAGCCCCTGAGTAAACAAGGAACAGAAGGAGAAAATTAAAGGGGAGGGAGAACCAACAGAGAGGCAGAAAATCCAGCACCTGCCTTACCTTGGAAAAGCAAAGCTTACTCAGCCTGTGCTGGGCAAGGGCAGGAGGGAACAGGATGTTTTTAAAACAGATAAAGAATAGTCCATGGCAACATTCCAAAAGAAAAATCAGGATTTCCTCTACCTAGCTGCTACTGTGGTTACCCCACAGCTTCAAAGAAATCATGCGGCTTCCAATAAATTTCCTTCATCTAAAAAAGACTCACCAGCTCCCATCTCCACTCATTGGTTCATTAATTTACGAGACTCATCGAGTTCTTTTCGATGAAAAGCCTCCTTGATTCCACAGGAGGGAAGAACCAAGTGAGAAAAGGGAAGCAGACAAAAAGGAAAAGAAATACTAAAATCAGGTAATGGAAGAGGAAGAAGGTGGCACCTCTTACACACTCCCACAAGCCCTTACACACCACACACACTCTTAGATGCTACCAGTAAACCTGAGGCCCAGAACAAAAATATTTCTTTTAGTGCAGGAGGAACCAAGGCTACTAAAAAACATACATATAAAGAAACAAGAAGAATATGTGAGCCTCTCACAAGAGAGGTGTATTTAATTTAAATATAAAGGAATTATTTATTCCCCTCTCCAGGCCTCATGATCAGTAAAAGGAGACATGGCCAAGTCCCTGTTCTCCTGGTCCTATCCATTTAAAGTCTACTGAACCTTTCTTCATCACCAGATTTAATTAAGTTCAAGCTCATCTGCACCACGGAACACAAAACACTCTCCTGTGTGACACAGGCCTGGCCCATACCCTTCATCCAGGTGTCACTAAGAGCCACATTCTCTCTCCTGAAGGTCCCTTCTCTGCTGCACTGGTTCCTGAGAGCTGGAGGAAAAGGTCAGCCATTCCCTCCAGTGCTGCATCTGACGGAAAATTTAATTAAGTGTCGTGAGAGGAAAAAAAAATAAGGGGGAAAAGCCACAATTGTTTTTCTAGTTCCTTCTGTCTGTGAGAATCAAGAAAGCATTTGGTGCCAACAGAGGCTTTGAATACCCTGGGGCAGTACCTGGCTGTTCTGAGCAGTCCTCCCAGACTTCTGCAGACCCTGGGGAGAAAAGAAGCCCAAAAGCTGTGACTTCACAGAACAGAGACTGTCAGAAAAGCCCAAGGTGCTCCCTGGAGAACCACTCACCTCAAACCCAGATGAGTTTGAAACCCAGCTCAATTCAGCTGTTGCTCAGGATTTCCTTTTCTGTTCCTGCAGAACACTCGGCCAGCACAGCCCAACCCCAAAGCAAGTGTGGAACTGTGGCTTAAGAAAAGTTGTCCCTCTACACTTTGCTGTGCTCCAGTGCTTGTTCAAGCCCATTTTTCAGCTTTGACATTTGTTGTGTGCTCCTCTGCAATAAGCCAGGGGACACAGTTGTTGCAAACCCTGCGAGACCTCATCATCAGGTCAAGGCAGCAGCCACTGGTGGGATGTGACCATGATGTTCTGCCCTTGCATCAGGCAGGACCAAGAGTTATTAACTCCTTGCCATCCCACAAAAACCCAAAGTGACCATATTCCACTGTCTGCAGAGAGAAGGAGATTTGCTTTCCAGAAAAGTGCAAGCCTACCTTAGCTCAGTGCCCTCTTCAAGGTTTCACACAATATTTATTTCAGCTCAACATATTAGGAGCAGAGTTGCACCTTTTCCAGTCATGCCCAGGGAGAGGGGAGTTAGTGTGGGTGGATAGGGAGAGGATAAGGTAAAGAATGCAAAAAGGAATCAATATTTTCCAAGATCAGATTCAGCATCTCTTAGGAAACATGTGGGAAGGAAGATTGAAAATAAGGTGGGAGAAAGAGGAAGGTTCACTCTACAGAAATATTTCTGTGAAGATTTAAGAAATCCTTATTCATCCTCCCCCCACCAGGTTATACAAAGCATTAATTACAGCCACTTTTCCCCAAGCATATCTGCTTTGCAGCTGCATTTTGCCCTGCTGCTCCAGCAGAATGGATAAACCTCCATTTGCCAGTAAAGATCCTGTTTCTCCAGCACTACTAACACTCCTCCCAGGGAATTGAGAGATCATCTGACCACAGACACTATAGAACCATATGCACCTGACAAATGCAGGACAGCCCACCAGGCCATGTCTCAGATTCACATTTTCCACACACGACTGATAACAGGATGAATAAAACAAGGGCCAAAGGCAGTTCTCCAGCACAAACATTGATGATGAGCTTGCTGGGCACAGAGACAAACTCCAGAAAAAGCACGTCACAACTCACTTGCCGTGGATGACTCCATCAGGATTAAGCATGGGCACAATCTTGAAGATGAAGCATTTCCTCAGGAGCTCAGCAATGGGATCACTGCTCACCAGGAACTCCAGGGTGCCCTTCATCACCCAGCTGGAGTTGCTCTCACCAGGGTGAACTCGGGCTGTGAGAAACACGTAGGGACGGCTGCCTGCAAAATAAAGCAGAAACACCCCCAAACTAAACAGGACTTTCCTTTGAATAAGATTTTTGCAAATGAATTTTATTCCTTTTGAATTTTGACACCAATCCTAAACATATTCAAAGGAAAATACACCGCTATAAATTCCAGATATTTTCTCAAGGTGCTGTTTATAAACTGATCACAGATTTGGTCCTCAGAACCAGCACAGAGCCTGTTTCATCCTGATCCCTCTGTTTATTCTGTGTATTTAGATGTACCATTAGAAAGCATTCTGCAGGTGCAGGTTGCTGCCTCTCCAAATAGCTTCACCATGCTTTCTAGCAATTATTGAAAGTTTGATCCCATCACATTTCATTAAGATTTAAAAGGGAGCAAGAACTTATTTAATTTTCTAAGGTCCTGCTCCGCTTTCAGTATTTCACCATTAATGATTCAGAATCTTCTAAATATCTAAGCAGATTCGCCCACCCATAAGGGGCTCCAGGCTGCCTGATCTCTGGAAATAATTTGTGTTGTAGGGTCAAAATAATAATTAATCAAACTAAACTGACACAATTAAAGAAAATGCATTAATATGTTCGCCAGAGCTGCAGAAGTTGAGCACTCAAACCTAACCATTATTTCATAAGAACAAAACAAAAGGTAGAAATAACAATTCACACAGCTAAGGCAAGCTGTTGCTTTTGCTGGAAAGACTTTTTCAGTTTTATATCATATAGATGCTCACTCAGATTAGAAAGGCTGATTTGCAGTATCAGAAACTAGAAGAGTTCACCTGTTTCTAGCACTGCTTTCATGCATGGGAAACATAAGCTGTGGCAATTTGAGGTAGGGAAGGGGATTTGGGGGGTTGCTTGAAAAAAAAAAAAGCCAAAGTAAATTGAATTTTTACTTAACAGTTCATTGATAATCTCTACTGAACCTCTTTCAAAACAGACTTGCAACTTAACAGCAAAAGTTTCCTTGTTATCAGATATGTTATTTGCTGTTCCTGTGAAAAAGCCACTAAACACATTTGGTCTGGCTACAAGCCTCCAAAAAGTCTCAGCATACATATGCTTAGAAAAGACCAATTTTGACAGCAGATTCTTTGAAGATCCCATCTGTGCTGAGCACACTTCAGGGATGGGCCAAGGAAACAGGAGAAGGCAGAAGGAGACACCTGCCAGGCACAGAAAATAAAAGGAAAGGGGAAAGCAATTATCTGTCTTAAAGTGATCTTTTTGTGAGCATTGACTATCACAAGTCAACCTGGCAGATTTACTTCAGGGGAAAGCTTTATCTGTCAGGGCATCACAGCCATGCCAGGGCAGGTTTGTCCCACTCAATCAGGAAACAGAGCTCAGGCTCTGCTCCCTTCCTGGACTGAAGGCTCCCAGCTGACAGGACTGGGAGAGACAACAGGACAGAATGCAAAAGCAAAGGCATCAGCTGAGTGCCCTTGCAAGCAAATGCTGAATTAGCACTTTACACGCCTGTGTCCTTAGCTCCCAAAGCCATCCTTCAGTTTCCAAATGCTTTACAAATTGTTAATCCATCAGAGTAAAACAGGGAGGTAGAGCACCACCCCCAAAAATACAGATAGTAATAAAGAGTTGTATAGCTGTTTGTCTGACCAAGAAAAGGTTGTGTCAGAGCTGGTAATACAGGTGAAATGTCTCATTTCACATTCAAACAAGGAATAAGAATTAATTTCTCTCCTTAACTGTATATTCTGCACAGTTCTGCTCAGTGTATGCTTTACAGCATGATTTAGTTACATCACACAGGGACACACTCAGATTTGGAAATAATCCCACATCCACTCTTCCCTCTTAAGCAGTTGGTGGGCACTAGCACTGCACTCCCAGCTCAAAGAGCTCATACAGAGCAATCATGCTCTGGTCCACTAAAGCAACTGGGACTCTGTTTCTCAAAAGCCACATATTAGGCTTTTATTATTCTTACACCTCACCATACTGGTGGGGTTGGTGCATTTTCATCAGTGTGTGCCCATAAGTGCCTTAGGCACTTATGGACTGCAAAAGACTCCTTAGCTCCTGCAGAATCAGCCATTCTGATTTTTCCCCCCCAGAATTAGAGCACGCTAGTTCTGTTCTTCTCCAGCTAATTGTGCATTACCATCTACCTTAGTAATGCCTTATAATAGCAACAAACAAAAACCAGATTTCACAAAGACATCAGCTGCATTTTGCCATTTCTAAACATTTTCTCCTTTCTCCCATCACCATGATTTAGAGCTGTTTTGCAGGCTCATTGCTGAGCTAAACTTATGGGGCTGTGCAGTTATAGCTGGGAATGAGGCTCCTGAGGACTTCTAATGGACAACAGCTGTAAATAGCACAGAGCAAAATAAAATGTGCTCTCTTTTGCAATTGATGAATACAGATTTAACAACTCACCTCTTCTGGATATTGGTACAGAGCTCAGCACCTCCATTGAGAGGTTCATTCCTCAGTCAAAATAAGAAAAAAAATTCAAAACCTCTAAGCAACAGCTTTTTCGTGTCAGAAACCCAGGATAATTTGCCATAATTCTGCTAATTGCAATAGCACGGGGCTGGCAGAGACCTGAATTGTGCTGTTTCTCTCAAGACTCATCAAAGTCAAGCTTGTCTTACTTAGACTCAGTTTTGGAAAAGCTCCTGGAGCCTCCAGATCTTAAATCCCAGGAAACATGAGGGCAGGGAAAGAACAGAGATCAGCTACACTGTTCTCCTGTGGGTGACAACAGGAGGGCCCCATTGCCTGCAGGTCCAGCCAAGGAAATCTCTCTGTTCCAGTGAAAGTTTCCTTTGAAAGATCCCCTCCTGCCAAGCACATCCACTGCTCTGACATCCCACCCACAGGAGAGTCATAAGGAAGGTTTGTACAAGCAAGGAAACCACAGAGCTTGTTAACTGTCTGCTCCCTTCACAGGAGCCATCACAGCTAAATCCCACATCCAAAGAGTGCTCCCAGCCTGAAAATTAATGATGCAGCAAATAGAGCAAGGAGCTGATGACACGGCCGTAAAACTTGCTGCTCTTGAAACACCTGGAAAACAGCAGGAGAGGCCCAAACTTATGTTTCACAACATATCCAGTTACTTTGGAATTATTGTGCTAACTGCTATCAACAGAGCTCATGAAAGGAGCAAACAGCACCGGCCAGCCTACACTCAACTGGTAGCACCAGCTGTGATCTCTGCACTCAGTTCAGCTGCTTCCCTTCATTCCTGACTTCCAGCACCCCCATGACTGCAGACCCGACCAGATCAGCTCAGTACTACCCAGTACAACTCACTGGTTTATACTGGTGCCCAGCTGCCCTTCTCTCTCTGCTCTTTCAGATCCCCGTGGTACAATTCCCCATGCCCTGCTAAACCTCTGTTAAGGACTCACAACCTCGGGTTCTCTCATATACCGTCTCCCAGGACCAGAACTGAGCTCAAGCCTCCTGAATCCACAGGCCAACACTCAGGCAGTGAAAAATTCCTTTCCCAGTTCTGAGGAAGCTGCCAGGAAGCACAGGTCAGCCATTTATCTCTGCAAAGCTCACACTGCACATAACCTTCTCTGGGAACGCAAATAATAAAAAGAGAAAGCAGAGAAGCCTTTTCGTGCTACACAAAGCCTTATCCAACCAATCATGCCTCCTTACACTGTGTTACATTTCGACATGCCCGGGATGTAACATGGCACCAACAATACCCAAGGTGGGAGATTAAAGAACCACTGATTCCTCTTGCAAAACTTCAAGCAAGGAACCTTTGAATGATAATTTTACTAATGCATCACCTAATTCCCACCTCTCCTACTCTTCACTCATTTTTGATTGTGGATATATGCACGAAAATGGGAGCTTTGTTCTTCCAGTCCTGCTAACTTGCTGCTTAATCTCCTGCCTCTGAGGGTCCTCCTCTTGTCCTGTCATCACCAAGGTTCACTAAGAGGTGGCTTTGATGTCATTAATCGTGACATCAATTGGGGAATGAGAAGCTTGAAAGAAAAGAACAAAACCCCATTAACACAGCAGTGTCCCTCATCAAGAGGAGCACAGAAAGGAAATGAAAAGCAGTTCCAGATGCCCTGACCTGGGCTGCTGTTCTAAATTATTTCAAGCTGAGCTTTGAGCCGTGCCATTTGTAAAGGGACAGGGCGTTGAAATGACACAGAGCTGGGATTTCTTAAGGAGTCAAAGGGAATTATGTACACAGCATGTGAAAAATTCAATCTAGATCTGAATCTTGGGCTGAAAGTTTTCTGGCTGTGCCTCTGCATCCCTCTCTTTCCTTTGCACGAGCCCAGGGCCATTAAGACACAGGCTTCTTTTCCTCCTTTATGTCTAAGTACAGCCTGACTACCAGGAGCATTGCACAGATCAAAAGGCCAAGTTTGCCCCGGGACAGAGTAGAGAAAAACCGAGAAAGCAAAACTTTTCCAACTTAATTAGCTGTGCCCACTACAGGCTATTCTGTGAGTAAACGAAGGGTAAACAGGAACACCATCACATAGCCCTTGCGTGCATGTCACAGCTGCATCATGTCCTGGATACATCTGACATGCCCAAGGCTGCAGAGTTATGAAAAGCCAGAGAGAATGTACAAATAATATATTAAAGTATATTTGTAAAAAACATCAAATACTGGGATCACAGAAAACAATGAGCCTGATCTGAGGCAGAATCTGTCTCAGATACTTTTCTCCCCTCCTAAAACTTTTCCACCAGTTGTCAGACTTTCAAGTTGCCTTAAGACAGAATAATTCTTCCTTGCCCATCTCCCTCTACCCCAGATTGCTGTCTCCTTGCTGTGCCTGTTTCTGGCTGGATGTTCCAAAAGCAGACATACAGAGGAAAAATACAGTCTAGCAGGATCAGCTGTTGTTCCCCAGAATTATCAATGAGCTATTGCTTTCTTAAATATTTCTGTATTATATGTATTATTGCTGTTACCTAGGGCAAAGAAGTGAACATTACAAATCATCTTGGCTGCCTGTACTCTACCTTCGTAGCTTGATGGGAGAGTTTCAGCCTCCAAGTTGCTTGGCAACCTCCTTTTGTGTACATGTTTCATGAATTCATTCACCTCTGAATCAGAGATGATCAGGGAGCTGAATAAAGGTACAGACTGCTCAGCCTCAGTCCTGCTTGACCTCCTACTAATGCTGGGTTTGAGCTCCAGGAAATTGGTAAGCAAGTTGCCAAGCCTGTTTTGGGGAAGTTTCCAAAATCCCAAGCTCTTAAAGCAGCAGGAACCACCATCATTGTTTAGCAAGACTTTCAGTATGACTGAAGGCAAAGGAAACCCACATGAACCAATCCCAGTTCAAATCGAAGTATTCCTCTTGGGGAAGGTTGGGGAACGACTGAGCCTTATTTTCAGGACTTACACCCATGGAAAGCCTACTACAACCCTTTGCAAATCGCCTCAGATTATAGCTAACATCTCCATCCCATCCCAAGTGTGTGCACCTCCATTAGTCTAGCAGAAATTTCCAACCACTGCATTATCCAGTCCTGGATAAACCCACTCAGCATTCACTGGCACATCCACTGTCACTCTGCACACCCTCTGAGCTGCTCAAATATCATCAGACTTCAAAACTGAAACTATGCAGGTACCTTATAAAGCTGCTGTCAAGCAAGTTACCTGCATTTACCTCCTCCCAGGGCTGTCGCTGGCAGAGGAGCTCCTCTGCCTGGGTGCACCTCCCACAGCTGTGCTCATTGCTGCCATCCATCCCTGCTCCCATCAGCCACATTCCAAGGGCATGGGGACAAGATGGGGACAGCTGGCTAGGAAAAAATATTGCTAGGAAGGATCAGGGGATTACAGCAGATGAGATAGTGATGTAAAGCAGTTGCAAAAAAGGAGGTCTCCTCCTGAGACCCACACCAGGCAACATCACAGCCAACGCAAGGAGCACTCTGTTGCTTCCCTCTGCTCAACCCAGTGAGCAAAACCAAAGAGCTGCAGTGCTGTGCCCACTGCTGCCCACCATAGGTGATAAAAACTGATGAAAACTGAAGAGGTCATTGGAAACCACAAAATGTTTTGAAGTCTTAGGCTGAAAATTTGGAGAAAATGAGTTTCAGACACAGAAAGAAAAGGTGAACAGAGAGGAATGAGAAATAACCTTTAAATTGCAGAAGGCTGCTGTGTCGGCCCTCTCTCCTGATGGGTCCTTGTTCATAAGGTCCTGTGCCAAGAATCTCCACTACAGCACCCAAATCAGTGCCAGCAGAGGCCTATAGCCATATAAGTCATGTAGCTCCCTTGGAAACTTGGTCCATGATTCCCCTTATTCCTCTGGAACCATCTCTCTGTTCTCAGGGCTGCTGGAATTGCCATTCCAGTCCACAAGGCAGTTCTGCCACCTCCTGCGTTCCCTTTGATGCAAGGTATCTGCTTACTATTTAATGTTAGCCATTTTAAGCCATGTTAACCATTAGCCATTAATTAGAGGCTAATCAGAAATATTTCATAAAATATTTCATCATCATATTTTGACATCATTAGGGCTTCTTCCCACATACAGAGCAGAATTATTTATGGAAAATTCTGTCTTACCTGCTCATTTAGTGAAAGTCTTGCCACTTCAAAATTGAAGTAATATAATTTGTGAGATTTCTCTCATTAGTAATTCCAAAACCTCTCTATTACCCTTAAGATTACCATTTCTCAGCTTCTGCTTATGTATCCCTTGAAAGGTGTGAGCAGCAACCACTAAGATCAGCTCCAATATATGATCTAGGTAGGTGATGTAGGGAGCTCCAGATTATCTGTCAGAAGGCAGGCAAGGATCTATCATCCCCTGCTTCTATAACACACACATTATGGCTTTAATTTGCTCTGTGGCAGCAGGCAATTTCAGATACTCAAGTATTTTGTACTGCCATGGTCAGGCCATCAATCCATGTGTTTTTCAGTCAGCATGGGAGAAATGTAGACTGTCTTGCAGAGATGCAAGGCTTCTGAGACCTGGCAAGTAGTAAAAAACAATAATTTTCAAGTTAGGCATATGTGTGACTTTCACCTTCTGGGACTTTTGCACAAAGACAAAAAAGCTGAACTGAGAGAAGAACTAGAACATTGTCTTAAACTGTCCCATGGCTAAAAGAAGGTGCAGGCAGGAGATGAGTACTCAGAGACCTGAAGGACAGCTGCTGTCACAGGCAGGGTGCAGAGATCCATAGAACTATAAAATCCATGGTCTCTTTTCCGAGAGAAGGATTTCATCTGAAATGAAATCAGGCAGGAGGAGCAGACTGAAAAAGCTTCCATTGTCATAAAAATATCTCCCTGGGTAATCCACAGTGATGGAAAAAGGAAACCCTGATAATTTATGTGACAGTTTAATGGGATTTTGGTGACATACGATACTTTCGAAAGAATTTGCCCAAACAGGACAGACAGGACTTTAATAAAGCTTCAGCTCCAAACCAGCAATATTTTCACCCCTTGCTTTTACATTTCATGCTACACACCCACTGCTCACTCACAGCTCATCTTTCTCATGTGCAAGGCACATTTCAACACTGTGAGAGCAACAACTGCATTTTCTGGTTAGATCCCCTACCAGAGAGAGTATCTGAGAGTGTCTGAGAATTTGATCCCTAAAGGGATCAAGCTGCCTTTGCACCTACAGGGCAGAGCATCACTGAGCTGTGAACTCTGAGGCATGAGCTGCCCTCTGGCCATGTCCCCTGCTCTGTGGATGGCACTAACAGCTTCTGTGCAGAATTCAAGGGCAGCAGATGGACAGTCTGGAGCAGGAGCTGCTGGCAGAGGGGACGCCCCCAGAACACACCCCAGGAATAAATGGCTTTCACACAGTGAGAAATGCCTCAATCCTCACCTCCTGCCTGGGGAGGACACAGTCTTTACCCCCAGCACAACACCCTGTGCCCATCACTGCCACAGCTCCCAGAGCAGGCTCAGTGCAAGAGGAATTGCTCAGTGCCAAACCTGGGTGAATCCGGGGTTAATGGGATGAGACTCCACAAAGGAATATTTACACTGAATATCAGTGAGCCACACTAAAAAGTCTCCCCTGTGGAGAGGTGGAAGTTAACATTAAAACCACATTGCCCAGAGCACAAGAAGTCGTTTTGTACACAATAATCTTGCAGTGGCTGGGGACAGAAATAACCCAACAGGAATTTGTTTTCTTTGCTAACTTCAGTGGATTCGGTTAAGAAGCCCAAATTTTGCTAAATTCTCCTTCTGGGAAATCCAGGCATGAAAGGAATGGTAAAAAAAAAATTGGGTGAAGGCCTCAATATTTTGTCCACTCTGAGATGAACTCAGAACCTGCAATGAGGCCTGTGAGCCCTAAAATGGGCATGAGAAATGGAAAACTTCCAGTGTTTCTTTCACTGCTGGGAATAACAGCCAATTTTAACAGTTTAACACAAGTTTAAGTTGTGTTTTACCTCAAGCTGCACTACTCTATGGAAGACAAACTCTGTAGTTTATTATAAAAAAGCTCTTTATTCTTTATGCAGAACATATTTAAAACCCACCTATTACCACCTACAGCATAAAGTAATGTTTATTCTTAAATATGTGTTGTGCTTTTAAGTGGCACAGATCCATCTCTCCCTGACTTGAAGTCTTCCTCAGGGAATGACTTGAAAGTAGTAAAATGTATTAAAAGAAAGTACAGTCAGAGTTGCTCACTGTCAAAGTGATAAAATATCAATTTTTGTTAAGATAAAAAGCATCACAGATTGCCTTGATGGTAAAAATTAATTTTTTTGTCTTCACTTCATTTGATATTTATCCCTCATTGCTCCAGAATCAGTCAAGCAGGGAATGTTTCTTAAAAATATTATTCTGTATTTCTCCTGGAGTAAGCAAACGATGGGAATTTTAAATTGCATGTTTTCTTACATATAAAAAACTTAGAGGAAAAAGGAAATAAACAGAAAGTCTACAAAAACATCTTCTAATACTTCACTATGTCAACAGCTTCACAGTAAAAGACCTTCTGCAGGTTGACCTCATTTGTGGTGTCACTAAATTGACTTTTACATCATTGCTATCTATCCTAAACCTTGGAGCTGCACTGTCCAGAGATGATCCCAGACGAAATTCTTGCTTTCCACGAACAAGAGATCAAATTTTGAATAGTGAATCTTATCTTTGTGGCAAGGTCTTAGATGAACTCCCCAAATACCTGAGCAAAAAGATCACAAATAAGGGGTCAACATAAAAGTTTTTTTCAATCAGATCATCAAGAGAACAAAACTGGTGCTGGCCCAAGGATCTTGGACCATGACAAGCAGCACCACATTTCATCTCCTAGACTGCAGGACATGCTGTGTGACAGATCATGAGCAGAATGTGAGTTTTCCAAGAGAAATAGCAGAGATGATCCCCAAAGTTCCCAAATAAGTGCATGCCATATTTTTTTTCAAGCAGTTCTACTACGGAGATATCCTAAAGATGAAGAAGGAACCAGGCTGATGTCTGAGTCCCAGAGTACTCGACAAAACTGGTTGAACAAAATTTGCCACAGTGTAAAGCAGATAACATGCAGAAATTTCAAACAGTCTGTGGAAAGACACACTAAGCAGTCCCTGGCTCAGGTCAGTGAGTTCTTCCCTTCAGATGCCAGCAAAATTATGTCTGATGGGTGACATCTCCCTGCATCAATCACTGCAGGGAGCAGTGTCAAGTTAGGAAGAGTCGTCTGTTCAAGGAAATAAGATGGTAGGAAGGCTAGGGTGAGGGAAAATGTTCTTTTTATCCCCACGAGTTGCTACAAAGCACAAAAAATGTTCTTATGAGTAAAGGAGTCAGGCTGCAGAACAGCCTTGGCAGCTCCAGAAGAAACAGAAGTGGAACATGTGATGTCCTTCCTCAGCACTCCATGTATCACTGCAAAAGTGGGAGATTTCACACAGGAGAGCTTTTAGTTCTTCATAGTTTCCTAAGTGATATTAAATTTATTTAAAAAGCATTCTCCAGAAGGTTCTTTTCAGGCAAATAATTTAACAGCACAATTGATAACTCCTAATTGATAGCTCCTAGCTTCCAGATCAGTTTGGATTTCTGATGTGCAGTACACAGACTGACTTCATTAAGCTGATACTGTGATGTTTCCTCAGTTCCAGTCTCCTCCTGTGCTTTCACTCCCACAGTTCCACAGCAGAACTTTGAACTTTTCCAGCTGACCCTGCCCCAGAATCCTTCCACTATAGCTCACTCACTCTGTACAGCCTGTACAATCCACAGCAGGAGCTCCCCTCTTAACGTGCCATAAGAAACACTCCTATCAAAAGCATTATATTCCAGAGCATTCACTGCCACTTCATCTCCTGCTCTGTAAACTCTGAGTGCTTTTAAAAGAAACACTTATTTATATAGAAGAAAATCCCTGTAAATCATGGTCATGACAGGCTAATGGCTAGCATTGCAAAGATGATTTATCTTCCTGCTGTATCTAACAAAGCTTCTTATGTTAACACCTTGTTTTCAAAATATGAAGAGACTTCTAACTGATGTTTTCTAACTGCAAGAATATGCAGCTAATGAAAAATGCCTTACATCAAAAAATAACCTTCACCTGCCACCTAACACTCCCATCAACTCTCAAAATTCTTTTTTTTCCTCTGTATTACTTAGAGTGCTTCCCTCATGGATGAAGAAACCAACCATTCAGTCTCACTGCCTGTTTATAATCCAAATTCATTTTAGGGTTTGCATGCATTACCTGCATGTTTTAATTGGATATATTTTATTTGATTCCTGCCTATTAAATTACATTTGAGGCAGGTTCTATGGCCTCACGGGGAGCACTACCCTTTGTGCAAACAGCAATTTTGTCAGGGCTAAGCCTAATTTCACATTACATGTTGATAGGCTGGCAAACAAGGTCATGGTGTTTGCATGGCAAGTGATGCCCCAGCTGGTGGGAGAGACTTTTGGAAAGCTAGGAGAAGGTTCCTGGGAGCATTCTGATTTAAAGGGTATGATCTAGGGTATGAAATGAAGGAGGAAGCCATCACTGATGTGCAGTTTCAAGCCTATTGACAGGCATCCTCCATAGCTGGCAGGGCCATCATCTTTGCCAGCACAGGGACTATTAGCATATCATTTTTGATCGTTCACAGTTAGTGATGGCTAAAAATGGGGAGAATAGGGGTAGTGGGGACACCACAGCCACTGGCACGCCCAGAGCCCTTCATCTGTCCCTTGCTTTACTCTTGCAGCCTCTGGCCAGTAGATCTTTTTGAGGCTCAATTCCCATGGGCTCAGTTGTGCCTCGTGGTGACCCTCTAGCTGTTGTTTTTGTGCCCTTTCAAAATGCTTGACAGAACTGTCACAGAAGGAGCTTGGCATCTGGGAGCTGTGGCAGGCACGATATGACCTGATTCATAAAACACAGCTAAACAGCTTGGGCTGCCAGAGGCCAGGATTTACAGGACTGAGCTTAAAAACAGCCTTCGACTCCTGCTCTGCTAAATGCACTTCTCCACTCCACACAATGACAATTCCCAAGTTGTGTAAGTGTGACCTGCAACTCTGTGAAGTGACAAAGCAGACAAGACACCAGAGACACTAATCTTGTTGCAGCCTACACTGTCTGCTGCCACTCAGGACAAGAAAGGAATGACCTCAGCTCTGCCTGCACCTTTTGCACATGGCTACAGGGGTAGGATGGACCTAAATTTAAAAAGTAAAAAAGTTAAAAGATTTTTTTCTGTCAGAAATTTTTCAGAAATTCCCCCAGCACAGCAAGCACAAAGGAAAAAAAATTAAGCCAGAGAAAGTTTCTGCTGCATTATCCACTACAGCCTCATTTTATCATAAAAGCCTCTCTGCATTTTTATTTCCAGCAGGCACAGCCTGATCAGCAAGGAATTTAAGGACTTCCTGCCCTCCCATCCATCTACCTATTTTCTTCATCTCTACTTCAATCACCAGTTGCAGCCTTCTGTTAGGTGCTCACCATGGGACCTAAACATCCTCTGGGAGACCTGTCAAAGTCGCTCTGATGCCAGTGATAATAAATTCCATCTCACTCATCTTCTCTTGAAGCACTTCATAGACTGAAGATTACATGTTTCGAGTGTGCTCCAAGTTATGAAGGTAAGGATTTACAGAAAAATCAAGTAAGTTGCCCAAGGATAAAATACAAATCAGTCAGAGCTGGAAGCTCAACAGCTGTTTCCCAAGCTCCAGTCAAAGAATTCTGTGCCATCCACATTGATCCTAGGAGTGATTTTCTACATAACCCATTACTTCAAATCACTTCCTCCTCTTTTCATTAGCTATGAAAATTAATTGAGTTCTGCACTTAGACACAATCAGTAGAGCCCTCTCTCAGCCATGTTATTTGTCTTATATCAAGATCAGCTGCCATTTTCATTCTGGAACCCACCCATCCTTCCCAAAATTATCAAGCACACACACGTTTGCAGAGTGCTATGGTATTCCTTTATCCATCACTCTCATGTCATGTTTTCAGGCTAGGGGAAAAAGCAAAAGATGATATGAAAGTGGTAAGGGAAGAATGAGGAAATAAAACAGAATGTTGTAGTAGGTCTCTCTGGTTTTCTTAAAGAATAAAATTTTTTTTTAAAAAAAAGTCCCTAAGTTTTCACAAGTCCTTGCTTATCTATGGGCCAGGACATACCTCCAACCCCATTTTGACTTCTTAATTTACTCATCACCTCTGCCCACATCGTGTTTTAATAAAAAATTCAACCAATACAATTTAACCTCATTACTTCACAGCACCCAAGCTAAGCCAGAAATGTTTTCAAAAGAGTTTGTTAAACAAATTCAATGGAAAAAAATAGTAAAAGCTTATAAAAAGAATTGCCAAGTGGCAAGGAAAATTACTTTCTTTCCCCCCCACAGCTAAGTAACACGACAATTGCAATTGATAGAGCAAATTAAATTCTAAGCGCATTGGTGATTTGATAGATATAATTTTCCAAGTGTTACAGCCACATATTAAGTGCCCTGAAACGATACAGAAGTCCAAGTTTAGCTGTCTGGAACCCTGGTGCACTTTGCAGTATCTAGCATGTCACTTGTCAACTCGTTGATCTTATCAGAGCATTTGCAGTCTGAGCAGAGCAGCTGTCTCCGCTTGGTTTTTATTTCTATTTCTGCATTAGAAACAGGTGGGCAAGCTCAGAGAGCTAACACGTTTCTTTTTGATGTAGAGATGGACAAATCCTCTCATTAACAGGATGGCCTTTTAAAAATCATTATGGGGTATTTTTAGTCCCATTTCATTTTAGTATTTCTGTATAATTGCAGCCCATTAATCACAAATACTTGTTTCTAAAATCTGTCAGTTATAGGCAACAAGTAGAATCAGCCTGTGGCTCCTACAAACTACTACTTTCAACATATTGTTGGCTTATTTTACTGGGTTATGATTGGCTGCATCAGTCACACAGGAATGGATCTCATTCTCCAATTACAGAAATTAAACTCAGTTAAACAGGTCAGGCAGAAATCCACACAGACCCTTCCAGCAAAATCAATTTACAGGTGGGAATTAGAAATAGCAGGTGCTCAGAATTCCAGATACAAAAGCAGGAGAAGAACAAACGCATGCCACGTATTGCAAATATGCCTCCTCACTCGGTAATGCTCTTGAATAGATTAATATTAGGATCAGCACATAGAAATAGCATTTGATTAAGATCAGCACATAGAAATAGTGTTTGCTACATTTCACAAGACTGTGGAGCCCCTCACATGGATGTGGGCAGAGTAGCTGAACAAACTATCTGCTTGAAGCTCTGGCAAACATGCACTAAAGCTGTTCCACACAATCCAAACAGCTCCAGGCATTTGTAATACATGACTAGCTAGGTCAGCCTTTATCAGACAAAAATGCATAGCTTGGAACATTAAATCCAGAAATTAGATTGTTGTTTTCCAGAAAGTTTTCAAAGCCTTGAGGTATCAGCTGAATGACTTTTCTATTTTCAAGTCAGACGCAGCAGACAGTCTCTCCAAACCAGTCAGCCAAGATTTAAAAGCACCAAGAAAGTTCCCAGTTTAGAAGGATAAAGGTGAAAGCAATGAAAGTTGTAATGCCACCCACACTGTTTCCCAACAGTCTGTTAGTTCTGGGTGTTGAGGAAGGGTTTGCCTGTGCAAGCTGAAGCCTATTGTTAGGGTGAGAAATTCGAGAATCACAGGATCACAAAAATTCTACCTCAGAGTAGCAGAGTTCCCTGTTAGCAGGACACACTCTGGGTTCTGTCACAGCCTAGCAGCTCTTTAACACAAACTGTGCAAGACTTGACAAACTGTCCCCGAGCTGAGTTCCCAAACTAAAAGCAATGGTTTGCTAGAAGAGTGGCAGACCCCACTTTTTGCCAAGTCTGCCCAACCTTGCCATCCAAAATAGTTTGTTCCTACAGGATCATCAGGCATCAGAAAGCAATGTGTGTCTACCTCAATCTGTGTACCAGCACAGATTTTCTGGAACAGAAAAGAAAAAAACATTGAACCAGAAACAAAACTGCTCTCTGAGATGGCAGGAGTGGTTGTGTGGGTCTGACAGCAGCTGGTACATGTGCTGCACCCCCTGGGATTTCCAGCCACAGATTACTCTTCCGCAGGGCCAACCTGCCAGCTGTCCTGCTCCCAACTCTCTGATCACAGCTCACCCAGCAGTTACAATGAGGAGGTACAACCAAACGGAAAGGAGGACAACTGGCCACATTTCTACTGTTACAAAATGCCAGTTTCTTACCTTTCAGAAGCCTTGAGCACGGGGAACTTCTTATTGACGTTTTAATTCAAGGAGCAAGAGTGAGGCACAGACTGCCCCACCATTCATGCCTTACAGAAGAAACTGTTTTAACACAGGTGTCCAGGGGCAAACCCAACTGCCTTCAAGACAACCCACTTTATACACCAGGAGGTGCTCCAGGCCTTCTGACTTGTGAAAAACAACCACTCTGTGTAATATGACACATTACCAACTGGGCAATATTGTGACCAGATGAAGGAACCCCTTCCTGACCCTGGCTTTTACCTTGAGACACAAGCATTGACTCCTCACACCTTAATAAGCACATTGCCCCTATCAATATTCAACATCTAGTGACAATCTGACCCTAAAATTTTGTCCTCCCTCTCACAGCCCACCTCTGCCACATTGAGGAGAGATTTACCTCAGTTTAAATGCTTCTTTGACTGACTTACACAGCACTACAGTGACCTTTCAGCACATGCCCCTCAGGACTGTACGTGACCAGGATTTATGGCCAGGCATGGGAAATGTGCCACTCACAGAAACATGCTGATCTGGGTTGGTTGTTTTGTTTTGGGGTTTTTTTTTGTTTTTGTTTTGTTTTTGCCACACCGTAATTTGAAGTTGATGATAGAAACCCAGTAGCAGTTTAATGCTTGTTCACCATCTGAGGGAGTAAGAGCTGCCTGGGGGCTCTGCTGGGCTGTATTTCAATACCTTGATTGGCCATTGCACACACAACACCTGCAGGCTCCTCACAAACTGTTTCTGCCTAAGGGAGAGAAGATGATTTTTCTCCCTCTTTCTGTTAAGGCAAGAATTTGAGCAACCTAGCACTCCTGTAGAAGTTTGCAGATTCACTGCAATGAGAACAGGTCCTGGGTTGTTGCAAGACAGGCATATTCCAAGCAGCTGCCTATAAATCTCCAAAGCAATGTAAGAAACCCATATAACCAAACCATTTCTAGTTTCATTGATAATTTTCAATGCCTTGTAGCAAAAACACAAGTAGTACCACACTCCTGTGAGAAGACCCTTCTGAGTCACTTGACAAACCAATCAAGAAATAAAATAATCACGACTAAGATATGCTAATTTAGATTTTTCAAGATGTTTAATTCATTAGTGGATCAGAAAAGGCTGTTATGTTCTGGAAGTCTGGAGCATTGCCAGCCTTAAGCTCTACTGAGAGAATCATGGAATATCTTGGGTTGGAAGGGACCCACAACGATCATCAAGTCCAGCTCCTGATGTTCTAGCCCAAATCCATACCAACCAAGAAGATATTGATAACTTATGTTCCAGAAAATTCTGCCTTTAATCAGACAATTTCTTCTCTAGAAACAAATGCAAAGCTATAAGTCACTTGGGGCAGAAATAAGTCTTATAAATCAAAGAGGGAAAGGCAGCTGAACAAGTGCTGAAAAAAGTGCTACAAAATTTTCTGCTCTATGCCCTAAGCACAGAACAGCTTAGAAAAAATATCCAAATTATAAGGAATTTTATTTAAAAAATGCAGAACATGGCAGCTGAATGAAGAACACTCCAAATAATCTCATTTAAGGTGCTTATTCTGCCATCATGCTGCATTAGGCAGAGGGTGGGACAGAATGAGAGATTACCCTAATATTTACTTTCTCTCTTTGCTAAAAACACTGTGATTGTCTATGCTTCAAAGCCCAGTTTTAGCATCCTTGTTCAGTGTTTTCTGCCCATTCCTCTCTGCCTTGACTACTGGAATTCAATATATTAATATGCATTTTGCCAAGCTCACAGAAGGCTGACCATAGTGTCAAAGCTGTGCTGGCAGAGTCAGCTCCACCAAATACTGGGATTCAAAGAACATTTGATACATCATGAAAAACACTGGCCTCAGCCTGCAGACAACCATGTGTCTGTCTCACAAATTTCATATTCCATTCCACCAGCTTCCATCTTTATGGCAGCAGGCTGGATACTCAAACAGGAGCATCGTTTTGCAGAAATTTGTCTGCTCTTTCTGCAAGGAGCTGCCAACGCTGTTGTGACTGGGATATCAGAAAGAAAAAGTAGAAGAGATGTTTGAGATTGAGAGACAAACTTGAAAAAATTTCAGCACACACCATCAGTGTTGCATAACTGGAGAGCATTGCTTTGGCTTCAGAAGCTTGAGAAACTGTCTATTCAAGTGGAAAAAAAAAACCATATTCTCGATTCTGTAATTATTTAGCACTGTAGAACACATGACAACTTTATTCAGCCTTTCTTCACTGCTGCATTAAAACAGGATAAGAGTTTTCACAACAGCTGACTCTTCCTGTCACCAAAAACAAAGTGTTTGGTACAAAGTGAGAGAGAAATCAGCACCTCTGCCTGGAAGCCCTGCAAATTAGGAGAAAAATCTTCAAATCGAAAGAATACAAAGACACAAACCTCATTATTGCAGGTGCAAGGATAAAGGAAAAATGTTTTTCTCCAGTGTTCTATAATCATCTCAATCAATTTCTGAACACAGTAAAATCTGTTCACTTTTAACTATAATCACAAATAAGGGGAAGAGATAGAGAACTGATGAAAGGAAAAAGCAGAGCAGGTCTGTAAATGGAGCACTTGAAGGAAATGTAATCCTGGTGGACACTTTCTGCATAAGACTGCAATTTGGTCCACATTAAGTACCTGGAAAGCTACAAAAACAGTCTGTCAGAGACAACATCTTCTGTTCCTATTCAGTGGAAATGCCATCTAATGGGGGACCACCCAAGGAGCGGGGGCTTTCTTCAGTTCTCGGTTTCTCTCCTGAGATCATCATCAATAGCAGCAATGCTTCTTTCTTCTTGTATCACATTAGCCCTGTGGAAATGTCATTCTAAAAGCCTATCAGACCTTTCCACAGTCAGCACCCAGGCAGTTCTGGGGGGGTGGATTGGTCCCCATTTGGCAGACATGTGTCACCTGAGGGTCCCTGAGCAGCGGCTGTGCCGTCAGCTGTGTGCTGAGGGAGGATCACCAGCAGTAACAGTGAGGAGCAGATGTGCTCGCTGCTGTGAGCTGCTTCCAGCCAGCACAATGCCAGGTTAGCACTCCAGATGAATTGCTACAGGCAGCCCTTCTGCCTGCTGAAAAGATCATTACCAATCAAAGCAGGTCATTCTGCCTCCTTATTTCAACATTATTAGATGAGAGCTTCCTTTAAGGAGTGCAGTTTCCTTTGGGGAGGACTGACTCCAATAAGGTGTTGAACTAATTTGATCCCTGTTTCACCAGGAGATGTGTCATCCCCAGGTTTGAAAAAGTTATTCAAGAGAGCTCGAGCCTTTCATAATTAACATGCAACACTGGTTGCCACACGGGGAGCAGGCACAGTTATAATAACTCGGAGTCAATAATTCATAAACTATAATGCATTATTAATCAATTATTGAGGCCTGAATTACATTTAATGAGATTAAGCTGATTGGAGCACTAAGCTGTTTGAGTCATATTGATTTAATCAATGTGCCTAATTAAACTGTGTACATTTTCCACATGATCATTATTTCCCAGTATCCTGCATAAGTGGCCCCTGCAATTCACATCCTCTCCCGTTCTTTGCTCAGGAATTGCTCTTTGCTCAATTTGTATTTAAAGGTAAAGGGCTTGTTTCTTCCTGAGAAAAGATCAGAGCTGCAAAATAACAATCTAAATAGCTTATACACACAAACTGAGAAATGCTAGGATGGTTTTTCCCAGCAACTGTGCCTTTCTTATTCCATAGGCATAAGACGAGACCAGGTAAAGACACCTCATTAGTCTCACTTTAAACCTCATTCCATCTCCAGGAGCACCTGCAGATTCAATGGTATGAACATCCTACCATATCTATACCAAAAACATTACTCTATCCTTCTTCAGAAACACGCCTAGACAAAAAATGTGCTTCAAATCCCCGGGAGACAACATTTAAGATAAGCAGGTGTCATTACCTTTTTTTTGACAATATTCATAATGGTTTCCTCAGCCATGCATAAAGAGGACATATGATGACAGAAAAGCAACTCAAAGTGACAGATATTACAGATGTAAATCCATTTGCTAGTGTCATTTGCTAATTATCTGGGACAATTTGGGTTCACTTTAAACCACAAAATTCAGATCTATAATGGTACTCAAGGCTAAAAGGATACTCATTAGGTGTGTTGACTCTGGAATACATACAACACACTGAATAATCACTGTTATTAATGGGGCTGACAGCAGTACAGTCAGCCATGAAGAGAGTTGTGCAATTCCTCCGGGACTGTTTGAGTCATTACTCTGTGTTAGCACTAACCAGGATGGCACCCACAGTACATCACATCTCAGCAGTGTCCTGCCCCTTTTCCCTTCTCTAACTAAAAGTGAGAGCAAATCCATCCCAACTCAGGGTGCAGCCAGGAAACACCTCCTGAAAAACGCTCACATGGCAGTGTAGGGTGCACACTGTTCTTTCCTGACCAATCTTTTTGCTTTTGGTGGTTTTAATTCCACCACTCTGTTAACATTAGCAACATATCAGTGTCCTTTACCTTCTTAACAAGAAGACAGTTTTGTCACTGCCTGTGTGTCAGTGTTTAGATATTTTCCTTACACTTCTTTGAAGAGTTAATCTGTCCATTTGCTCTGTCACTTACAACAGTATCCTGCTGCTTGCAAGTTCAACTCAGCTGTCTGCCAGGGAGTTTAGTAGAGTTACACACTGCACACATGCATAAATAATACTGTGAAGTAAGAGTTTGCAAACTATTACTGAGTACACATACATGCTGCTAACACTGCCTTCACTGGGCTCTATGTGTGTGGCAAACAAGAAAATCAGAGCTCTTCAAACACCTATTAATTCATCAAGCGGGAAGCTGGCACCAGGATTTGGAAGTTTTACCATTCTCCTTGTTTCTGCATTCATTTGAGAATGCTCTGAAAGATGTTTGGAACTGCTCTCACTTCAAAAGTCCCTTTAACTCTCATCAGGTAGACCTAACACAGCCAGAAATAATGTCACCCACACACAGTCAGAATGGTTTTACCTTTATCACAAGACCATATTGCAGTTAGGATGGGTATTAAAGATATCTGTACTAGCTGGATGCTGAGTCTTCTTCATCTGGCAGGTGGCAGGAAGGGCAAGTTTAAAGTTAAACAGCAACCTCAAAAGTCAAGATAGACCCTCTAAGTTTCTATTTGTTCAAGTCTATGGAGGTGCAAAGCCCAGCAGGGACCACTGACCAGCCCCAGGTACCCACAGGCATGGATCAAGTTTGAGTGGAGGTTGTGCTGATTGGAACTGAGTGGTTGCATGAACAAGAGGAAAAGCACAGGAAGCCAGAGAGTTCCCAGCTCACCTCTTTCTGTCTTTGTATCAGTTTCAGAACTGAACATTTCACAAAAATTATTCAGTACACTGCTGTCATATATAAGGGCAGGTATAAAGAGAGGAAGGAGAAAGGAGCCTAAAGTGAATATCAAAGCCCCACAAAAACAAGGCATAATGAAGGAAAGAAGTAGCCCATTTTTCTTTCCTTCAGCATGGCTTGTGCTTCCTATTAACATGGTGCACGTTAATAAATTTAACTCAGACAAATTTAACCATCCTAGAACCACATTAATCAAAACCCTGACAAGAGCAATCTGAAAGAGTTGAGGAAGGGAAGTAAAGCACAGCTGACACAGAGGATGCCATGCCCTCAGTCTGCCTGGGCACTTCCAATTAGAAAATAACTCCTTCTCGTTGCACTCCTACCAGGCTGACCCTGCTGCCTTCCCAGTACTCCTCACCCACCCAATGCCTCTTTATCTGTGATGTTTCCTCATCCCTTCATATCTGTACTTGAGAAAGATTTAGACTGTTCCAGTATGATCATGTGCACCAGCAACAAAGTCCTGGAGAGGTTTGTGCCACTGGCATTGCTGAAAAGAAACTCTCAAGGTACAGATTAACACATGTAACAAAGGTGATATAAATTTGATAGGAAATCAAAATGACTATAGCTCATGAAAACTAAGCATTGGCCTGAACCAGAAGGAAAAAACAAGGGCTGTCCATTTTCATTCATTAGCCATGTACCAAGTTCCCCAGAGCTGGAGCTCCACGTTCCTCCTCAATCTGAAAATCCCATGCATGGAGACTGTACAAAGCCACGGGATTTATTGCAGGGAAATCTTCCACCCTTTGGTCTCTTCATATTTTGCTCTGAGTTGTTGCTCTTGAGTTATGTTTTTAGCATGGAAAACATTGACAAACAGGTCCTTCCATCGGCCAACACACTTCACAGAAAGATGGCTATGTCATACAAAATGAGGAAACTGAGAAGTAACTGCTGATCAAAGCCACACAAAGCAGCACAAATTAGACTAAGTGCATCCCCAAAAGCCATAATTATCCAAGCAACTCAAACAAAATAAGCACATACATGATTATTCAGATTTGCCTACAGGCATCCCAACAGCATAAAACATGGCATGCTGCCTTGCTGTTCTTCCACTTGATAAAACAATAAATATTTTCCTCACTTAGGAGTATTGGTGTTTACTTTAACAATCTTGAAAACTTGAGTGAAACTGTGTCGCTTTGACAATGTCTTTCCCCCCAAAAAATTTCTTTTTCAGTTGACAACTGAGGTTTCTCCATGTTCTGTTTTGATTGAGTTCCATGGGCTCATGGATAAATGTAGGAAGTCTGCAATCTTATTGTAGTGCCAGGCTTCAGAGGAAGGGTTTAGTGGCACAGGATTTCATGGCATTTCAGGGAGAGCTACAAGCTCCCACCGGCTTCATGTATTACCACAAGGCAGGAGAGATTCATTTTTACTGAAAATAAAGAGGACTTAAGCCACCTAATTGGGATTTGAACCTCAATGCAGTATATTAAACAGTCTGCAGCATTCAAAAGAAATACCTGTTGAAATTGTTCATAGATGCCTTATGAATCTTTCAGCAAACCTGGGCTGAATAAGCAAGCCAAGCCTTGTCTTTGCAGACAGATTAACAGCCTTTGAAAACCTGCCAGGCTCTCTAACACTGCAAGAAGCAGAATATACTCAGAATATACTCCAAGAACACAGTGCTCCAGAAAATGGCCATGCCTCCCAACATGGTCACATTTACATCACAATACTTTCTTGAAATATTTGTGGGTTTTGGTTTTTTTGCTAATCCAGGGTAAAAGCTGAATTTGTCATCAAGTTATTACAGTAAAAAGGTATGAGCTGTGGATGATCACACTGTAATGTCAGCATAGCTGCAGTCGCTCTGCTCTAAACCTGGAACAAAAAGGATAGCAATAACTTTCACCAACTCTCATACTTCAGCTCCCTTTTAGTTTAGGAGAATCTGCAACAAGAACGGTGGCTCATGTCACAGAATCCCTTTGGATTCTTCTAGCCTAGTATCTAAGTGAGGTAATGAAAACTATTCCTTTAACACCCAAAAATATCTTAAGACAATTTAAATATTCACAAGCCTCAAAGATCTCAACCTGTGTTATGTTTGAAGAGATTAAAAAAAAATTTAATTGTATACCTTATTCCTGATTTCAGAAAAAATCAAGCTGCATATTAGTAGTTAATGATTTAGGCTCTAAAATCAAAACTAACCCAATGTGATGCTAATCAGAATCTTATCACTTGTTGAGTTACGGAAACGTGTATATCTTAATCTTGTTCATCAAGTCCACTGAAAGTCTAATTTTTTGGCTCTCACAATGAGAAATAACCAGTTCTAGATATCAAATGGCAGTTATAATATTTACTATTAAACAGTACATCATCAGTATGGTCTCAGACAGAATGCAAAGAGCTATATGGTGTCCAGATGGATCTACTGGGCACACTGGAGGAGCTGGAACTTCACCAGAACACTTCCATTGCTGGTCCAGCTGGGAATGATTTATCTTGGTCGTGGTTTGGTTTTTTTTTTTTTCAAATTTAAGATTTCAAAATACACAAATAATTTTAGTATAAAACATAAAATACGAAAAAACCCTCGTTGAATTAGTTCTTTCACAGTTTTTTGCTCTAGGAGATATTTTATTTTGAACTTTTCAAATGCTTTACATCACTAAAGAGAAATTAGCAGTGCAAAATGGTATCAGTTCTCCTCCCTCCTCCACAGAAACCTGTAATTTTTAAAGAGCATCACAATTGGCTATTCCTTGTATTTATATTCCTTTTTCCAAAATGAGAAAGACAAGAAAATCAGCATGTTCACAAAAGAGGTTGTTATTGTCACTACTGACATGAGCACAACTCACCAGCATCTTTTTAACGCTTCATTGGGCTACTTACAGAATTGCTCCAGGTCATCTCTGTTTTTAGACTCAGGCATGGCAGTGATTGTGAGCAATGGGCATGGATTCCCTCCTAGAGTCTGGCAGAGTGTCTGTTGCCTCCAGTAAACCTTCTTAGGGTTCCTATTTTGTTCCAGGATATCAAGATGGGACTGAAAAAGAGGAAAGGAAGCAGATTTACAAAGGAGTTCACACTCTATAAAACCTGGTTTTATTCCGGTAGCTGTACATTATTTTTGATATTAATTTCATATCTTGCTAACTTCCCAGCTCCTCTCTTCTGCCAGTTAATATCACCACCTTCTACATCCCACAAATATACACAAGCCATTCACAATGCATCCCAGTTCACTGGAGCTGCACAGAATATTTATTCTTATACCATGATCTACTTCAAGGTGTCCCTTTTTGTTGCAGAGGGGTTGGACCAGATGACCTTTGAATGTCCCTTCCAGCCCAAACTGTTCTATGATTTTGCCTGAACAGTTCCTAGATGCTTTTGTTAGCATAATGAAATTTCTATGCATACATGAAATCCAAAAGAGAAGAATTTACTCTTGATATTTTAATAAGGGTTTTGTAGAAATGTGAGAAAACTCACCAATTTTGAACATTTACAGGATTGATTGCTTAGCTGTCAAGCACATGCCAGTGAAACTCAGTGACAACTCCATATCAGAGGCAGCCAAAAAGTTTATATCGAAACAACATTTTGTACAATCAGTAGTGGGAAATTTGAAGAGTGTCTTTCCAAGAAGTTGTTTAAAAAGGGAGATTTTTCTCCCCACCCCCAAAGTTTATGACAGCTTCAAACAATTCTAAAGTCCAACAGCCTCTTGAGAAATTTGAGAAAACGAACTGGCAGCTTAGAAGAAAGGCTTTTTGGAACAGATTACCATTGCTTCATTAGACACAGAGCCACTTTTCACCCACACAGCAGATGAAGTGTGGTTCTCTGTTTGCATTGCAATTGATGAGTGTGAGTGATGCCACTGTGGGGTGTTGCTGAGTGTTGTGGAACTCCAGTTCCATTGGTGGGAATAGGTGCAGTGAGCACACTTGTCCTAACACTAATTAAAACACATCAGTTCACTCAGTGACCCTCACAGGGTGATGGTTTGTCTCTGTGAGGCAGGGTTAGGTTTTAATCCACATTTATGGGACACCACATTCCTGTTCCTGAAACCTGGAGGCTCTTGGTCTTTCAGGCTGATTTCCCAGCATCCAAATGGAGCCAAGTAAACACAGAACTGAAATTTACAGCCAGCTATGTTATAAAACAATTAAAATATAGCTCTATAAAGTAAATTCAATTATTAGATGCATTTAACAATCTCACATAGATACAGGGAACTCAATATCATCATTTACTTATGTTCCTGATACCCAGTGAAATTTAATTGGGTATAGCTACCACAGAGATTTGAGCTAGATATCAAAACAATTAATATCGGGATGTAAAAATAGATAAATTACTGTTTATAAAAGAAACTTAATTACTAATGGACAAGAAGTAATGAACTGCAGAGTATATCCAGTTCAAATAGGATTCTGTAATATTTCCTGCAAATATGCCTATAACCATTAAATATATATGATATTTTAAAACATTTTTAAATTACTAACTCCACATAATTTTTTTTCTTCTTCCCCAAAGCACTATCTATTTAATTGAGCCCTTGGGTTCATAATCACTTTTAATTTATTATTGATATGTAAAACCAACACACTTCACCAGTGGACAAATGCTTTAAAATGCAATCTACTGATGCACAAATCTGATTTAGTTTATTTACAGCAGAAATAAAAAATTAAATGGAAATGCGTGTAGTGCATCACTTGACATTTTAAATTAGCCTAAGCAAAGAAGCCTTTCAGGATTATTGTAAGTAGTGATTTTGCTTTGGCTAGAGCTGGACATGAAAATCTATCAACCTTTTCCACCCATAATTCCCATTTACCAAACTTTATGGTCATTATTATGTCCGACTTCATTTAAACTTTTCCTGGGGCAAAATTCCCTTTAACTTCAAGGAGCATCTTATTTGAAGAAAGAGTGAAATATTTAAAGACCTGGTCCTGTAAGCCTAGGAATAACACCTTTTTCATCTCTACTCTATTCATTCAGGACCAGGTGAGATATTCAGTGATTCCCAGAGCACATAAACTCTCCAAATCTCTCTTGATTTGTGCCAGCAGAAGATAGAAATCAATAACAGTGAAATAATGATGAGGCATTGCATTTATGTGAAATGTATGGTGGTGAACAAGTCCAACAATTCTTCAGTATTGCATTTATTTTTTACCCTGCATACTGTAGATATCTGTGCCCTCAGGGCTAAAGGTCAAACCCCACCCCAGGAGCATTCCCCAAGGAATTTTAGGAGGAACTGGTGACTGATGAGAAGTGAGCTGGCAGACATGCTTTGGACTGAAGGCTGGACTGGCCTTCTTCCAGATGCTGGAAGCAGTTTCTTTGAATGTCTGTAATGGGATGCAGAACAGTTGACAAGAGGCTTTCTCGAGTGGGAATCAATCTGAGCCTAACTCTGCCAGCGAGTCCTGGGGGAGGACACGCCCCTGGAAAGGACAGCCTCCAATAATACCTGGTTATGGCAATCTGATATCAGTACACAAAACAGGGTGATCCTGAACTCCACCAACCCACACCAGCAAGTATTGCCCAAAACAAGGTGTGTTGTTAATGGAAACCGGGGTGAGAAAGAAGGGAGACTGATCTAGTGGAACTGTGTGGTTTCATCTGCAGTAACATCGTTCTCATCTTCAGCATCAAAGCAAAGCTTCTCCCAGAACTATCATTTCACTTCTTTCATCCTATCTCCCCTTCAGACCTTGTTCCTCCCTACATCAATTATAGAGGAAGCACATTGAATGCATTTCCCAGAAAATTCCCATACCATCCACACCTTTCCTCAGAAAAGGCTGTGGAAAACAAACCTGTGCCCACCAAAGACCTTGGCACAACTCAATAATTGAATTGATGTTTTGGAGTTGTATTCTCTTAGTTTCTGTAGCACAGGTGGGGGTGTCACAAATTCCTACTGACACTGCAGCTGGCACCGAGGAAAGCTGGTAAAGTATCAGAGGAGGTCCAGCAGCCTGGTAGCACTGAGTTCAATTTTAATCCACCACAAAGCTGGGGTGCTACCCTGTGCCAGGAGGAGGACCAGGCAGCACATCTGAATTGTCATTAGGTTTAGCCCCCTTCTTTCCAGCCTTCAGGAGGAGGATCCTGCCACCCCAAGTGAGTGGAGACACTTTTGGTTTGTATTATGACAAACCTAATGGTTTGTGCTCAGCTTGTCCCACAGAGAAATTCCTTTTCTTCTACAGCATTCTGGGCTTTACAGCTGGCAGGAGCTGCAGCTGTAGCAAAGTAATTTCACCATCATGATCACAGAATGGTTTCAGTGGGAAGGGACCTTAAGGATCCTCTCATTCCAAGCCCCCTGCCATGGGCAGAGACATTTTCCACTATCCCAGGTTGCACAAAGCCCCATCCAACCTGACCCTGAACACTCCCAGGGATGAGGAGGTGTGAAAGCAATCCTCTGTGTCATCCCAAAATCTACACACACCCAAGCAGCTCCAACCTGTCAGGGCCATTATCTTATCTAGGTGGACATGTCAGTGTTACCATCATTGTGGAGTAGGTGTAGGGGTAGTGGTAGGCCAGGTAGCAGACATCATCTTTGTGAGGGAACTTGATGCTGAAGGTGAGGGTGTAGTAGAACCTTCCCCTCACACCTCCTCCGGCAGTTGCCCTGCAGCGGTAGTGGTTTCTGGAAGAAGAGAAAGAGGAGGAAAGTAAATGTTTTTCGCTTCTAGATGTGCATTTGAAGCAGCCAGGAGAAAAATAAGCATTCAGAGAGGCATCCACACAACAAGACAAAGCCCAGCAGGGAGTTAGGAGGCAGAACTGCACTAGGAACAGCCAGTCATGTGCTGCTGAGGGATGGATCACTCCCCTAGGAAAATAACATCCATTAATGCTTCGTTTTGTTAAGATGCAAATAAAGAAGCAGTCAGCTAATAGCAGCTCATATAGCAGAGTCCAGACATATTTAAACTATGCATTCAGCTAAAACTGCTATGTTTTTTCAGTTATCCACATTATCTTGCTCAGAGATGCAGGTTCCTATTCACAGCCCCGAACAATGCCATGAGAAAATATTCTGCAAAAAGCCTGGAGATTTCGAAAATGTGAATACCCTGCCAAACCAACTATTCAGTTCCACCACAGGAAGAAAAGAGAGATTTCAGGAATAAAAATAAATAATAAATAGGACATACATAAAAATATTTCAGATAACAGCAGAAGCACTTTGCTGAGTAGAAAGAAGATGAGAGTGGGTTTAGGTAGAGACTGGGCATGAAGGAGAAGTGACCTCATACAGATCTGCCAGCTGTGACCTACTAGAAAATTTCTTTGTATCCCTCGTTTTTGAAGACTTGAGCCTCTCCCTCTCAGGGAGCAGTGAGGACCAGTTGCTGCCTAAAAAACAGGGAGCTGAGCTTGGTACAGAAGACAGAAGAGCTGGGAACTCTCGAGGCAGGGTCATCTGCCACAGCACCTGATCAGAGCATGCCTGGGGACAGCAGAGAGGTCCAGATGATCAGACAAGGTTGTGGTGGTGAGGCAGGTCTGGGGTGAAGCAGCAGGTCAGCTCATGGGTCAGGATCCAGAGCAGGATGTGTAGCAAAGCAGGGACACAGCAGTGACTGAGCTGAACCCTCACCACAACAGAGCTCTGGGTGAGACTGGTCAACACTGGCAAGGTCTAAGAGAGCACAAATCCTTGACACTGCCTTCAATAAAACTACAAAATCTCATAGCAAGCTTCTCAGTCTAGTGTCAGGACCTGATCAGGAGACTTACTCTGATGAAGAGATTACTCCAGGCTGAGTAGGAAAGTTTTCTTTCAGCAGAGATGAAGTGGCAAATCATGCACTTTAGGGAGAAGCCTCAGAGCAAATTGCATCCATAAGTACATTTCAAACAATATTTTTCCCACATTGCACCAATTACGCTGTTGCCAAACCTTCTGATTCTGAAGGACTCTGAGGTTTCTTTGACAAATGTTATCATCAATGTTGCATTAAAATGCAAAATAGAAGAGGCAACCAAAAGATGTAATTTCAGCTCCTGAATTTTACAATACTAGTTTATTTTACTGCTCCTCATTTTTATTCAGAGGGGTGGAGAGAAAAGATAATTATTCTTGTCAAATTCTCCAAAATAATCAGCTCTTTTTCATAAGGGAGAGACAATACAATGCTGCTAGGTTTTCACTTGAATTCAAGAGTTTGGAACATGTGGGGTGAGTGACACTGGCTGGATCAACAGATAGTGCAGGAACACTGAGTCATAGTAGCAACCTGAAAATCCTCTGATTTTATTCTCGGTTGAAACTTTCACCCCAAACATCTCCTTTGCAAATGAAGCACCTTAACATTGGACAAAGAGACTCAGAGAGAAAAAAAAAATTCAATCAACCCATTAATATAGAAACACGAACTTAGCATTTATATATGTATTTCACTGGATCGAGAGTTAAAGTCTGGTTATTTTTTTTTAAGTCAGAACAATGACATTTAATATAGCTCCTGTTAATTTTGACAATGAAGGACAATTAAGAACCATTTCCTGCATGGTGCAGAAGAAAAACTCTCATCTCCATAGCCTCTATTACACTCAGTGTCACTTGGAAGGTTACATCACCTTATTCATAAGGAGTGGTCACAAAAGTGCTGAATTCTTCAAAGTTCTCCCCTCCAAGTTCACATTTGTAGTTAGAGGTGTGGGAGGAAGCAGATCTCTGCAGCAGGTACTACCTAAATATCTAATATAGACATTATTCCCCCCGTCCCTAACGCTCCAGAGCAAAGGCTTCTCCCTCTGTAGTCAGTAATTCTGCAGCCAAGTGTCCTCTCCTACCTAAACTGGCCACTTTAACCCAGGGGTTTTGCAGCAGGAGACACCTCTGACCTTGATGCTCCACTGGTAGCTGAATATTCCTCATTCCTGCCTGCTCAGACATGATCCCAAGGGCAGGGATGCACAGGGATGCTCCCACAGCACTGCTCAGCAGCACATTGCATCCTTGTTCCGAGCATCTCTGCTGTTCCACCTAACCACCCACCCAGAAAAGACGTTTCCAGACTTTTGAATCACTTCTTGACATCTGTTTCAATCTACAGCAAGCTACCTTGCAGTAACAGGAAGTTTACAGGTGGCTTTGGGAGGCTTAAATATTCTTCACTCTTGCATTAAAAAGAAAAAAAGCCCTGTGTGTAAGCAGTGTAAATGATCATGTACTTTTACTGTGTATAATCTGGTCTCCTCACAATCCATCATCCAAAGCAGTAGCTCTGAATATTTTTAAAAGAAACCTAAAAAAAAAAAAAACAACACATTTTTCCTCTGTGCCTCCCTCTCCTCCTACTGCTGTCAAGCCAAAATAGCTCTATTGCTTCCTTTTTCCTCCACCAGATTGATGTTTTTTAGTTCCTCACCACTTTTTCATCACTACACCCTACCATATCAGCATGGAGCCTAAAGTAACAAGAAAGGAAAAGGAAAGGAATAAAAGACTGTGGCAACATCTGGTCCTCACTACCTTATTTGTCTTCTCTTTCAAAAATATTTTGAAAGTCTCTCATGCTTTCTAGAAGCCAACACACTGGTTATTGGAAGGAATAAAGGAGACCAAAGTGAAGTTTTCTCAATGACCATTCCAGCTGTATCTACTGAGCCTTTCAATCACTCTGTAGCAATAAATCACTTTGCCTACTGCTGTCCTTCAGGAAAAAAATGCACAAGTATTGTATTTCCAGCATAACAGTGATGAAGAGTTAATTAATAATAATTATAATACTACTTATCTTTTACTCTGCAAGATAAATTTTGAGGTTAAAAAAAAAATCTTTGCCGACACTATCTGATTAAAACATGTCTCCCCATTTATCAATTCCATTCTTTGGGTGGCAGATAAGTGACTCTAATTTTCCACCCTTTGTAGGTGGAGAAACAGACATAGACAGGTGAAGCAGCTTGGACAAAGATGCAGGCAGGAAAGCAGCTGGGCTGTATCTGAGGAATCCAAAAGCACCAAGTGATTCAGGAACAAGATCTCTTGGCCATCTGATCTTTAGGCTTCCTATCTGCAGCATTTAGTGTTGTAAAAAGCACCGTTAGATGATGCAATATGGCATTTTCAGCTTAGATTAAAATGGCCAAAGAAAGTACCAATATCCCAGACTTCTGGGCCACTTCAAAACCCTTCAAAACTTTCAAATGGAAAGTAAAATGTTTCTCCCTTCCAATCTGTTGATGTATTCCCTTGGACCAAAACACTTCTCTCCTGGAGTTTGGTGCCCTCATTTTCCATATCTGGACCTCCTTATATCTCTAAGTGTGGTTATTAAGTGCAAGATACTTTAGCAGCACCCTGATTCATACCATAAAAATCAGTATTTAACAATTTACTGGGCATGGCTGTTATTTTGGGGTCTGCCACCTTGGAAGGCAGAAAATGCACAACACACCTTCCTTTCCAAAGGGTAAACTCGTGATAAGGTATTTTTGTTGTCAATATTTCAGTCAGAACCCCAGCTGAAGCAGAATATCCCCCCTGCCATTGTGCCATTAAGGTGTTCAGTCACACTGCAAAGGCCAGGGGCTCTCAGAGTGATGCTGATGTCTCACCCTCTCACAGACATCATTAGAGCTGAGAAGTGACCTGCTAATGTTATGATGTTTATTTCATCAAATGTGATTATAAAGACGCTGAAAAGAGAAGGCCTAGTTCTGACATCGTTATGATCACTAAACAGCCAAGTTTTTAGTGCTGATGTGAGAACAAAACATTCCATGTACCTCATTACTATCTGACCTGACTACTGTCTGAAAAAGCTGGAGGTTAGATAATGTGCTTAGAATGAGCCATGAAACCAAAGGCACAAGCACATTGTCACCAATTCAACACTCAGCTGCCATTGTTCCTTAAATAATTTGCCAGAAAGGAATATTATTCAGTGCATAAAAGCTGCCATGACAGCAAGAGAATTAGATGATCTTATTGTAACTGCAACTGTTTATCATGGGTGTATCCTGTCACTTCACAGAGAGGCAATAAAATAGAGCAGAAGTGTCACTCAGCTACTCTTTGACAAGAGCTCTGCCAGTATTCTCCACAACATAAAAACTCTTGTGAGACGTATGAGAAAGGTACACAGTGACACAGCTGTGCCATCACATTCATCTTTATGAGTGAACTACCCCATCCTCGGGGAAAATGAATG
Source organism: Brachypodius melanocephalos (assembly GCA_013398615.1). Lineage (NCBI taxonomy): Eukaryota > Metazoa > Chordata > Aves > Passeriformes > Pycnonotidae > Brachypodius > Brachypodius melanocephalos. The sequence continues at coordinate 5,753,269 of VZSR01003798.1, read as the reverse complement.
CCAAAAATCAGCCAACCTGCTCCACACAGACATCTCACCAAGGAGCTTTTCCTCTCCTGCCCTTCAGCTCAGAGGTGTTTCTCTGCTACAAAAGCAATTAAAGGCATCCCTGGATTCCTCTGTATTTTTGAAAGTATATCACTCTTTTCCCATATTTATTAATAACTCCTGGAAAAAAAATTGGATGGCATCCCCTTCAAAATATGCAGCCCCACCTTAGGATATCTGTGACCAGGAACTGAAGTTATGTCTTTCCCCAAAATACTGGCAGTGTGATATCACTGTAGTAATTCCATTTCCTTCTTTTCTGAGACAAAGCCTGAGCAGCCCCATCCCCACTAGTTTCACATTCCTCCCACCTACAACTTCTGATGACTGAGAAGCTCTTTTATGAGCACTGAAATAAAAACATTAAAGTTTCAGTAGAGGTGAAAATGTATTTATGTGTGTGCATGCACATTCTTGTGTGTATAAAAATATGTGAGAACCAGGAACACACAATAAATGAGAGACAACAAGTACTTATCCTAAATGATTATGTTGACATATAATTCAATGTACAGCTAGAAAACACAGAATATTCCAAATCAATAAAACAATTCTCTCATATATTCTGAACAAGAATCTGATTACAGGCTTAATTGCACAATCATGGCTTAATCTTGGAAGTCTGCTGTTGTTTAATCACTGCACAATAGCTGCCTTGTTAATGATATGGGAAGCCACTGCAATGGTATCCAGCATGAAAAGCCTGCCCATACTTTACAGGTTTACAGATTACAGGTAAAGGGAAGCCACTGCACCACACATGTGAGCACTCGAGGTAGAAAAGGTCAAGGTCAGGTGCATAAAGGTCAGCAAAGAGTACTTGAAACAAAATAAAATAGCTACTCAAATCGCTGTAGACAGATGCCAGGCTGAGAGAGGATAATCTGTGCTTTCAACCCCTCCCATCCCACCCCTGAAAAGAAAATTACAACAGAAATTAGGACAATTCGGAATTTTCTTCTGAGGCTCTGGCACACTGCAAAAGCAGCCTGAAGCAGGGAACTTGCACAAATATCAGCACTGAGCTTGTCAGGGTTCCTTTACACCACTGTTGTATATCCATCCCATTCTTTGGATCCTCAGCCTCTTTCTCTCTTACAAAGGCAGAGTATGCAACACAAAAACAATTATACAGCATTACACAGCATCACCAGGTTGGAAGATACCCACAAGATCATCAAGCCTAACCCAACTCTAACAGCAACTAAACCATGGCACCAAGTGCCACATCCAGACTTTTTTAAACACATCCAGGGATGGTGACTCTACCACCTGCCCAGGCAGACCATTCCAGTACTTAATCACCCTTTCTGCAAAAAATAATGATCCCATCCAGCTCTTTTCTCCCCAGATGGGGAAGAAACCACTACACTACTTCTCCTTTCCTTCTCCTTCCTCCTGGGCAAGGGAATTCTGCATATTATCTGGCATCTAATAGTGAGATCTCTCTTGTGGCTGTTTTCTGAGGGTGGAAGCACAGAACACATTGAGCCAGCACCAATTTAGAGACATCTGAAATAAGGGACACTGGTGGCAAGAGGCTTGTGACATCAGTGCAGTTAACAGGAGCAAAACAGTGGAGAAAAGAAGGCAGAAATTATTCACCAGAGGTGCACTTACTTGTAGTAGCAGATCTCCTGTCCCACCCTAATCCAACGAGGTCTGCCCTGGAGAGCTTCCCTCACTGAGTACATGACCAGCTGCATGCCTACAGAAAACAAGATAATTTCAGGTGATGTGACTTCTCTGGCTGGAAAAGACAGGAGTGGGAAGAAAAAAGGCTAAAGAAGCAGCATCATTATTTTGTCAGTGCTCTCTCTGCTGATAGTTTATGCAGTAAATACATTCCCAAAGCCCCCAAAGTATTTTATTCTGAGACAGTCACGTCTGTAGAAAAAGCCCCTCCAGAAGCAATGAGCTGAATGGAGTTTATTAAAAACAAAATTATTCTTCTGGCCTTTGCAAACCATTTTGTTTACAAACAGAGGAAGGGAAAGAAAATATGAATCAAGGCATCAACAAGATCAGTAATTTGGTTAGTCCAATATTTTATGCTTGGCTGCACTAATATTCAACTCTTAATCCTACCATAGCATCAGAGATCTGAGATAAGAGATCTACCATAGCTGCAGAGATCAGCATCCAGTACCCTGCCCTCCAAAATCAGCAACCAAACCCAGAAGGTTTTAAACTTACTATTGGACCTAAATAACAGCTATGTGTTATAAATGCTGATAACAACAGCATCCATCTTTGTACTGCATCACCCCAGAGCATGACTTCTTGCTGACCTCCAAAATATTACCTTTTCACCTCCTGAGGGGCAAGGCTTTCTCTGCCCCTCTGCAGGGAGGTTTTGTATCAATTTCCTTTGCTGTGCACACCTGGCTGCTCTTTAGGGCAGGGTGAGGGTGCTGCCCTCCCCAGCAGAGCTCTCTGCACAGGCTGTTTCTGGAGAGGGGCTGCAGGGGAGGCTCCTGCCAGCAGCTCCAGCACAGCCACAGTGCTGGCACCACTTCTGTGAGAGCACATTTCAGAAAGAGAAAAATGCCCTCCCAAGTATCTTTCCACATTGATAAGTTGCCCTCTGAGCCTCCTCCTGGCTGTTCTTGTGCTGGGGGGAGGTGATGCTTGAAAATCATTAATACTGATGGCATATTTGCATCAGCAGCTATTCAGTTCCTTTCTTCCTTTGGGTTTCCCTGTTGGACTCTCCTGTTGGGGCCAGGCAGTAGCAGCAGCAATGCCTTTGCAGCTCACCTTTGGCTGTGCTGTGGGGCAGCACTAACTCAACACAACCTCTGTAATGCTGTTTTCTGAACCAGTGCTGTGAATTATGTACAAGAGGCAATTCTGTGTTTGGTACCACAGCAAGGGAATTTTGAGAGACACACGCCTGTCCAGATGCCCAGGGGATCAGAGAAGGGATGTGGGGCTCAGTGTCTGCAAGGGTCTTGGTATCCTGAGTGCCAGCTCCTGCTCTTCTCTCTGAGTCCAAAGGACCCACACATGAAACTGTCTCAGAGCAATGGTTGCTACTACTCTGCCATCTCATTTCAATTAAAAAAAAAAATCAGTTTGTCCTTTTTACTTCTCCTGTGGAAATGTTCAGTTTTAGAAAATAAACTGAAATCAGCGTTCTGATGAAATCCTGTTATTTCCCTTGGTAGACTAAATTAGTGAAAGAGAGGGAAGGAGAGAGGTGGAAGCTGTGACTCTTGTCTTGCTCTGCTCATGGCCACAACTATTTCATTAAATATCCTTTCTGCTGATTTGAAAGTCACACAGTGCCATCTAACCAAGAGCAAATGGGAAAAATTAAACCAGACAAGTAACCAGGAGCTGTAAAAAATTGCCACCCAGGGCACATTGGCACTACATCACAACTGGAGGCTTTTTGTCTCAGAGTGTGGGCATTAGCCCAGGAAAGTGCAGAGGGAATGTGACAAATAAACAGCATCTCTTACCACTGCTCTGTGTAAATGCTGTGCTGGAAGGGGTAGAGAGACTTGCTCAGCCAAGCCAGGAGAGCTGGAGCTTCACTGCCTGCTTGGAGCAGCAGAAGGAGCCCACAGAGGAATTGTTTAATAGCCAAGCCCATGGACAAACCATCCAAAAGCCAGCCGTGGCTTAACCTCCCTCCTCAGCCCAGATGGCATTTTCACATTTCTCTTCCAAATACATTTTTCATCGCATGCTTGAACGTGTGAGTCATGTACAGTTTCAGGTACACAAAATGAGATTATAAACGCTGACAACAGCCAAACTAGCAGACAACAACCTTCCACCAATAATAGCCTGAATCTCTGGCTACAAGAGTTAAGGCACTAGGAGCTACATCAATGATTGCATTGCACTTTAAAATAGGACATCAGCATCCTTCATTTTCAGGCTGCTACCACCCACCACACTGAATTCTTTGGTAATTCAGGTAAGCAGTATAAGATGACAAAAAATTCAGTTGGGGTCTGTATGAATACTTAAACTTCAGCTCTTCGGGTTAAAGACTAAATGCCTTTTAATTCATCATGTCACTCATCCAACCAGTTTCACACATACAAGTGATTCCAAATCCTGATGCTGTTTGTTATAGGTTAACTGGTCCTCAGAGAGTTGTCCTGGTGATGCTAGAGGCTGTAGCCACAGGGCTTCAGAGGAATGCAAAGTCTAATATTATGGACTTATTAAACATTCTGAGTCAGGTCTTGAGCTGGTGTAAATTAACAGAGCTCCATAGAAACAAACCAAATAAAAAAACCCTGCCTATGCCAGCTAAGAATTCAATCCACAGTCTCCTTGCAGAAGAAATAATTTCTCTTCTAAAATGGGTATTGATAGATGGGATTTACCCTGCCTGTTTCTGAACAATTCTGCCTTCCTCCTGAACCTTGACAGGAGCTCAAAGACCGCAAGGAACAGAATTTTTTATCATCATTAATATCAACAGAAATTTCAGTAGGTCTGAAGATAGGTCTTACTAGATAAAACCAAAGAATCATGAATGTTTGTTTGAGGATTATCACATTTATTCAAATCTTAGAAGTACTTCCCAATCCTATGCTGCTCATTCAGTTCCAAGAGATTGTCTTTCCCCCCCAGCTCTCCCAACCCTAGTGTCATTCTTCTTCTGTTCTGGTATATAAACTCAACAGTGACATTTATTTCCCCCTACAAATCCTCTCCCAGGTCTCAATATTCAGTTTCCTCCTCAGTCCTCCTGAGGACAGACAAAGGTTCCTTGACAAATCTAAAATGACTTTTTCAGTGGACTTCAGGGCAGAAAAGATTGAATTTACAGTCTCCCTTATACTTATAGACACGGAGAGTTTGAAACCTTTATGGCATTAAAAATATGTCCTTGTGAAGGGAAGGCTACCCCAATTCCCCAAAGGCTCCTACCATAATTAAACTGGCTGTTGAACTTCTCACAGTTGATGATGTTGAAGCGATAGGGAACCGCCGACTTCATGTCTCGGACCTCGAAGTAGAACCACTGGTGGTGCTGGTTGCTGTTCACATCTGCATTCATAATCAGGTCATACTCAAACCTGTGAAGGAAAATGATAAAATCAGTGGCCATGAACACCTCCTGTCTGCCTCTGAACATGCTGACAGCAGACTATGCAGTCAAATTGATTGACATTTTGTGAGCATCACCATCAAGCACCATTAAATACTCACACTAGAATAGTCAAAACATTTTGAGCTCTGTTTTCTTGATCAGCTTCCTTCCATGACATCCAGGTGTTAGAAGGCATAATCAGATCATCTAGCCTGCTTCCCTGGCTGACCTTTTCCAAACCCAGGAGAAGACCAGCACCCCAGGCTGTGGTCACAGGGACACCTCTGAGCAGGGGTACTTACTCACGCACTTGGATCGCTTTCCGAAGGTTTCCTGACTCGAACTTGGAGGAAAATGTCAGACAGCCTGGAGCAGCTGGGCTTGAGAGACTGCTGTAAAGCAAAGCAAGGATACCTGTAGCAGGTTGCTTCAAAGACAAGCCATCCCCAGCACCTTTTGTATGATAAAATTTGCTTTAATATTTTTTTTAATAAGCAAGACCATGGGAAGGAGGAGGAGGTGAACAAATCTATAATCTTTCTATCCAGTGCAGCTTTTCTCTTTACTCTTGCTTAGTAAATCTAAATCACATCTTTCCTTTTCCCAATAATCTCTTTTGTTGCTGTCCATATTTGATTTTTATTCCAGTTATTTTCTCACTGGACTATTGCTATTATTTCATTAATTGCAGAAGGAAGCTTTATACAATTACTCTGTATTTGCTCTTCCTTTATAGAGTTTCTTTCTCCAACTGCTTAGAATCCCTTAAATTAATCCTAAACAACTTTATCACTTTCTCCTACTTCAAACTATTATCACTTTTTTACTCCAAAGAATGTTCTCCAAGTCACCTATCCTTCCTCTGAATGCAATTTCTTTAAATTTGGGACCCTCTCAGCAGCCTGATGCTACATCTTCTCACAGACCATAGCTGGGTGCTTAAAGCTTTCACAAGGCCAGATGTTTGGGGGTTTTTTGAAATGCTGTGTGTGTCACAGTTATGAAACAGGGTACATCTACAGCCTGTGACACTGGCTGTGCAGACACTCAATGGGAATTGCTGCCTCAGGAGGTGGAAAAGATGGATTTGTAAGTCCAGTTCCCAGTACCAGCCAAATCACTCCTGTATCAGAGCTGATCAAGTAAACTCAGCTCATTGACAGCACTGGCAGTGCCCCTGGTTGCAGCACTCAATTTAAGTGACCCACCTGGGATCATCTAAATCAAACACAGTTCTTGCTATCACATCCTCTGGCTGGATTAGGCGGCGAACATCGTCAAGGACTTTGTCCCTGGGAAAAAGAAAGCACCAAATCAGCAAATTGTAGTGACAGAGTGAGAAATATTGATATAAATTATCCTCCTAGAAAGAGTCTTAGGAAATTCTTTTTAAGGACAGGAAAGGACCTCCATGTGCTAATTCCAGGTGAACTTTTTTTCCCACCCTAAGAATGCTTCTGCTCCATGCCCATTACAAGAAGTTGCCTTTTGGGTTAAATGACTGATTCTGGAAGATTATTTATTCACTACTGGATTGTGTCAAGTTTGATTTATCCCCAGTTCTTCCCAGTCAATGCCAGCCCCCAAGTGGCCAGTTTTACTCTGTGAGGAAATATCTGCCCTAACTTACAAACCGACTAGTCTGACTCGTAGTGAATATTGACTGTAAGTCAAGCTGAATTCTACTCATTATGAAAGAGAGCTTCTCTGATCCCTGAAGATGATCAAATGTGGAATACCAGATTTTCTTCCTGACCTTTGAAGCAATCATGTTATGCCTTGAAGCATGATATGATTAGCCCCATTTTAGCTGTACAGTTACACATGTTGTTGTAACCATAAAAGCAGAGCTTTTAGAGCAAGAGTGCAAGAAGATGGTGGAGTGATTTTCCCTCTAAGTAAGATTTCTATCTTGTATATTTACAGCAGAAAGAATCATTCTCCCTGGCAGTCAGAAATCAGTGGTCTTAGTAAATGCCATTTGTTGATCAACTCTGAAGTTTAGCATGGAATCCACCATCTTTGCTGCCTGCCAATAATCCCCTGTACTACTAAAAGCAATGTAAAGTCATTGCATACAGCCCTACTTGGAACAACAGCACAACTTCAAAACACATCTGAGCACATAAATAATGAGAGGTCCTTCCTGAGAGGACAGATAGAATTTTCCCTGAAAGAACCTGCAAGCACTAAAGGTGGCTGAATAAAGAGTAAGATTGAAGATAAAAACATATCCCACAAGGACACAGAGGCTTCTCCTTCTCTAAAATGGACTTGTTCTCATTTGTGTTCTAACAAGGTCACAGATTTACAACCCAGCTTAGATTACCATCACAAATATAGGTATATTGATGAATTTATCAATCAAGGCAAATCACTGGGAAGCAAAAGATTTGTTCAATAACTTCCCTAAGACATTCAGAACTGTTAGAATCTAGATAAGGCAGTTTTGAGCCCAAGAGCTCTCAAGGGGGTCACTATGTCAAAGCACAATCACCTTTGGACCCCGTGCCTGCGCTCCAACACGGGCTTGCTGTAAGGAGGTGCCTGGTGACCCCAGAAATCCGGGAATGCCAGCTCTCTGTAGCCTGGGATGGACTTGACACATTTGGCCCTGGCTGCATAGAAATGAGGGCTGTGGAACTGGATATCCCCTTGAAGTTTCTCCAGAAGATTTCTAACTATATCTGAGCTCTCCATTCTCCCTCCAGGACCAGGATTATCCTCACAGTGAGGGTAAAACATTTTTTTGTACCAAGCAGCATCTTTTGGGAGAGGGCACAAAGCAAACACATGACTCCTGGCTGGATCTTCCTCCTCACAGGAGTCTTTATCCTGGGCTTCTTCAGCAATGTCTCTCTTTTCATCATTCTTATCCCATATGCATTCCTCCTTCTTCCTCCAGCTCTGCAATGGGGCTTTGAAATCCTGTTCCCCTGGATCTGGTCCCATCTCTGTGACACTTTGGTTTATCCATCTGCAGTTTGGATGCTTCACAGAAGTAGCACTTGGAATGAAATGAGAGGGAGCAGAGGGAAGATTCTCAGTCCTGTCCTCCAAGCTCTTCTTCTCCTCAGGCTCAAATTCAAGCTCCTTTAAATTTAAAAAGCAGAAGAAATTAAAAGAAACTACAGACAGATTGCGCCTCCTTCCAGAGAAAACCTTTCAAGGAGGAAAAGAGGAAATATTTACACATCTCCCAAAACTGTACTCAACCAATAAAACAGCCATAGCAAAATCAGTGCATGGACCACCTGCCAGCATTTCTCTATCCACAAAGCTGTTTCAACAGAAATCCTCAGAAACCAAAAGGGTCTGATTGGAGATGACTCACCCAGATGACTCAACCAAAACCAATCATTCAAACAAAGAAGGGAAGATATTTTGCAAGGCACTTTTTAAATAATATAAATGTTCTGGTTGGGTAAAGGTGGCCAATCTGTCATGCAAAACTCCATCCCAACTTCATGCAGGAGTAGGAATAAATCTCATTTAATCTCCTTATGGCCACAATCAATACCACAATATTGTGTGTACAGGAGATTAACCCAGTGATCATCTTCAGATTCATATTTGAAACAGTGTTTTCAGCTCTCCCAAATTCTGAAACTTGTAATGAGTGCAATATTCCTTATTTTTGTCCCAAGCATCACTAGACTGTTCATTTCACTCAGTGCCAGTGCAATCTCCTCTTCCTTCAAACCACTAGTTGACAGTATTTACTTTTCACATCTCATTCTGATTTTGATATTGCTGTTGAGATTGCCAGCAAGGACATATATTATCTGACAGATTTCTCATGTGGCAATTGATTCAACAGTGCTTACTTAATCTACACCCAGACAAATGTGCATCAAATATCATTCCTTTTATCACTCATGATTCACACCAAGAAAAATCTACAGCAAAAAGTCAATCTTTGGCTTTCCAGTCCTGTTAGACTTACAGATTCACTTCTGGCATAGCTTTGTGGGGCTATTAATTGTCAATACTACTTTCCAAGTATTTTTTAAATTCTGGAATATTCACAAAGAAAGGAAAGTGCACTACAATCATACCTGAAAATTCTGGGAAAGTTCTCCACACAGAGCTGCATATCTTTCAAGATCTTGTTC
>VZSR01003798.1:5714044-5741544 GCA_013398615.1 Brachypodius melanocephalos | reverse complement strand
CCCCATGATATGGATCCAACTCATTTTACAAAGCAATACAGAGATTTTCTGCTTGGCTGCAATGATATTACAGAATGCTCTTAATCTGTATTATCTAGATTAGGGTGTTTTACTGCTATGATTGTTACAGTATTTCAGCATCTTCCACATGAAATTGAATGCAGCAGAAATTGCTTCTGTGGATCATGGAGCCTTTTCTGCAGAGTAGCTGTCCTGCCTGTGCCTGAGTTCTGCTTTCCAGCAAGAGCTCCCATCTTTTACTCAGGCAGCATGACTGCTATCTGCTTTTACTTTAGAAAGGGAAGAGGATAATAATTCCTGCAATTCTTTACTGAGAAAGCTGCAGGGCAGTTCTTACCCCCCAAGCCGCCAATGCACAGGCACAATTATGTCTCCATCTCTTACTGGGGGGCAATGGCATCCCCAGCCTCTGCTATACCCACTCTGCTCCATTATTTTTTGGATAATAGGAGATTTTTTTTTCCTTGCTCCTTTCCATCCTCTCTCATTTATTCTCCAAACAGACTCTAGCAGCTTCAATAAAACCTGGGAGTAATTTCTTCCCTATTGAGTGACACTGTAGGTTATCAGATTAATTTGAACTGTAAACCTCAGGATTATGCCAAGCCTCCCTTCCCCAGATCCCACACTTAATTGTCACGTCATGCTCCTTTTCGTCCTTCTGAACTCACCATTTAGCCATTTACTTTCAGATGCCTCACATGGAGGTTCAGCATTGGAATTCCCAGGAAGAGGGAAGGAATAGGAATTTCTTACAGTCACCACAGGCAGATGCTCCTTGGGGTAGCACTTTCTCAGAATATGAGTGGCAGTAGTTATGATAGGATCCAGATTTTTACAAGATAAGCAGTCCTAGGAAACAAAGCAGAACTAGATTAAGAATAGTCTCTTACAACAGTCCTCCCTGTCACACATAATCCCCCAGAGCAGAGCCACTCTTCTGGTGAGAGCATAATTCTCTTTGCCACTCATGATTCACACCCATAAGTGACAGCAAAAAGTCATAATCTTGATTTTCTTATCCTATAAGACTTACAGGTTTACTACAGGTTGAAATAGTCTTATCTAGTTATCACTTTTCAACTCCTTCTTTAATTCTGGAATATTCACAAATAAAGGACTTTGCACTGTGATTGTAACCAAAAATCACGTGGAAGTTCTGAACACGTTGCTTTATACTGTTTACATTATTTCCCCTTCTTTTTTTGTCACTAAAGAAATATGACTGGAGCAGCAAGGCCTGGAGTTCCTGCAGTCCACATCTTATAGACAGGATGGCATGGAGCTCAGGGGACTTCAATGGGACATTCATTTGGGACACAGAGCATCCCCAAGCTCTGCTCCATGACATGGTAGTCAGGACACATTAAAGGAAGTCAACACAGGTAACAGCAGTGCTGAAGCAATACGGTTTTTAATATGGATTTAAAAATGCTTTGTGAAGCCCATGTGTGTGTTTTGGCTGCAAAAATATGCCAAAAATCTGCGCTTCTGCACCTTCAGCACAGCTATACCCAGAGTTATCATGTTAAAACTTAGAAATAAACATGGTTAACACCACTATTTCAGTGTATTCAGGGTACACAATGTATTCTCAAAGAGAGCACTCCCACTGTACTCTCTTCCCTGTGCTTAAAGCATTAGGACCAAGAGCTATTCTGAAAGATCACTATATACTACCTCATCATAAAATAATTAATAACTGCAGCACCTCACAATTTCTGCTGCTATAATCTGTAACAGGAGATAGAAATGTAAGGATTTTTTAGGTATGCTGCAAAGACACAGAATATTTTGTATTTTTGTTGTACTGTTGTGCAAGTGAGCTCCTCAGACTTTTGTTGCAAGGAAAACAAACAAAAATCCCCATAGAACTAAAGCAAAGACCCCCCTGGGACATCATAGAAGTGATGTAAGCCTCCAATATAACAGAGTAAGGGAGTTTGGATAAAGGAATGATAGTACTGCACAAAGGCAAAGTTGTTTAAAACCAATGGGTGAAATTCTGAGAAAACACAGCCCTCAGATTTGCCCAAATACTGCACATCCAAAGCACAGCTTCCATCAGAGTGACTGAGTCATAAGCGCAGGATCCTACCCAAATTCACAATTCTCACTCTGCCTCTCAGCACGTTTTCTTCAGTGGTTTGGAACTGAGCTCATCAGAGCAGGAATGCAGCTTAAATAAGCAGCATAAATGTGCTACAAGGCAAAAGAGAAATATTGCAACACATTCTACTACCACTTCATGATTTTGTATGCCTGTGGCAGAGATAAAATGGAACAACTAAGAGGGAAGAACAGATACTTTGTGCCAATGTCTGACAGCTCATAGTCAGGATTTGGGCTGGGAAAAAAAAAAAAAAAAAAAAAACAAAAACAACCAAAAAAACCAAAAAAAAAAAAAAAAAAACCAACAACCCACAAAAAAAACCCCAAACCCAACCAACCACCAAACAATCAACAATCCAAACACTCAGCAGAACCAGGCACAGGGCCAAAAGAACACAAAGAACACAAAATGGCCATTGGAACACAGGTCCTGTCTGACTAACTTAATCTCCTTCTAGGAAAAGGTGACAGTGTTTAGTGGTGGATTTGACAGTGCCAAGTTAATGACTGGATTTGACCTTAAAGGCCTTTTCCAATCAAAGTGAGTCTGATTATAAAATACTATACTATAATCAGGAACAGGAAAATGGCTGTATTGGGGTTCTTTTGGTTGTAGAGGATTCTACTCTGTTTTCTCATGTATGATTGAATGGCATTATAAGATTCAGTGGGATTAACCAGGATTCCTGTAGGGAGGCTAAAAAAAATCATCTAAAGCTGACATGCTTACAAGACTCACTGCAAGAATTTTAATATGTATTTCTAGTTCTCTGTCTGTTTGGAACTAGGGGGAGAAAAAATAAAATTATGAAAACATCTCCAAGGAAAGTTTTATTATGGGTAGAGCAAGCACAAAGGAGAACTGGTTTCTATTTCTGTTACAATTTATTCACTCCTTCATATGGTTGCCTTTGTTTGCTTGTTATGAAAGGAAAAATCAGAAAAGTTTGTCTACATGTGGGAACAAGCTAATATTCTTAACAGTCTACTAGTTTAGTTTACTAAAACTGATCTGTTTTTGCTAAAACAGTGAACACAGGACTGTTTAATTGCCTGCCTTGGGACAACCATATTAATTCACTGCCAAGTGAATTTAAATAGTGAAGAACAAGGCATGTTCATTCAGAAAATGAACTTCAACACATGGAGTTACTCAATGATGCTATTTGAAAGTCATGTTTTGCTGTATAGCAAATTAGCTCACAAGTACAAACAAGCCTTCAGATACCTTAGAGGGAATTTGTGGGACTGTTTTCATTACTGCTCATAAAGTGCTCCCAGATTCTAAAGGTAACACTGTTTACAAATGACTGAAAATTATTACATCAGTGTATTGGAAAAGCCTTTTTTACAGACACCTGGGAAGCAGACAGGAGACTGCTCTGTACGTGTGTAAGCTATCCCATTTGTTTTGTGGTGGGATAATGTGAATGAGGGAAGAGTAAATCCTTAGCTCAGAAGACTCATGTAAAGCTAACCTGGATTCAGATCTGCTTTTTAATCTCTACACTCAATCTTTCCTCCACAGAATCTGGAATAGAGCAGATATTATGGCTTGTGATATATAGAAAAAAAGAGTTTCAATATGACAGTAAGACAAAAGATAGTGATGCTGATGGATGCTCCTACTGGCAGAGAGTGGAACAGAGGATAATATTGTCCTAGAGTAGTATGGGAAGGCTAAAGAGAAACAAGACAAGCTTAAGAAACCAGATGGAAAAGTGATAAAATATCAAGATAACATTCCACGCAGCAGTCTCTCCTAAAGCACATACGAACCTGTTTTCTTTTCTCAGAGTAGGCAGCTCTATCACTGCACACAAAACCAGACAATGCTAATGTGAATGTACCATTTAACTGTCAGGAAAATCTAAGTGCAGCTAGGAAAGGGAATGGGAACAGAAAGTACTTCCTTTCCATGAATGATTTCATTATCTGAAATTATTTTTTATTCCAGGTAGAAGTAGAATTCAAAATATCTCTAAATGCCCCTGAAATATCTTTAGCTGTCCTCAAATAGAGTAGCAGTCACTTCTAATCTGTGTGAGGTGACAGTTTTTGAACTATTGGCTCTTCCTGGAAAGAAATAAGCTTAAGGGCTATTAAAAGCTCAGGTATTTCACCTGTCCATCAGACCAGACAATAGGCAGCCAGAGAGGTTTCAATTGAAAACCAGCCTTGTAAATAGAATTTCCAATGGAGTTTAAAACAAACCTATCTTGGGAAAATGGTTTTCATTGCAATAAATGTGTCTGTATTTGGAGGGGAAAAAAAAAAAAAAAAAAAAAAAAAAAAGCTTAAAAAGTTTAAGCAGAACTTTTTTAGCCAGATTTTAACACTTTAAAAATTTCATTAGCTGCTCAGAATTTGGTCTAGGTTAATCACCAGAGCCAGCACATTCCCTGAAGGTGCTAAAATACTGTCCACACAAAAAGAGACATTCCTTTTCCAATCAGGAGTTGTTTGTCATATCCTATCTTTATCTCTTTCTCTCTTGCTGGAGCCCGTTGTCCATCTCACAGGACAAGCTTCCCCATTTTTCCATCAGGAAAATTACAAAGATTGTCATGGCAGCAGCAGCCTCTCCCTCTGGTTAGAGTAGGGAAGAGCATGGGTGAGACCTCCTAGGGCTGCCAGACTCCTGCCAACAATTCATGTCTTGGAGAGACACTGCAAGACTGACAATATCCCAAAGAAGCAGCGAGAGAATATTGAGCTTCGAATTTATTAACCTTGGTTACTTCTTGTCCAAGGTCTCCCTAATAGCACACACTGGGAAAAAAGCAAACTGGAGGCCCCTGGAGCTGTCATTTCCGCTCCACTTCCGACCTTTGGAAGGATTAGCATCATCAGGGTTTACTGGAACCTTGGTATGGCATTTCCTGTTTGCTCAGCCAAGGTGACCCCACGTCTGCACTTCCCAGGAGCTGCTCCCAGGCTGAGCTATCAGGAGGTGTTAGCTCAGGAAGCTTCATGGGCTGGGGAAACCTTCATGTTCCCTCTTGAGAGGGAACAAGCCAACATCCACCCTCGAGCAGCTGTTTCCTTCCAGCCTATCCACGATTCTTCAGACCAGGGACTTCTCATGAGCAGAGGCCATAATCTCTTGGGAGCTGTGCTGGCTCTGACCATCTCATCCTACCTAAAGAAAAGGTCAATTCTTCACGAGAAAAGTGAAGTGAAAAAACTCCAGAAGTCTCCTGTACGCTGCTGGTAAGAAATGACTCACAGAAGAACCCTTCATGACAGTGATGGAAGAGAGCAGGAAAAAAACACTCTGAATCATAAGGCAATGGATTTTTTTAAGGGAGGAGGAGATAGACTTTTCTTTCTGGTGGTTCTAGAGTGGGATAATGCATAGCCAGTAAGAATGACAATGGAAACCCTCCTATGGAATCACACAGGTGATTTTCTCTAAGTTCAAAGCAATCTAAGGAAGCATTTTGCTGAGAGACTGAGGAAACTCTCACTGTTCTGTACCTGCCTTTTCTATACCTTATAGGCATCCCATCTGCAGGACCATGGCATCTTTCTTGAACTCACATTAATGTTTCGCAAGATTAAATTTTAACCTCCTGAAAAACTGTTGACGGATATTTCTCATTAGGAAAGGCTTAGCTAAATGAGCATTTTTTTTAAAAAGGCTGGTTGAGGGAAATTATCTGGATATTGTAAAGGAAAGTCTCCCAAAAGACCTAAGCAATTCCCCTACAGAGATATGGCATTATTCTTCAGGAGTAGAAGTCCAAGCAGGCAGCAGGATGCACAGGGAAAGAGAAAAGAAGCACTGAAAGCATGAGCTAGAATTCCCATGTGTCTCATAGGAATTAAGATTTGTTTTAAACTGCAACATTTCAGCTTTTCTAAAGTACTAACTGTGTAAAAGTCAGTAGCTCTTAATGTTATCGGTTTCTTCATTATGTATCCTATCCTGAATATAACCATGGAAATTCCTGCAGTGGGATGTAGGACCCAGCCCCAATCACCAAATCACCTCAATTAAACAAAAAAGGCACCATTTACCTGAACACTTGTGAAGAGAATCTCCATTCCCTGGGAATCAAAGAAAGTCTCCCTGCCCAGCTGGATGTTGGTGATGTACTTCAGGCAGAGCAGGAGACCCCTACGGATGTAAATGTAGTTGTTGGAGACATCGTTGCGATGCCAGTCTTGGTAGAGTCTCAGCAATTCTCCCAGGTAACCTCTGTTCACTGCCCTGCGGCTGTTTGACTCTGAAAAGGAGAGAAAAGGCTGAATTAAACTCCTTCCTGTTCGGTAATTGTGGCTATTCAGTGCTTGAACTCAAGACTTTAACACCTGCTCATTCTGGCTTAATGGTCACAGTTTAAAAAAAAAAAAAAAAAAAAAAAAACAACCACCAAAAAACAAACAACCACAACAACACCTTTTTTATTATTTAAATTGTTATTTGCTAAACATGACCTATATTCTAGGAACAATACATGAGGAAAAAGAAAAAAAATACAGTAGTGTCCTGTCTGGAAACAGGAGCCCTCCAGATGAACCAAACCATAAGTCTGTATCTCCTTCCAAGTGCTAATAAACTTAATTCCAGTTGCAGTACCACAAGATTTCCTGAAACTACCAAAGCTCCTGAGGAGTGAGAAAAGCTGAATAAAGTAAGAGTAGTCAACAGCATAAAATCTTCACATAGTGCTGTATTTCAGTCCTGAGAGAACACCTTGCTGAGATCAACAAATTCAAAAACCTTGTGGCTGTACAGTCCTGTCAAAGCCAGAGAAATTATATTTAACTTCTAAATGTGTTCCCACAAAAACCTGCATAATGAAAGCCATGAATCAAGTGATTCTGAAACCCACAGTATTTAAAAATTAACAAAACACCAACATGAACAATAGCAGTTTGGGTTTCTTTTCTGTTGCTTTCTGGCTCCAAGATTTTAAATGTCACATTCAGGTAATGTTTAAAGGTTTTGCTGCATGGGCAAGAAAATGACAATAATTTTTTTTTTTTAAATTATAAAAATATAAAAATATATGTATTCCCTCACTACTATATTCCCTTGACCATGTAGCTCCAGGATATCAGACTGAAAGGAGAAGATGATAAAGCTTGTGATAGAACACAAGTTCTGCTGAGTTTCTAAAGCACATCCCTTCACCTGCTGCATTCCTGAGCCCCAGGATGAACATGAAGCCATACCAGACTCCAGGCTCCCTGCCTTTAAACCAACCCTGCCTAAATTTTCCTGACTGGTCTTGACATCCCTTGCTGTGACACACTTTAAAAGCTGTCAGGAGCTCAGTCATCAGCTCAGGGGGGCCAGGTAGCATATGCAAGGCAGGAGCTCAGCTCTCTGAATGCCAATCAGCACTTGCAGCTCACAGCAGATGGCTCTTGCTCCAGGGCTGGTGGGCTCCAATCCATCCCCACTTCATTAAACAAAGTGCCAGAGCCTCTCTCTCACACCTGGGGATCCACGGGACAGGAGAAGCAGAGAGAGGTGAAGTAAGAGAATAGAAAGATGCTGCCTGAAGAAAATCAGCAACAAGAGAAGCCAGGGAAAGAATAAGCAGGAAGCAGCATGGGCAGCAAACCTTCATCCCAGTGAAGCCCCCCTCAGTCATCTCAGTCTGCTCTCTGCAGCAGATGATCAAACCCTACCTGGAGGAGGGATTGGAGGGTTTTTCTGCTGCCTGCTCAGGTCCTGCAATTTTCTCTGCCATTGGCACCAACCAGCACCCCCAGCCCAGGCTGCCAACTCATTTTAATGCTGCTCTGCATCTTCACACCACCCTGCTGTGGTGTCCCTGCACTGACCAGCTGGTCCCATTGCAATTCCAGCCCTACACAGCTCTGCCCAGGCTCCCACACCTTGGCCTGCAGCTCTCTAGCACTGCCTGTCCTTGCTGGTAACCACCTACACTAACTCTGCATTCTGAGGCTCTGTGATTTTCAGCGTGGAGAAGGTCACCCTCCTCCTCTGACCTTCACTCTGTATTTCTGTTTTCTCTTTGATTCTCTGCGAGAAAACTTTAATTGCTTGAGAATCCCTTATCAATCCCAATGATTTTATTCATGATTTCCTGTTAATCCTCGACCAGCTGTCATGTTTACTAACCTGCAGGATGACTAACCCCTTAAATCAGTCAATCTTCCTTGAAGAATTACTCAGGAAGCTCTGTAAAAGTCAATAAGTGTATAAAACATGACAAGAAGAAGAAGAGAGCTGGGGAGCATAAGGTAGGGACAATTTAGATCAGACTCAGAGCTTCCCTGAGCGGTTCAGGGACAGATGAAATTGGACTAGATCTAGGGTTTTATAACCTCTAGCACTCAGAGCTCCAAGTCTAAGCTTTTTGTGTCAATGTCAACAGGAAGAGGAGAAAACTGGGAAGCCCTGTGTGTAGAGCTTCTTGGGGAATTCATTGAAAAAACCAAATTCTCTCAAAGTGTGTTTGTGATCTTTCAATAGAGATTTCCACATTTGAATCTCAGCTCCATAGGGACCAGAACACACAACTGTCCTATGCTTTAGTTTTAATACTCGTTGAAAAGCATGGAGGAAGGTGAGCAGAATAATTTTTCCATTTCCTCCCATGTTTTCTGTAGTATTTACCACCTTCAGGATCAAAACAGTCTCTTTTCAAAATGAAGCTGAGATAGTCTGTTCTGTAAGAAAGAGATGGAGAGGCAGGACTACAGTTTCCTGAACCCTTTGATCAGAAGCAATGAGAATTAATTGCTGAAGGGGCAAACAAACACATTCATTTTGTTTCTCTTGTCTGATTTCATTGATTCTCCTCTGCTCTCCTGTGCTGTCAGTGTTTTTCTTAATTTTTTCTTCCATTTTTTCAGTTCTGTAGTCAATAAAGTAGTGAATAAATGAAAGACGAAGTGTGCCAAGATCTCCAGAAGGCAGAATTGAAAAAAAAGGAGGCCTCCCCACCTGTCTGTGTCTGTTGGTCTCTCCATCTAGGGATGCACCAGCATGGGTATCTGTCTATATTTTGGCACAAATACAGATGGTGGAAATGAATCACACAGGTACAAGCAGCACTGCACAGATTTGTAGGCAGCAAGAACCACCCCTCCTGGAGTGAGTGTGCACAATCTGTGTGGTAAGTGGCAAAATGTCCTGTCTTTTGACCCTCTTTCTGATATTCTTTTGTTAGGCCCTTTTCCTTCTCCCTGGGTATGGTCAGTGGCCAGTGGAAATGGAAGTTTTTCTACCAAGCAGCTTTCAGAGGTGCCCAGGGATGGTGCTTCCTACTTTGAGTAAATTGAAGGGATTCCTCTCTTGTGAGGCCACCAGTGGGAATTCAGCACCAAACCAAAAAAAACCCCTGTTTTTCCTAAAGACTGGGCTGATCAGTGGCCAAAGCTGCATTAACAGCAAAAATCTGACTGTACATCAAGCACTTTAAGCTATAAATATCTGCAGCCATCAGATGAGCTCTCCCTCTGCAGCAGCAGGATGTGTGGCACTGACCTCCCCTGGAGCAGGGACAGCTCTCAAGGTTACCCCACAAGGCTGAGGGATCCTTTGCCTGACACCAGACATGGATGGATTGGTGACATTTTATATTGAACTTTGTATCCCATTCTAACCCTAAGTGCAGTAAATAGTAGAGTATTGCCCTCCAGTCCATCTGTACTTAATAGATGTTTTACATACCCAGGTTTACTGATTAATGTTCTGCCATCTCTGACAGGGGAGCACTGTCTTCACCACCAACCCAAACCTATCCCTGGAATCTTATTTTCTTTGCAAGAGTTTCAATTCTGCCTGATGAGACTGGGGTGAAAGGAAAACATTCAATGCCTTCTTATTAACCCACATTTCTAGACCTGCCCTTCCATTTGTGGCTTCCAGGGCAGTGCTGCTCGTCAGTGAAAGTCTGAGCACTGCAGCTCAGAATATGGGGCTGAATCACCTCTGCAGTTCACCAGAAACATCTGACATGAATCTCCAGCCAACAAGAAGAAGCCTCAAATGGTTAAGGTCGCATCAGAATTAGCAAGGGAATTTCATTAGAAGGAAATCCCCAGTTTCGGTGGAATTCTGGTTCTGTGGTATGGGCTTAAAATCAGGTTTTCAGTCTGGTAGATGAAAGCCTCACGATCACCAGTGCTACTGGGGACATTTTTGAAGCTCTCTTTGCAATCCAGTCCCCTTTGAAGTGTTTGCCAAGAACACGGGTACCACTGGAAAACATGCAGCGCATTTAATCACAAAACTGAATTACCATCAACCTGAAATATGATGAGCAATGCACTGCTTACCAGGCAGAACAAAGAGATATTTATCTTTCTGTCTATCTGCTTCAATCTCTTTGTTGATGCCACTCAGCTGATTCATTATGCCAAGAACATACATTGCTATAGCTTGGAGATAAGAATACTCTGCTAAATTAACCCTATGGCCCCTAAAGCAGTGAAAGGAATAAGAAAAATTCCAACTTCCCCACTCTGCTCTAGTGATTGCCTCTTGGGAATGAAAAATGCAAGACATCTCCTACAGCAAAGAGAACACAGCTGTTCTATTTGGCCATTGAGAGGCCATTTTTGCAGAGAAAAGCACAAGGACTCTCTGTAGAAACAAAATTAATTGTCCCCATGAAGAAATTAAGTCACACATGAAGTGCTGGGATCACTTGAGACCCAGTGGGCACTACAGCAAGAAGGTGGTATTAGCTCAACTCGTGTAAGAGGTCAGAAAACTGCCCTAAACAGTTTCCCTTTTTACCTTTGATTTCAGTTTTACAGTATCTTCTGGTTGCAACTCATCAGAAAACCAGAAATAAAATGAAAAACAAAAATGCAATTGCACAAAATCTACAGTGTGATTTTTCTGACTGAAGTGATTTTAATAAGGAAAGAGTTTTAATAAGGACACCAGAATTTGGAAGACTTCCTTAAATTCAGGCACTGAATTTTCTGAAGCCAGATCATCACTGGAGGCACAAACACTGCCCATGCCAAGACAAGGAGGTAAACAATCATTATTAAGGATGTCAACAGAGGATAATGCAGCTCCTCAGCACTTAGTTTTCATTACACCCACTCTGAGAGGCAAAACATCAGGAAGCTGCCATGCCCCAGGAGATAAAGCCAACATTTTTCTCTGGAGCACTGAGTTACTTTCAGTTTGGGATATGTCTATGAATGAAGAGTCTTGGGGAAGGGAATATAAAGGACATAGAAAAATTTTTTTCTTTCCCACAAAGTGGCTCTTCTCAAAGAGATAAAATATAGAATCAAGACTACTTGCATTCTGAAATCCAAGAAGAAAAGACAAATTATCTTGAAAGGAACTGCAAAATTCAACTCTGATCACAATACCCAACAAGATGTGATCATGGATTTGGAGCCAGACTGACACTGGAGTTTCAATCCAGAGATGGATAATAAAGATTTAAGCTGGTGATGAGAGATGAGTACCTGGTGCAGTATGAGGCAAATCCCAGACATTGTGCTGTTGGCTACAGGAACTGGGATGGTTTAATAATGGGATATTTCTACTCAAGATCAAAGACCTGCCTCACTAGGTCTGTTGTCAAGCATTATAAATTCAGTTGTAGAGAGTGCAGGCCTTTCACACACCCTAATCTGCTTCTGTGCTAGAACATCACTTTCTCTTCCTCAGAGTTACTTGCCCCTCCTTGATGCCAACATAAAAGGAAAAGAATGACAATGATTATTTTATCCCAGTAGCCACAAAATATAATTCCTATGGTTTAATATTTTAGAAAAAGAAGTGAGTGAAAGGTTAAATAAAGATTAGTTGATGGAAGATGGGGAGGACCGAGTAGGAAATGAGAGATGAAAGGCTTTGGGGGAAGGCAAGAAGATAAAGAGAGCAAAAGGAGGAAGATTTAGAAAGAGAGAGGGGAAAGGCCATCAGCAGTAACAGTTGTTAGCACACAGAATTGTCTTGATGAAATAAGCACCATCAGGAGGTCACCACAACCTGTCTATTTAAATTGCTCATCACAATTTTACCAGGCAAGCACTGCACCAAGAGCCCTGCCCATTTTCCCAGCCTTTTCCCTCAATATCCGCTCAGCCGATGCCCCTGAGACCAGCTCTAGCTAATTTCCTTAAAGACATGCAAGCTGGTAATTCTGGGAAGCACAGATAGTCGGGAACAACAAACACGACCAAAATTAGATTAAAATAACCTGCTGATAAACAAATTACTCACCCAAAATACACATTGGATTAGGCACGGTGGGGATCCCTATAATCACATCGCCACCGTGTGGCTCCTGCTCCCGCACATCTCCTCCAGCATCAACACCCCTGGCTTGGCTTTGTGCTTGGATAGCAGCTGTCCAGTTTTATCCCACCGCCCCCAAACTGGGAATGGTTTGCCTGGTTTATTCTGGGGGTTGGGGTCACTAAAAGCAAGAGAGCTCATGGCTAAGAATGCCCTGAAGGGCATCCCACACCTCCAAGCTCTGCTCAAACCCCTGCTCCAGCCCCTCCACACCTGGGGGTGTTGGAGACACAGGAGTGTTTCACAGTGAGCTCCTCAGGCCTTGATACAGAGCCAAATCAAGATATGAAGACACACATACAGAGAAGAAATAGAGGAAACCCAAAGGAGGCTGGAATAAATAGCATGTCAACTCTGGGACAGGGAGAGGAGACTTTGGGAAAGTTGCAATGCCTCATCCCACCTCAGTTTATCTATAGCTATCAGGATCTGCCTCCTCCTCCCCACCCTGGCCCGTAGTGAGCATCTAGAAATTGAAGAAGAAAGAATGAACATGAGTAACGCTGGAAAGTTTGACTGTAACATCGAAGAGAAGAACAAAAATTCTCCTGAGGCTCTCATGGCAAAACGGCACCATTATAGATATTTACCAATCAGAATGTTCAGCCTTATTATAAAGCCAGAGTTAACATGATGGGGAGACAGCAGATATTAAAAGAGCAGCAAGGCAATGGAGGAAAAACTTGCTGAGTGCATGTGAGCGTGGCAGGTGGCAAACAGCAACTGGGAGAGCAGCATGCAAGGATTGGTAAAATACTCCGGGATGTTTGCAAAGAGATAAGCCAGGAGTGAGAGACCAGCTGATGATCAGACAAGAAACATCTACTCCATATCAGTAATCTGAGCTTTCACTCAGGTGAAAGGTGCAGCACTGCCATTAGAAGGGACTTAAACTTCTACTCCTCTATTATCCACCATCTCTTTGATTATCACCACGTGGCAATCGCTGGATACAGGGACACAGGACAACCAAGGGCTCCCATCTCTCACTAGATGGGTCTCCAAGCATTTCTTCCCTGTTGTGGATGAAGTACAAGCTTGTTGTGTTGCATCATTTATTTCCTTACTTCCCCATCTGAAACACAACAGCAACAATTTCCCAGGCCCATCTGGAGTGGTAATTTTTTTTTTTCTTACACTGATATCTCTTTTCCAGGCATATCCTTCTTCTTGCAGTTATGCACCTGATAAGTGAGCATTTAGCATCAGCTCCTGTTAGGAAGGAGACAGAAGCCAAACAGTTTCTAGCCAGCCCGTGGCTCTGCAGGTGGACAAAGTCTCAAGTAGAGCTCATGGAAGCCTGAGATGAAGATGGATGTTTCTGAACCCATCAGGGAGACACACTGCCATCTGCCTGCTCCCTTTAAAATGGCTCTCTCAGTGCAGCTCAGCTAAAAGCAAGAGGGACACTGAATCTCCAGCACGGCTCCATGGATAACCACAATCCCCTGGATCACTTTGGGCTGAAACACTCAAGGACAGGCCTACAGGGATACCCCATGAATGGCCATGTTCTTGTCCTGTCTGTCTTACAGCCTTCAGCACCATCAAAATACAATCTCCTCACCATTTTCCAGCAAACAGGTTACTGGAATTCTCAAAAAACCTCATGATAATCAGCCCACCACTTCATTACTGTAGCACTTTCTAGGATTCCCACCTTCCATTTAGTTTGTATCCCAACCAAAACAGGCTCAGGTGCTTCTGGGTGTCTTGCTGTGTACAGCTTTACCTCCTGTTTTCATGAGCAATTTTCAGGTGCTACAGCACTCACCAGATTTGATTCTTAGCTTTCCAAGGACCCCTGCACCACTCAAATGCACTGAGCCCAGGGCCACAAATATGTAAACTGTGACAAAGAAATCCTGAAAGACAATTCATCACTTTTCCAAGCATGGTGAATTTATCTCAAGGAACTAGAGCTGTTTCTCACATCTCCTGACCCACACTTCCCAAAAGACACAACCTGCTCATTTGTATGCAGCTACCAGAGCAGTCTGCTCCAAAAGCCTGGAGCTTCTCATGCCCTGAACCACAGGACAAGGAGAAAACTAGAATACATTCTTGGCCACTCAGAACTGCAGAAATTATCCAAAAAATACAGTTTAGGCTGACTTCTGATACGTGATGCTCTATTTGATTTTACAGTATCAGAACCATTTCCTAAATTTCAGCTCCAGTACCTTTAAAAAAAAATAGACAATGTCTTTTCCTAAAATCACTTTACCATTCACAACCAAACAACACTGCTGTTATTTAAATCCTTTTCTCCCTTTCCATGGAAGGAACCACAAATTGGGAAGAGCAATAAGTATTTGTCACTGACTGGAGAAATTCTCCATTTCTCCCATTGTACCAAGCCCCAGGACAACCAATGCTCTCTGAATACCCAAAATAAGGGTCCAGACTGGCTCCCTGGGCACTCAGAGCACCATCTCCCACAGGGCTGGGGGTGCTCCAAGGATCAGAACAGGTATAGGAAACCCCTGCACTACTGCCTCCTTCCTATGCATTGCTCTTTGGGACCAAGGGATGAGGGAATACCAAGGGAGAACGAGGTTCAACAGGATCATTCTGTCCAGCAGTACAGCACAGAAAGGAAAGTCAGAAAGAATACGAAGAAAAAAGCTTACTTGATTTCAGCAGAGCTGCCAGAGCCCCAATGGCTGCCCTGGGGAAAGAAGGGAGATGGAGAAATAATGTCAATTTCTTCAATAATTTTTGTAACCTTCATCTTCACAGTCTCCTGGGCCAGGCTTCCCAGATGGTCTAAACTGACAGCTTATGATGGACTTTGACAGAACTGCCATGTTTTACACCAACAGAGGATCCTGCCTCTGCAGCTGACTCAGTTATTCTAAAAGACTATTAGCCTTCTAGCTTTGCTGTTACACTGATTTGTAGTGACCATTAAAATTTAAAGCAACACCCACAAAGTGATCTAACAGGGTTTTTAAACTGCTGCCCCAGAGCTTTTTCTTTGTACCAGAGACTCAGAACATGTCCACTCCAGACACAAGTGCTTCCATCTGCATCAGCAGATAACTCCCATATCAAGCTGGGACATGAATGTAAATATTTTCCACCAAAATCCCATTCCTTTTTCTATTTTTCCAAAACAAGCTTCACCCCTATCCTCCTTCCCAGCCTTAACTGAAAACAAAATTGAATTTCTTTCAATTGAAACCACGTCTTTCATTGCAGGGGTATGTGAAGGGCCCCTCTCAGAGGAGGGCTGGTAGGAAAGGTGCTAAAACTCTGTAGTGAGGCTGCTTGCAGTGAGTGAAGGCAGGGACAGACATTTCCAAGGACTTTCTGTGTCATTTCTTTGTGCAGGTAACCAAGTGAACCTGCCTGAGCCAACACAGCTCTGGTTTGACTGGGAGCTGGTCACTCACATTTGCAGCTTGAGAAACTGAACTGAGACATCATTGCTCCCCAATTTCTGGAGGGCAGTTCCTTCCTCATGTGGTAAAATCTCCATCCCACCTGTCTCACAGAAGACTTTCTTTTCCAGTCATGTTCTGCTGGAGCAAGATCCCTGTTCTAACATGACTTACTGCTGTGAAGTTTCAAGTGCCCAGAGCTGGTTAAATAAATACCACTACAAAAACCTCCATGTGCAAGGATTCCTTGAAATGTAATCTCTTTACAAACCAATCCCCAAATAAATTTGTATTAAATTCCATACTGAGCCAATTATCATCCTGCAGCAAATAATTTTTTTTTTGTCACCAAGATCCTGTTCATTGTGTGTCCTGACAGCAGCTGAGTCTAAGATTCAAGAGCTGGTTCTTGCTGATACTGGGTCAGCATCTCTATCTAAAGTCACTCTTTCATAATGAATCTGTCAGAGTTCAACAGCAGCTTTACAAGCTGTAAAGAAAACTCACTCAAACACAGACAGAACAGGAAATCAGGAGCTAAAAATCTCACCAGTGGAAGCACAGTCACGCTTTCATTACTTCTTTAGCTCCAACTGAACAGCAATCATTCAGAGATGGTGGAGGAGTAATGTCATCCCCCAGCTATTCAGCCTGCTCAGGAAAGGAACACTCTACAGCCACTCATCACTCAGTCTCTACCCAAGTTTCAAGTCTGGGACAAAGTAAACAACTCTAAGCAAGTTAAAATTCCACCCAGAGCATCTCCCAAAGCTCACACGCCAGTACGTGCCTTTAAAAAGAGACTGCTCTGCATACCTATATTTTACAGGCCTAATGTGATGTCTCAATCATCTGCCAGACCAGCAGAGCAATGAAGGAATGACCAGAGTATCTCTGGCTCCAAGCAGAAGAGTTCTCAGAATTTCCTCTAGGCATCTGTTTTATGTTGTGGGTGCTTATGAGCATTGCTAAGAGTTTCAGCAAAGCTACACTACTGCCATAAAGACAACAGTGCCAGCAAACCTCCCATCAGAGAGCAAATCAGCAAATCTGGATCTCCCAATACTTCTTGGGTGTTAGGGGGTCTGTGAACCAGGCAACTTAACTTATCCTCAAGGGATCCCAGAATTCCCAGAGCATGCTCTCAGTCTAATCTCCAGTTTCAGCTGTCTAGATAGGACCTAGGTGCAGACCCATTAGACTGACTCTAGTGACATGCATTGCTTTAGAACAGATTTTGAGAGGGAAAAAACCAAAAACATTAAAAGATATAAGGATAAACTGCAAAACAGGTAAAATAAGTTTAAGGATAAAACAGACCTAACAAGAGTAGATCAAGCCAGCCTAGCTTGGTGTCTTCCTTTGATAAGAAAACCAACTTCTTCTACACAAGGGAAATGCGGTAGATCTAATTTATCTGTACTTCAATAAAGCATTTGATACAGTGCCACAGTGAAAATTATTAGCCAAGCTGGAGAACACAGGGATTAGTGTAAGAATTACAATGTGGGAAAGGAACTGGTTAAAGACTCAATGACAGGAGTTGTGCTGGAAGACGAATTATTAGTCTAGAGGGAACTTATGTGTGGAAGTCCTCAAGGATCCTTTCAGACTGATCTTATTTCAGCTTTTCATTAATGACCTTGGCACAAAAAGTCAGAGTATACTAACAGAATCTGCTGACCATGTGAAGTCAGGAACGGCTGCCAATAGCAGGGGGTTCAGAATATCTTTCAGGAGTAACAAGATGTTCTTGAGTTCTCAAGGAATAGAAATGTGATGAAATGTAATAGTCAAAGTGCAAGGTTAAGCATTTAGGGTTTAATAAGGATTACTGTTATGAACAGGGGCTCATAATTTGGAAATGAGCAGAAGGACACCCTGGATATATGAGCCCATTAAGGGATAAGGACAAGCATAACCTGCAGGGTGACAAGCATGAAAAGGACAGATCAGGTCTCAGAAAACAACCACCAGTGGAGAAGGGAGCATGGATGTTCTCACCTGAACAGCTGCGTGCAGAACTCAGAAGGAACCACACAACCCTGTCAAGGAAATCATTATGGCAGCAGAGACATAACTCATTAGGAGTCTAAAGATCACAGTTTAGTCACCTTAACAAAATGATAGCCAAGAGACAACTGGATTGTTCCCCTCAGACACACTGGGCGGCAGAGAAATAAACACTGAGGAAGGCAGGGAAATACTTAGACTGAGGAAAAAAATTTGGCACTAGGACAAATGGATATAAAATGGCCATGAATAAATTTAGCTGGAATTGAAAGGATGGGTTTTAAGCACTGGAAAATGAAGGCATGAAACATCCTCTTGGCAGCAATGGGGACAAACAACCTAATGACTTTGAAAAGGCAGCCTGGAGTGCTTATAATGGGACTGCCAGGCCCCGTTGCCAGCGAGGAAAAGGTCTGAGAAAAGTGACCCAGGAACGACTGTACCCCTATAGCCTTACATTTTAAGCATAGATATAATGGGAATGAAATGAGAAACATGTATTCTAAGTGCAGAGTTAATCAGCCAGCCCAGAAGAGAGCAGCTGCATCAGCTTAAGATGGGAGTCCAAAGAGTCCAGTGTCCTGAGGCCAACAGTGCCAAGGGAAGCCTGCAAGGCCACAGCAGATACACAGGGCAAGGGCTTGCAGAACAGCTCCAAACTCCAACAGCTTTCAGTCCAGATATCCCATAAACTGGCAAAGATATCTTTAGGAGGGCTTTCAGCTCTTAGCTGATTTTGCTTCCATATGTTTGCCTGACAACTTTTGAACTTGTGTAAAATCTTAGCATTCGTAATTATCCTGGAAAAGGACTTCACACCTACAGTGTGTAGAGAGTCAACTATCTGCATTTGTTTTAAGTTTGGACTTTCAATCAGCATTGTAATTTGCACATTAAGTCAGGTGTTAGCCACCCCTAGAATATTACCTATCTTTGATGCTGAGCAAAATCAAACACACAAAACACCCAATGGGAAACAATAAATCATAGAAGAAGAATAGAAGCAGAAGAGGCTTTCACTGAAAGCAGCTGCAAGACCATTGAAATATCAGTGATGCTACAGCAAGCCAGGAAAATGGTGTTTGTGATAACACCAGCACCCCTCAGCACCATATGGCAAACCAATGGCATCTTTGCTGGCATCAGGAGATACAATGAGATAAGACAGCCTGGGACAGGCAGACAGAGAGAGGAGTTCATAAATTGTGCACAAGAGCAATGACAGGGCTGGAGGAAGATGAGGAGGAAAAGTTTAAGAGCACAAGAAAGATGACTTGATGAGCCATATGCCAGACCAGAGAATTTGATAGCGTGCCCAGAGCAAATCTCTGCATTTGTCTCAAGAAGGAATGGAGGGGAGACGATGGGGGGGATTAAATAATTTTAAAAAAACTTGCCAAATCTGTCCAGATGCCTTCCTCTGATTTTCTGTTTTCTGTGGTAATACATTAGCAAAATCTTAGCTGTTCTGTCAAGTCCAGCGTATCCCAAGGGAGACTCATTTATATATTAAAAAAAAAGATGTATACGTAAAGTTGCACTATCTTATAAAGCATAATAATAAATGCTGCTCCATAATCAGAAAACATTAAAAACTCCCTGTGGCAGCAGTCGAGACAGCCACTCTGAAGAATGGAAAACTTTGAAGTGTTTCCAAGTCAGCAGCTTGGATATCTGGGCAAGAGTACAACTAGCAGACAGATAGACAAATGCAACTTCCAGATCCTGTGCTTAGGAACCAGGAGCAACAACACAGAAAAACTCCATGTCCCAAGCCAAAGCACAATTGGATTAGCCAGTAAAACCAGGCTGTTAAAGAGCCTGGACAAAGGAGCCCTGTGCCTAGGTCACCCTTTCAAAGCTGAGCTGCCAGGATATTTTTTGCTGGAAATCACTGCAGGCAGAGGAGCCTGAACACCAAGATCTCTTCCATTTTCTTCTGCACTCCAACCTCAGCTCACAGCACAAGGCACTATGATGGACAACCCTGCGCCTGTTTCTGTCTCTTGAAGAAAACAGAGGGACTCCTGAAAATACAAAATCCCACTCCAGAAGACATAGAGGGTGGACTGCATGGAAGGATTTTAAGACTGAGAGAACATTTTGATGGTGCACAACCACCCAAGACTAGCTTGGAACTATGGACACGGGACAGCAGAGAAGCCAAAGACTTGAACAAAGAAATGAACCAAAAGGGCTCTGCAGGTCTGCCCCCAAGTAACTTAACCATCCTTCCTTCTGTGAAATTGTGCCTTCTCCACACTAAAACACAGAACACCCTCTTCAAATTATTGAATGAAAGCTAATGACTTGGTGCTTTATTACAGACCTCTTCAACCTGATGCCTAATTCCTTACAGCAATCATACCTGGATGATAAAGACATACAGCACCGTTTTTATAGAAATGTAAGAAAAGGTTCTGCCCTGGCAGAACCCATGTTGCTCAACTCCTCCTGCCCTTCACCCTGCTGTTTCTCATATACTCTCTTGTTGCTGCCATGTTTCTTTATGCCACAAGCAGTGTGGGGAAGGGACTTTTCAGTACACAGTGGTACAGCACCTGGCACAATAGTTCCCTGACTCAGAGCTCAAGACCCCTCAGCTTCCATAGCCACTCTCTCCAGACAGAATTTAGTGTCTTCAGGTGTACACATAGCCTAGCTGCATTTTGCCTCAAACCCCTGGGATTTGTACTTAACTACTGGGATTTATACAGTCACAGAACCACTCATTGTAAAGATGATTTCACATTTGACAACTAAGAGACATTCAGAAACAACTCACAGGTACCACAGCAATAGGTGCTTTATAAATCCCACCAGAAGGTAGATCTCATCTGAGGCAGATGCCTCGAAAGTCACTTTCCTCATGGCCCAGAAATACAGATCTGAAATATGCAGGCAATTGTGCAGTGATTTGTTTTAAAGACTTAAAACCAGCAGCTTCACAAGTCTTGGAGTTATGGGTGGGGAAAAGCTGCTTGTGCTGCTGGCATTTTCATAGCAATGCTAGTCTAGGACTTATGCAGTAACACCCATCATCTTGTCCTCTTTAATTCCACCTTGTTAGCAAGGCATTAAAACTTGCACTGAAGGGAAAGTTTGCTTACAGTCTGCAAGGTCCCACACCCTGCCAACAGGTGGAGTTTGGAGATCCAGCTGTTGTGTACAGATGTGCTTTCAGTGTAATGCTGAAAGATGAGGAAGTGAAAAAAAAAAAAACACACACTCCTTTTCTAATAGATACATCCATTTCCAGTGACCAGCGTGTCTCAGCTGCCAGATTCAGCTCAAAACCTTCACTGCAGCATCTCCCAAACATCTCTGTCTGCTCTGGAGCCTGTCAGGTTAAAATCAGTGAGAAGGTACAGCCTTCCAGCCTCTCAGAAAGAAGAGTGACTCCAGGCTTATCCTCCAGGCATCCTTACAAGTATCCTACTTTTTCTTGTGCACAAATACAGAAGTGGAGACAGTTGTATCCTAAAAAGTCAAGCTATTCTTTACAGCTTTAAATTAAATTAGCTTCAAAGTAGTAACAAAGAAGACCAAGAAATAAGCTTAAAACCTTGCCAAAAGGATGCCCAGGCATTTCTGAGAGTGCAGTGCAGAGCTGGCACTGCCTCCCCAGGCAGAAGCCATACCTCAGGTTATGTCATCTCCCCCTCCAGGGTCAGATGTCACCAATATGGCTGAGGCAGGCTGTGACAGCTTGTCATTCACGTCAAGATAAAGGGGCTGGGAGGTTCACAATCAGAGAGAATTCTTAACAAATTCATCACCCAGGCAGTTCCAGGCTGACAGTGTGAGAACCCAGCTCTCCCACCCCAGGGACACACATGAAGGGATGGGAAAGGGGGTCAATACTGTCCTTGATTGATTGATTAAGAGGAGTGATGAGGACACTCATCTAGGCCACATCTGCTAACAAGCACCAGCAGAGCCCTACAGAACATCTCATACACAGTTAAAGTGTGTCAGGGAATGTGGTTAAATCCCCCTCTTTCCCCCAGGCAACTGTCTTCCACTCCCAATCCAGTGACTACTCAGTTCAAAAGAGCCTGGTGCTCTCTTGGCTCACTCCTTAGCTGTCATTTTTATTTGTAGCTCATCCATTCCCAGCAGCTTTTGCTCTGAAAACCACAGGGATGGAGATGAAGACCCTGCTGACAGGAGAGTGTGTGCTCCACACGTAGGGGTAGACACCCTGCCCCATTTTTTCTTACTTCTGGATCATTCATCCTTAAACTTTTCTGAGTGCTGTGTACATCCAGAGTAAGGGCAGGGAGAGGGACACAAGGCATGCACCCTGCTTAGGGCATGATGAAATCAAATGACACCTCTTGGTGACATACCCAGAAACCTTGGGCTCAAATCTCAGCAGAACAACTGGGACTTCTTTCATTAAGAGAAATTGAGCTGCAGATGCTTTGCCACTAGAGAGTCTCTGATGGTGAACAATTCAGGGAGAGTTTTGGGGTACCCAGGGGTTTATGATGCCAGAAAACAAGGCTGCACACACACACCACATTGCTGGCAAACCGCTGCAAGATTTTCGTTTTATGAATGCTGGCAATTACTGGCAGAGAAATATCCAAGGGCAGCTCGTGGTGCTGACAGTCCAGGTAGAGAAGTATCTCACATGTCACTGCTTGTGCCCAGAGCTATTTGAGAGCATAAAAGGGAGGCTGGTTTCAATGCAATCAAGGCTAGGAGCTGTAGCTCTTCCTGACTGCTGGTTAGTACACACCATCTCTAAGGCAGCAGTAATCTCAGGGTACAACATCTTTAAAAAGCACTTTGTAGTGAAAGGTTCCCTTGAGCTGTGTTTTAAAAAGTCACCTTTCCTGCATGGAGCTAGGCTGCTGCCATGGATGGAAAACCTGAGTTCTCATTTCAGCTTTTCCTGTGGTTTTCAGAATTCCGAGGTCTGTTTTGTTTGAGGGTTTGGGTTGGTTGGTCTTTTTAACCAAAGAAATAAACATCTTTCAGAGAAGCCAATTTAAAAAATGTGTACGACATAAGAGACTTGAAAAGGACACGAATTATGAAGCTGAAGGACTCAGAAAGCATCATCTTCCTTGATCTCTTCCTAGAGAGAAGGCTGACTTTTATAGAAGCCTTTTCTTTAAGTAAAAGTCAGATGTTTCAGAATAAAAGAAGGAATGACTTATATTGAACACAAGATTAAAAACTCTGTTCTTTTTAATCTAATGGTATTGTTTCCATAGTACAAGGCCCTAGAAATAGATCCATCAGTTTGAGTTTATATTGCATTTCACTTCCCCTCTGGTCCTATTCAGATGAAGCACATCCATAAAGTCCAGCCAGAAGAAACTCAAAGTTTAAAATCTCTAGGGAAGAGAGCTGGATTGCAGAGGGTGTTTTGACTATGCCAAGGAAGAAGCTGTTTCATGCAGCAGGTGCAAGTGCAAAAAGATGCCTATGAAATTAATCTCCTTGCATGCAATGCATTTATCAATCCCCATGTGGAGGTATCACTTCCCCTGCTATGCACACAGGTCAGGCTGTTTCTATCCATTACTCCTACCAAATACCAAAGGATGGTGGACAGAGTTAGACCTGCCTTAAAAGCTCGTGTGCAAGTGGAATTTCAACAAAATGTGCAGAAGAAAATGTGTAGAATAGGTCACCAAATCTTTCCTGTTTTCCAGCTATTCTCACTTTTCAACCTTTCTAATGATTGTGGTCCCTAAGTACATCCACACACGGCCCTCCAGCACTAAATTTAGTGCGAATTGGGCACTTTATAGTTTGTTGGTCCTAACTGATGCTGCCAAACAGGAACAGGCTTGGAAAAACTGGGGTAGTCATTTGTATGCCACACGTGCACACAATACTGAGCTTAATTGGCACTATTAAATCAGCCTCAAATTGAGAACAATGCATAAACATGCTCGAGAATCACAAAGTAACATTCTCTTACAGATTCACAACAGGCATCTTGACCTGAATTTAAAAGGCATTTTTATGTCTAAACACGCAGGTAGCACTCAGCAGGATTTTTCAAAGCTCCTTTGTATACTAAGGTCAGAACTACCTTTTAACTGTACAGGTTAATCCATTAACCTGCTAAGAGGCTTTCTTTTATGGTTACATTCTCTTTCATCTTCACAAATTTAAATATCTCTGAAAATCTGGACATTCATTCAAAAAAATTCAGGTCTCACCTAAGTACCTTCAGTCAGTGTCAATAGCCAGCTCTAAGAAATTTCTCAGAATTTTTCCAAATGTGTCTTTTGTGCTAGGAAAATGCTCATTTTACCCACCATGTGTGGTAAAACAGAGGGCTGCAAAACACACATAGAATGCTGCTAGAAATGTGTAATACTGACTAGTTTTGCCACAAGTAAGCATGAAGTTTTAGGGGGAAAAAATGTTGCAAATGCAGAGCAGGGAGAAAAGCTTATTAATTTCCCTGGGATTTTCAATAAGGATTTAGCAGATAAAGCCATCCTGTTCTTCACCTCTCTCTGCCATTCTGTGGTTTGTCTTGCTGGATGGTGAGGGCAGGGGGTGGGGGTGCTGCTGTGCTGTGCAGTATATCCAGAGACACAGGAGAAGGGGCCAAGGTGTGGAAGGCAGAAGGATTTCCCACTGCCTTGCAGCAGCTTTTTGGACATAAAACCACCAGGCTGCCATAGGGGAGGCAGCAGGGTCACCTGAGGACTGACCAGGCTCACACAGGACAGAGGCTGCAAATGAGGATGCATCTTCTGCAGAAGATGTCCCTGCAAGCAGGATGAGCCACCACCCCCAACAGCAGCACCCCAACGCCTGCTGTGACCCTGTCCTTGTCCTGTTCTTGTCTCCACAGCTCTGCAG
Source organism: Brachypodius melanocephalos (assembly GCA_013398615.1). Lineage (NCBI taxonomy): Eukaryota > Metazoa > Chordata > Aves > Passeriformes > Pycnonotidae > Brachypodius > Brachypodius melanocephalos. The sequence continues at coordinate 5,716,905 of VZSR01003798.1, read as the reverse complement.
GACAGAAGTAGGACATCTGACTGTAGGGAAGGGAACCTGCAGGCTGCAGGTCAGAGATGAGGCTCTCTGCAATCACAGTACCTGGAGATCTGCAGCATTTCAAAGAGCAGCCCCTATAAGACAGCAGTGGGAATGGCATGGGTAGGGTCCTGAGAAAGAATGAGATGCTTGTTTATTCATTTCCTAGAATGCACAAGAGTCAGAAATAGGTTTAACTGTTACATCACCCATGTTGCCTTCCACGCAGCACTTTGCCCAGCTGGTGCCTGAGGTTCAACATGCAGGAAAAGAGTCAGGCTCTGAGAGGATGGGCAGGAAGACTGCCAGGGGCAGCCAGAGCACAGCCTCAGCTTTCCCCCCCGACATCCTGAAGCGAGGGGATTTGAGAGCAGGCAATTCACAGCAGCCTCAATTGCAGCACAGGTCTCTACAGCACCCTGGAGCACACGAGGCTGGTGGTGAGGCAGCATCTGGCTGCTGTGGCTGATCCAGCCTAACCCTAACCCTGATCCAGCCACCCACAAACTAATGGATTTATTCAGTTGCACACGTCTAACTCCTTACTAAGCAATAATCTGGTCACATCTTAATGCCAGTGCCTGTTGTTCTTCACAACATTTAAAAAGAATATAAAGACAATGACAAAGTAAATGTCAAAATGCAGCACATACTCTGGGTCACATTCTCTTGATGTTTGCTGTTTGAAAGCTTCAGTGTCACACTGACACAACCACAGGGTTTTTTTGAAGCAGTAATTTGTAGAAGCCTAAGTAATGAAAGTTAGGGGTTGGGTTTGGGGTTTTTTTCCCTTCCTTTCCATTGGAAATCTTCCATTTGACATAATCCAGCCAAACTCTGGGATCTGAAAACAGACCATATCAAAGCCAAGGCTGGTAGAACTTAAGGTGAAAATCTAATAAAGAAGCAACAGGGATAAAGAATGAAAATTCATAGGAAAAATTCTAAGCATTATTGGGATGGTTCTTCCTCATGCCTTTTTTTTTTCTATATATTAAAATCTAGAAGGTGGTTAAAACTGAAATGACCACAGTTTTTTCGGTGGAATTTTCAATAATGAAAAACAAGGAGGAAATTAAGCTTTTGACTTAATTTACAGTGACAGCTGGTGTGCCATTCCAGCATTTGCCTTATGGTCCACACAAAGCCTGAATTGTACCCCTTTAACACAGGAAAGAAACACATGGATTTGGTGTGCTGAAGTTATAGGATGATTCTCTCCTTTCTATTCTGCAATAATCCGGCTTTTGGTGTCTCAGAGCCATGACCTGTCCAAGGTTTGCACTTTGGGGGTGTTTCCATTCCCATCCCCAGAGCTGCAGCCATCCGTGTTGGGAATATCAGCAGCCCTGTTCTTCCTCACCAGCCAGTTCCTCAAGTCTTCAGGTTCTCTCCTCCACATTCCAAGCCCTGCCTCCAAACACTTCCCACAGCAGCACAGCTCTGGGTTTATTTACAGGTTTTACTGGCATTGCTGCAATTCCAAGTGTTGCCCTGCAGACAGAGAGATTGAGAAGAGCCGTGCCAGCATCAGTGAGCCAGAGCCCTGTGCTGAATCTGTGCCACTGCTGTTACAAAACCTTCTCACCTAAAACATTCATTGCACCTTCATTGGCAAACACTTTATTATTTACTTTATCTCTTTCATTCTCTGTAATAAGTGTCTGATAACCATTCAAAAGGGCCTGAAAGACTGAAGACTTTGGAGCTCTCTTTCACCCACTGGAAATGAGTCTCTTGTGTTGCCTCTGTGTCTCTAAATCCGGTTACCCTGCTGCTGCTACAGCTGGTGAGGCTCCAACAGTGCTGCCAGGACAGGGAATCCTGCAGCAGAAAGGCTGTTGCTAAGGCTTTGACACTGTGTCATCTAACTCTGCTCAGGGCAGGTCTAATCACTGCTGTGCTTTAAAACCACTGATAGCTCTAGAGACTGGCTCACACTCTACCTGCCAGCAGTGCCAGCACTGATGGAGCAGGGAAAAAGCCTCAGCAATCACAGAAAATTCTTGGTGCTGATTTCCTTGTAGGGATAGCATTGTGCAAATTATTTCTGCAGAAGTTCTGCAATCACACTTATTTTCACTGGTTTTTTTCTAGATTTCCCTTGTCTGTGTTTGAACTGAAAGCTTTTGTGGGGAGGATTTCACAGCTGCTTTCAACCGTGTTCATGAGAGCAAGAAGCTTCTGGGTGGGAGGAGAAATGGCAATAAATCAAGAGAAAAGCAAAGAAGAGGAGATTCCTGGGCTCTCACATGTGCTGTGAGTGCCCTCAGCTTTATCTGCTCACTCTCAGGCCTCCGTCAGAGATTCACATCATGACTCAACTCAGTGATTTCCGAAGGGGAATTCTTCCTTTGTCTCCTTGACACAGGAAAGCCAATGTAGGCAAACAGGCAGGGTGGGCACCCCTTCAGCATCTCTGCATGCACATTCAGACAGGCTTTACTTGGAAATCCCTACCCTCCAGTACCCATCCCCCAGAGCTGCCTGGCTGAGGTTTTGTGGAGGTTTTGGCACTTCACAGCCACCTCAAACATGATTACAAGGTCACATAACCACATCGCTCAACCCTCTCCTCACTGCACCAGCTCCACACTCACCCCACAGTCCACTTCAACCACATCCCACCTGAGCATAAAACCTGTCACAAACTCACTGCCGTTCTTCTCTCCCTTTTCTCACTCCCCCATCCATGTTCTCACTGAATGCCTCAGGCAGAGCTGAGTGTACCCTCACTACCCTTAGCAGGGCATGAGAAAGGTGTGGGATTAAGTGCATTAAGCATATGAGAAGTCTGATCTCAGGTGAGTTGCCCACAGCAAAGTTTCAGGTTAGCATCTCAG